>CM060314.1:82524734-82537234 GCA_030674185.1 Monoplex corrugatus
ACAAACAATGGCATATATAATAAAAGGAATACACAACAGATGGCATATAAAATAAATGGAATACACAGCAGATGGCATATATAATAAAAGGAATACACAACACAATGACATATATAATAAAAGGAATACACAGCAGATGGCATATAATAAAAGGAATACACAACACAATGACGTATATAATAAAAGGAATACACAACACAATGACATATATGATAAAAGGAATACACAACACAATGACATATATAATAAAAGGAATACACAACACAATGACATATATAATAAAAGGAATACACAACACAATGACATATATAATAAAAGGAATACACAACAGATGGCATATATAATAAAAGGAATACACAACACAATGACATATATAATAAAGGAATACACAAACAATGACATATTAATAAAAGGAATACACAACACAATGACATATATATAAAAGGAATACACAAACAATGACATATATAATAAAAGGAATACACAACACAATGACATATATAAAGAAAAGGAATACACAAAATCCACAATGGCATATATAATAAAAGGAATACACAACACAATGGCATATATAATAAAAGGAATACACAACACAATGGCATATGTAATAAAAGAATACACACACAATGGATATACAAAAGGAATACACAACACAATGACATATATAATAAAAGGAATGCACAACACAATGGCATATGTAATAAAAGGAATACACAAAACAATGGCATAGATAATAAAAGGAATACACAACACAATGGCATGTATAATAAACGGAATACACAACACAATGGCATATATAATAAAAGGAATGCACAAGACAATGGCATATGTAACAAAAGGAATGCACAGCAGATCCATATAAAATAAATGGATTACACAGCAAATGACAAAATAAATGGAATAAACAACAAATGAGATATGTAATAAATGACTCATATGATAAAAGGAATACACAACATATGGCATACATAATATATGGAATACACAGCATATCGCATATGTAATAAATGGAATAAACAACAAATGACATAGATAATTAATACAATACACCACAGATGGCATATGTAATCAACGGAATACACAACAGACGTCATAGATAATAAATAGAAAACAACAACAACGGAGGGCATATACAATCAAATACACCAAATGATATACACAACAAATGATATACACAATAAGTGATATACACAAAAATGATACACAAAAGTGACATACACGAACAATGGCATACACAACAATGATATAACAATAAGTGACATACACAACAAATGGCATACACAACAAGTGATATACACAACAAGTGATATACACAACAAATGAATACACAACAAGTGACATACACAACAAGTGATATACACAACAAAAATACACAATAAGTGATATACACAACAATGCATACACAACAAGTGACATACACAACAAGTGATATACACAACAAATGATATACACAATAAGTGATATACACAACAAATGGCATACACAACAAGTGATATACACAACAATGTGATTGACACAAATGACTATACACAACAAGTGATATACACAACAAGTGATATACACAACAAATGATATACACAACAAGTGATATACACAACAAATGAATACACAAAAGTGATATACACAACAAATGTGACATACACAACAAGTGATATACACAACAAATGATATACACAACAAGTGATATACACAACAAATGAATACACAACAAGTGACATACACGACAAATGGCATACACAACAAATGATATACACAACAAGTGATATACACAACAAGTGATATACACAACAATAATCCACAACAAGTGATATACACAACAAATGGCATTACACAACAATGAAGTGATATAACAACACAATGATATACACAACAAGTGATATATACACAACAAGTGATATACACAACAAGTGATATACACAACAAGTGATATACACAACAAGTGAATACACAACAATGATATACACAACAAATGACATACACGAACAAGATGCATACACAACAAGTGATATACACAACAAATGATATACACAACAAGTGATATACACAACAAATGATATACACAAAAGTGATATACACAACAAGGCATACACAACAAGTGATATACACAACAAAGTGATACACATGAACACAAAGTGATATACACAACAAAGTGATATACACAACAAGTGACATACACAACAAATGATATACACAACAAATGATATACACAACAAGTGATATACACAACAAGTGATATACACAACAAGTGAATACACAACAAGTGACATACACAACAAGTGATATACACAACAAGTGATATACACAACAAGTGATATACACAAAAGTGATAACACAACAATGATATACACAAACAATGATATACACAACAAGTGATATACACAACAATGATATACACAACAAGTGATATACACAACACAAAGTGAATACACAACAACAAATGACATACACAACAAGTGACATACACAACAAGTGATATACACAACAAGTGATATACACAACAAGTGATACACAACATAATACACAACAAGTGACATACACAACAATGATATCACAACAATGATATACACAACAAGTGACATACACAACAAGTGACATACACAACAAGTGATATACACAACAAGTGAAATACCACAAAATGACATACCAACATAACACAAAATGGCATACACAACAAATGGCAAGTGACAACACAACAAATGATATACACAACAAATGATATACACAACAAGTGACATACACAAAGAAATGATCACAACAAATGATATACACAACAAATGACATACACAACAAGTGACATACACAACAAATGGCATACACAACAATGACTATGCACAACAATGACATACACATCAAGTGACATACACAACAATGCATGACAACAAATGAATACACAACAAGTGACATAACAACAAGTGATATACACAACAAATGACATACACAACAAATGAATACACAACAAATGATATACACAACAAATGACATACACAACAAGTGACATACACAACAAGTGACATACACACACAAGATGCATACACAACAAATGACATACACAACAAATGACATACACAACAAATGATATACACAACAAGTGACATACACAACAAGTGACATACACAACAAATGACATACACATTAAAAGTGATAAACACAACAATGATATACACAACAAGTGATATACACAACAAGTGACATACACAACATGACAAGTGACATACACAACAATGATATACACAACAAGTGATATACACAACAAATGGCATACACAACAAATGACATACACAACAAGTGATATACACAACAAGTGTATCACAACAGTGTATCACAACAAATGACATTCACAACATGAATACACAACAAAGTGATAACAAACAAATGCATACACAACAAATGCCCCCCCCCCCCCCCCCCCCCCCCCCCCCCCCCCCCCCCCCCCCCCCCCCCCCCCCCCCCCCCCCCCCCCCCCCCCCCCCCCCCCCCCCCCCCCCCCCCCCCCCCCCCCCCCCCCCCCCCCCCCCCCCCCCCCCCCCCCCCCCCCCCCCCCCCCCCCCCCCCCCCCCCCCCCCCCCCCCCCCCCCCCCCCCCCCCCCCCCCCCCCCCCCCCCCCCCCCCCCCCCCCCCCCCCCCCCCCCCCCCCCCCCCCCCCCCCCCCAAAAAAAAAAAAAAAAAAAAAAAAAAAAAAAAAAAAAAAAAAAAAAAAAAAAAAAAAAAAAAAAAAAAAAAAAAAAAAAAAAAAAAAAAAAAAAAAAAAAAAAAAAAAAAAAAAAAAAAAAAAAAAAAAAAAAAAAAAAAAAAAAAAAAAAAAAAAAAAAAAAAAAAAAAAAAAAAAAAAAAAAAAAAAAAAAAAAAAAAAAAAAAAAAAAAAAAAAAAAAAAAAAAAAAAAAAAAAAAAAAAAAAAAAAAAAAAAAAAAAAAAAAAAAAAAAAAAAAAAAAAAAAAAAAAAAAAAAAAAAAAAAAAAAAAAAAAAAAAAAAAAAAAAAAAAAAAAAAAAAAAAAAAAAAAAAAAAAAAAAAAAAAAAAAAAAAAAAAAAAAAAAAAAAAAAAAAAAAAAAAAAAAAAAAAAAAAAAAAAAAAAAAAAAAAAAAAAAAAAAAAAAAAAAAAAAAAAAAAAAAAAAAAAAAAAAAAAAAAAAAAAAAAAAAAAAAAAAAAAAAAAAAAAAAAAAAAAAAAAAAAAAAAAAAAAAAAAAAAAAAAAAAAAAAAAAAAAAAAAAAAAAAACAAAATATAACAAACAATAATACACAACAAGCCACAAGACATACCAAAATGAAAACAAGAACACACATGATATAACAACAGACATACACAATGTAACACAAGGCATCAAACAAGCATACACAACAATATACACAACATATATACACACAATAATACACACAAGTACAACAACAAGTGACATAAAAAGTGCATACCAACAATGGCACAACAAATAATCAAACAAATAACACATGATACACACAATGATATACACAACAATGAATACACAACAAATGATACACAACAATAATACCACAATGATCACAACAATGAATACACAACATGAATACACAACAATGATATAACAAAGTATATACACAAATGAATCACAACAAAATACACAACAAATGGCATCAAACAAATGAATACCAACAAATGATACACAACAAGTGATACACACAAGTACATACACAACAAAAACAACCAACAAATGGCATACACAACAATGAAACACAACAATGATACAAACAAGTGACATACACAACAATGAATACACAACAAATGAATACACAAAATGATATACACAACAAATGATCACAACAAATCACAATGATACACAACATGATATACAAAAGTATACACAAAGTGAAACACAACAATGGCATACACAACAATAATACACAACAATGATATACACAACAATGATTACACAACAGTAATACACAACAATGACATACACAACAAGAAACACAACAAATGATACACAAAAATGACATA
Source organism: Monoplex corrugatus (assembly GCA_030674185.1). Lineage (NCBI taxonomy): Eukaryota > Metazoa > Mollusca > Gastropoda > Littorinimorpha > Ranellidae > Monoplex > Monoplex corrugatus. The sequence goes on from CM060314.1 coordinate 82,529,707, forward strand.
CACAACATGAAACAAAATGACATCACAACAATGATACAAACAATGAACCAAATATACACAATGACATACACAACAATGAATACACACAATGACATCACAACAATGATACCAACATAATACACAACAAATGCATACACAACAAAAACACAACAAAACATACACAACAAAACAACAAATGACATAACAACAATATATACAACTAACAACAATGAATACACAACAATGACATACACAACAAATCACAACAATGATATACACACAAATGAATCACACAATGAATACAAACAATGAATACACAATGAACACACAAATGAATACACAACAAATGAATTCACAACAATGAATACACACAATCAACACAACAATGATACACAAAATGATCACAACAATGACATACACAACAATGATAATACAACACAAATGAATACACAACAAGTGAATACACAAAGATACAACAATAATACACAACAATGAATAACAACAAGTGAATACACAACATGATGAACAAAACAATACATTACCAACAATGAATACACAACAAGTAAACACAACAATGCATCACAATGACATACAACAACAATGACATACACAACAATACATACACAACAATGAATACAAACAATGAATACACAACAAGTGATTACACAACAAGTGATACAAACAATGAATACACAACAATGAATACAAACAAATGCATAACAAAAATGAATACACAACATGATACACAACAATGACATACACAACAATGCATACACAACATGACAACACAACAATGTACACCAAACAATGATACACAACATGAATACACAACAATGACATACACAACAAGCATACACAACAATGCATACACAAAATGAATACAAACAAATACATACACAACAATAATACACAACAAATGACAACACAACAATGACATACACAACAAGGAATACACAAAAATGAATAACAACAAGTGATACACACAATGACTACAACAAATGCATACAAACAAATGAATACACAACAAATGATAACAAAACACGGACATACACACAATGCATCACACAATGATAACAACAAATGATCACAACAAATGAATACACAACAATGACATACACACAATGCATACACAACAAATGAATACAACAATGAATACACAACATACACACAATATAACCCATCACAAGTACCTAAACACATGAATACCACAATGACACAATCATACACAAAATGCATACACAACAATGAAACAAACAATGATACACAACAAGGAACAAACAAACATACACAACATAACCCAACATGACAACACAAAATGAATACAAACAATGAATACACAACAATGAATACACAACAAGACATACACAACAATGATACACAACAATGATTACCAACAGGATACAAATGAACACAACAATACAACCACGAAAAATAAACACAACAAGATACAATAAACACAAATGAATCACAACAATGATACACAACAAATGTACAACAACAACCAAATCACACAACAATGATAACACAACAATGCATACACACAAATACATCACAACAAGTGATATACACAACAAGTGATATACACAACAAATGTATATACACAACAATTGATATACACAACAAGTGGCATAACCAACAAATGATATACGCAACAATTGATATACGCAACAAATGGAATGCACAACAAGTGATATACACAACAATGATATAACACAACAAATGGATATACACAACAAATGATATACACAACAAATGATATTACACAACAAGTGATATACACAACAAATGATATACACAACAAGTGATATACACAACAATGGATATACACAAACAAGTGATATACGCAAACAATGGAATACACAACAAGTGATATACGCAACAATGAATACACATAACAATGAACAACATTCAAAACGGAAATCACAGCAAACGGTATACACACACACACACAAAATATATATACACAACAAACGGTATACACAACAATTAAGGGCATACGCGACGAATTTTTAATACAGAAGAAACGGTATACACTTCAAATAGTACACACAAAAAGCGGAATACACCAGAGATGGTATGTATACCCAGGTTTGGAGGGTTTGAAGTTTGTTCCAGCGGGCATGCTACGCACTCGGATAATTCCGTATGTGCTCTGCCGAAATCTGCCATCAACTATGTGGTAGATTCCTGAGCTTGCAACAAACGTATGTGCTCTCAAGATCTTGCAATTAGGGTGTGGTGTGGGTGTTTGTGTGTATGGGTGGGGGTGGGGTCTATGAAACATCGATACTAACACTACTACAGTGATGGAAATATCAAGATGAAACGTGAACAGGCCAGTGTTTAATGCTGCAGCCTGGAATCGAATTCGAGGTATCAGATCTTCCAGCGGAAGTCCACAGCAAATGGCATGCACATGGCATGCATAATGAACATACAGAGAGAGAGAGAGAGAGAGGAGAGAGAGAGAGAGAGAGAGAGAAGACAGACAGACAGACAGACAGACAGAGAACAGAGAGAGAAAAGAGAGAGAGAGAGATAGACAGACAGACAGACAGGCAGACAGACAGACAGAGAAGAGAGAGGGAAGAGAGAGAGAGAGAGGAAAGAGAGATAGATAGAGAGAGAGAAGGAGAAAAGAGAGAGACAGAGAGAGAGAGACAGAGACAGAAAGACAGAGACAAAGACAGGCAGACAAACAGAAGAGACAGACAGACAGGAAGAGAGAGAGAGAGAGAGAGAGAGAGAGAGAGAGAGAGAGAGAGAGAGAGAGAGAGAGACAGACAGACAGACAGACAGACAGAGGACACAGTGACAGAGATCGACAGAAAGACAAAGAAAACAAACAAAAATTGCCACGTCTCTTTACCTTACGACAACAGTTCTTTTTCCTATCTCCTCCCCCCCCCCCCCCCAGTACAGCAAGCAGACAAAAAAAAAAAAAAAAAAAAAAAAAAAGTCTGAAAAAGTGACTATGTGGTGCTAAGATGAAGACTTGTGTTGATAATGATGTTGTTTTTCTGCCAGAGAGTGCCAGACTACTTCCATCTCACCTTGTACTATGCTTGAAGCCACTGGCATCGATCGGCAGCAGCTCATTTGCGACACTAACAAGACGACAAACTATCTTCTAAAGAAAAAAAAACAAACAAACCCAACATCAGAATATCGTAGGTTTCACTGCTTGCGAAACGAACGACAAATGTTATATATTGTTAATAAAAGAAGCAAAAAAAAATACCTTCCTTTATGATAAAGGAAAAGCCCTGGGGGAACTCACAAACAAAAGGCAAAATAGGTGAACACAAACAGCTACCTTCTTCAAATCGATATTTGTTTTTTTTTCCCTATATACATTTTCACTTCCTTTTCAGCTTTTCCTATGCACACACATACACACACGGTTATCGATCGATCGATCGACCGATCATTGACTGATCTATCTATCTATCTATCTATCTATCTTCCTATCTATCTATCTATCTATCTATCTACTATCTTTATCTATCTATCTATCTATCTATCTATCTATCTATCTATCTATCTAATACTTATCTATCTATCTATCTATCTATCTCTATCTATCTATCTATCTTCTATCTTATCTATCTACTATCTATCTATCTATCTATCTACTATCTATCTATCTATCTATCCTCGATCTTTCTATCTATCTATCTGTTATCTATCATATCTTCTATTATCTATCTATATCTACTTTTGTATGTATGTATGTATCTGTCTATCTATCTATCTATCTATTCATGTATCTATCTATTTATCTATGTATCTATCTATCAATCAATCTATCTATCTATCTATCTATCTATTTACGTATGTATGTATGTATGTATGTATGTATGTATGTATGTATGTATGTATGTATGTATGTATGTATATGTGTATGTATCTCTCTCTCTCTCTCTCTCTCTATCATATATATATATATGATTATATACATATACATATATATACAGAGAGAGAGAGAGAGAGAGAGAGAGAGAGAGACGAGAGAGAGAGAGAGAAGAGATGAATACATACTACATTATAATATGTATATATACACGCATACACACACACACACGCGGGGTGCGCGCACATACATACATACATACATACATCATACATACATACATACATACATACATATATAATATGATATATACATAATATATCAAATATGAAATATATATAATACACACACGCATACAGAGAGAGAGAGAGAGAGAGAGAGAGAGAGAGAGAGAGAGAGAGAGAGAGACAGAGAGAGGAGAGAGAGAAAGAGAAAAAACAAAACAAAAAGAAAAAACCCCGATCACTCCAAAGAAGTAAACACGCTGAAAAACAATGAGAAAGAAAAAGCAAAGTATGATTGTTGTCTCAAATCATTGGTTTTTTGTTTTTTTGTTATTGATATTAAAGTCTAATGAGTTTCATGTTCTTCATCGCCTACAAACCACAAAAACCACATTCACGTTGGAGATGAATTAGGTAGACATGTTGTAAAGATAACTAGGTTGTAAGATCCTGTCAAGGTGATTATGGTTCATTTGGAATTCGAACAAAACATGGGTTCAGAGAAGGTCAAGTTGGGAATAATGGTTCAGTTGGAAACATAAGAAAATAATGACAAAAGGTGTCAGACCTTGTCATGTTTGTAACTGTTCAATTTGAAACAGAATGAAAATAAGGCGATTAGACCGTACGAACACTTTTCCATTTTTTTTATTTCTATTTTAATCTTATTCATTTTATTGAAGGCTCATCGTCATTAGGGAATTTGCCTTTGTGCTCACTATTCTATTTGTTATCAGTTTTTTGGCCCCCCCTTTCTATGCCACCTTAAATGGCCACAGAAGTTTTAACAGTAGTTAAGTGTGATGACACAAAGATCATTCATAAGGAAGATTAGGAAAAGACAGGCAACATTTATAGGCCATTTTATGAGGAAAGGGAAATTGGAGTACCTGATCACAACAGGAAAGTTGGAGGGAAAGAGAGACCATGTAGACCCAGGAGAAGATATTGGACGGACTTGCAGAATGGCTGAAGACAAAGAGGCTGGAAGAGGTGCTTGAGGCAACAAGGAATAGAAACAGATGGAAGGCCATGGTCGCCAGCGCCATTGGCAAGGCACTTGATGATGATGATGATATGTTATGGTGACGATGAAATGAGGATGATAACCAGGTACTACAGAGTTTAATCTAGGATTGAGAATGCGTCACAGGGCTGTGCTCTGCGCTTACTGTCATAACATACCCTTTCATTCAAATATCTGAAGACATTATGTGGTGCTGCCATTCATGACTACTTTTGTGTAAACAGGTAATGAAATATCTTTCTTGTTTTACCTTTTTTGTCTGTGTACCGATGGGTGTACAGGAAGGCAGAGCCTTTGGCTGGAACAAGACTTGAAGTCCGGCATGAAGTCATTTGTAAAATGGGGAGTGTCTTCCTTCCCATCAATTTAGACTTTCCTTGGTATTCCTCTGGCTCTGGAGCCTGATCATCTGTACAGTAAGATCGAGAGATTTAGCTTACTAGATGGCCGGCACTCCGGTCGGGTGACCAAACCACTTAGTCTGTTTTATGTGATGTTAGGGTTGACAGGTGTTGTTCAAACCATCTCTGGGATCTCTTCGTTTCTAATCATGTTTATTTTGTTCTTGCCTGGTGCCCATCTCAGACATTTCATCTTACGGGTTGTTATTTACTGTCCAGGTCTGATATTGGGAAGGCGGCGTGGTTTGGACCACTGATTTAGACAATCAGACCTGATGACCGCAGGGAAAGACCTGCCGTCTGCTTGGAAAGACGGCAAACTTGGGATCCCTTTTCTGGGCATGTCAGACATTGCTGAACAGCAAAATGGGCTGTGTCTGGAACATCGTAGCCTGGTGATTTTCGCGGCCGTTCGAATAACCCTTGTGGTTGAAGTAAGGCAACGTTGTGAGCTCCCGACTGCTAACTGTCGAGAAAGGAGCTGGCAACTATGCGAGCTGGTGGAAGGGCGGGCTGCAGGAAAGAAAGATGAAGGATCAGAGTGAGGCGAAAGAGGGGTCCGATGGCTGGGGTGACCTAGTTGGTGGGCGTTGTGTGACTATGTCCCGGGGTTTGTCATCTCCCTACCTTGCCATTCGGTTTGTAAACAAGGTAACTGATGACTGGGTCCGAATGGGTCATGCAACGCATGGACATCCCCCGTTTGATTAAAGAAATGACTATCGGGTGGCGTTGGGAGCTTGGGAGGTGGTTATCCGGAGAGTAGAGAGGCACTGGTGCTCTGGGTCCCGTCCGCACCATAGTGGTTTTTCTGGTTAATTCCAGGTGTGATATTGGGAAAACAGTGCAGGTACCAGGACTGTACTGATAAACCCTGTGCTTGTTTCCATAGTGCTGCCTGGATGTTTAAGAAAGGTTGAAAGTTAGTAATTCATCACATTTTTTTCTTTTTTTAACGCTGGCCTCGTTTTCTCCATCTTTGGTAAGTAAGTATTTAAATGCCGAAATTTGGTGAAGTTGTTGCCCTTTGATTCTGATGTCCACTTTGTTTAGTGCTCGTCCCACTGACATAACCTCTGTCTTGCTGGTGCTGATTTTTATGCAGTGGTTTTCACGGCTATTATTCAACTTGTTGGGTATGTTTTTGTGTTATGTTTTATTGCAGTTCATGATCGTTTAATCGTAAGTGGATAATAGATCATTGCAAGCTTCTGAATCAAGAGTTTGCATCTTGAGTAATTTTGTCCGTTTAAATGATTAAAAAGAGTGGTCATAAAACACATCCTTGTAGGACCCCAGATGTTACTCGGAACCATTTGAAAAGTCTACCTCGGATCCTTGCAGTATTCTCATCATTTACACAGACTGTTATTGTTACTGAGGAGCAGGTCCTTCTATGATTTTCAGACTTCTCAAAGTTTATATCCGTTTATACGATGGAACGCTTTTTCCTTGATTCAAAAAAAGATGAGATGGAGCTGTTGCTGGTATTCACTTGCTCTTTCGCAAAGTCGGCGAAGTACAAAAATAACGCAGACATGTAATGATGGAGCTACTAGAGTTGAAAACAAAGACATGAATGTATGTTACTTATGACTGCAATTAATGGATACGAAGCGACGGAAAGAAAGAGTTTGAAAACTGAGACACAATGTAGTTCTATTCAATATTGCTTTCCCGTCTCATAGTTTCGTCAGTGAGTGAGAAAGAGAGAGAGAGAGAGAGAGAGAGAGAGAGAGAGAGAGAGAGAGAGAGAGAGAGAGAGAGAGAGAGGGGAGAGAGAGAGGTGTGTATGTATGTGTGTGTATGTCTCTCTCTCTCTCCCTCCCCTCTCTCTCTCTCTCTGTATTGATCTCCGACATCCTGTGGTGCTATACAGGTATGCTGCTTCCTTTATCTCTTGTTCTTCCTACAGTCCCTGCTTTCTTTTTTCCCTTCCTTTGCATCTTTTGTTTCAGTTTTTTTATGTCTTCTAATTTCTTTCTTTTCATTTCCTTTCTCTTTTTTATACTTATCTCCTGCTTCTTTTATTTTTGTACCGTGT
>CM060314.1:82542234-82554734 GCA_030674185.1 Monoplex corrugatus
GCGCGCGCACACGCATATACACATTCACACTCTCTCTCTCCTTCCCCTCCTCTCTCTCTCTCTCTCTCTCTCGCTCGCTCGCTCGCTCGCTCTCTACCACAACGCGAACTTCTGTTTGTTTGCTGTTTAATGTTAATTCATAACCAACCAGTAGACTTCTAATATAACAGGGCCTCATTCGTTGTACGCATGACACATATTTGTTGACGTTCAAGGTTAGAAGTGTTTCATTTTTTTTTTTTGGTCTAAGTAGAGGGTAGACGGAGAAAATACTCGCAAGTTTTTGCCATCCTATTTGTGCACTGTGCTGTTTGACAATGGAAATGATCACAGGCAAGAGATTTAATGAATGAATGAATGAACGACCTGTGTTTGCCTACCGTAAAGACAATGACGCAATCCATCCGACAATGCCCGGTCAATTTCCTATGTCTGCTGTTGCTAAAATCCACTTGACATTTACAACCCAAAACACTTAATAAAGCACAGTGAGTGAGCGAGCGAGCGAACGAGCAAGCGAACGAGAGAGACAGAGAAAGAGAGAGAAAGAGAGAGGCAGAGCGAGCGAGCGAGAGAGAGGAGACAGGGAGACAGAGACAGAGAGAGATCGAAAAAGACAGAGACAGAGACAGGGAGAGACAGGGAGACACAGAGAAAGATACAGAGAGAGAGAGAGAGAGAGAGAGAGAGAGAAAGAAAGAGAGAGAGAGAGAGAGAGAGAGAGAGAGAGAGAGAGAGAGAGAGAGAGAGAGATATGGTAGTAAGAAAGGTCCGGTGGGAGGTTTGAGGAAGTGAAAATGAAAACAGTCAAAAGCAATAACTCTGAATTAGATACCAAACATTTTTTTTTCTGTTTTTCTTGAGTCTCTCTCTCTTTCTCTCTCTCTCTTTCTCTCTCTCTCTTTCTCTCTCTTGCTCTCTCTATCTCTCGCTTTCTCTATCTCTCTCTTTCTCTCTCTGTCTCTCTGTCTCTACTCCCTCTCTCTCTCGTTTCTCTCTGTCTGCCTGTCTGTCAGTCTGTCTGTCTGTCTGTCTCTACTCTCTCTCTCTCTCGTTTCTCTCTGTCTGCCTGTCTGTCAGTCTGTCTGTCTGTCTGTCTCTACTCCCTCTCTCTCTCGTTTCTCTCTGTCTGCCTGTCAGTCTGTCTGTCTGTCTGTCTCTACTCTCTCTCTCGTTTCTCTCTCTGTCTCTGACTCTCTCTGTGTCTCTTTCTCTCTCTTTCTCTCTCTCTCTCTTTCTCTCTCGCTCTCTCTATCTCTCTCTTTATCTCAGTCTCTCTGTCTCTACTCTCTCTCTCTATCGTTTCTCTCTGTCTGCCTGTCTGTCTGTCAGTCTGTCTGTCTGTCTGTCTTTACTCTCTCTTTCTCGCTCTCGTTTCTCTCTCTGTCTCTGACTCTCTCTGTCTCTGTCTCTCTCTTGTTTCTCTCTGTCTGCCTGTCTGTCTGTCAGTCTGTCTGTCTGTCTGTCTCTACTCTCTCTCTCTCTCCGTTTTTCTCTCTGTGTGTGTGTCTCTCTCTCCCTGTCTCTGTCTTTTTCTCTCTCTCTGTCTTTCTCTCTCTCTATCTCCCTCCCTCCCTCTCTCTCTCTCTCTCTTCTCTTTCATTCCTTATCTCTTCTTGTACTATTTTGTCACAATATTTAGAAAAGAAGTCCTTGGTACGTCTGATGTCTGGAGATGAAGTTCAGTTAGTTATTTTGGGCGGGGATAAAGAAGAAATAAGTGAAAAGCAGCGTGTCAATGTCAGTGACGTTGTTGATTGGGATTTTCTTGTACCGACTGTTTACAAGAGGGCAGACATTATGCAATGCTACTCTGCATAGGAAGGAGCTTCCTGACTGTCAGAGTTTTGTTACAGAACAAGATAAATCATAATAATAATAATAATAATTACAATATTTATATAGCGCAAAATCTTGATAAAATCAAATCTAAGCGCTGAAACAGACACACACGCACGCACGCACACACACACACACACACACACACACCACACACACACACACACACACACACACACACACACACACACGCATGGCTATAAATGGGGAGAAAGAATAAAAACAATGGAAAATTATAGAGAGCATATTATATACAATTATATATTACAATGTGATTCCCCTCCGAGTGGAGACAGGCTGCAGAGGGGATTGAGTGAGGTCAGGATTTTATGCAGAGGAGAAAAGGTGAGTTTTGAGAGCGGACTTGAAGGAGACAAAAGTAGGTTGCTGACGGACTGAGAGAGGAAGTTTGTTCCAGGACAGTGGACCAGAAACAGAGAAGGCTCGTGGACCATAGGTATTGAGCTTAGTGCGTGGAAAGCGAAAAGTCATCAAGTATAGTCTGTGTATATGGCTTATTTCAAACTGATGTGACTGTTGCGAGCTATCTGATTTTTTTTATCATGGTCTATATACTTCAAATCGAGTTTGACTGTTGCAAGTCATATTATTTATTTCTTGCAAGATAGGTTATTTATTTTGGCCATGTACAGGTTATTCATTATGATCTATGTATGTCTTACTTCAGAAAGATGTGACTGTTGCAAGCCATATTATTCATTTGCAACAAGCTATGTTATTATCATAGTCTACGTGCTGTTTACTTCAAATTGATGTGATTGTTATAAGCCATACTACTTGAAATGGTTTATGTATGCTTTACTTCGGGTAGGACATGAAGAATTGATCAACCAACCAGAAAGACTCAATATTAATGGAAAAGATGTACGAATAATCAGAAATATGTATTGGGAACAAACAGCTGCAATGAGAATAATAAACGATAATTATAAGCTCTTTCCAAAACATCAAAAGAGGAGTCAGACAGGGTTGTGTTTTGTCACCAGATCTGTTTTCACTTTACAGCGAAAACATCATAAGAAATCTAGACGAAGACCCTGGATTAAAGGTTGGAGGAAAAATGATAAACAGCATTCGATACGCAGATGACACCGTGCTAATTGCAGAAAGTGAAAGGGACCTACAAAACCTTGTGAATATACTAGAAATAGAAAGCAAAGGTAAGGGGTTGGAATTAAACAGCAGGAAGACTGAAGTCATGGTGATCAGTAAAAATCATGAAATCCCCTCATGCAAAATATCAGCTAACGGCACAACTTGACACAGGTTGATAAGTTAAATCTGGAACGATCATTTCACCAGACGGCAGATGCACATCAAAATAGCCATCAAATCGCCCAAACCAAAACATCATTCAAGAAGATGCAAGCATTCTTACCAACAAATGCCTATCAATTCACATCAGGAAGAGAGTTCTTGAATGCTATATAGAACCAATACTGTTGTACGGTTGCGAGGCGTGGACAGTCAACAAGCAAAGCCAGAACAAGATTGAGGCAGCCGAGACGCGGTTTCTAAGAAGAATGTTGAGAGTTGGGGACAAGGAGGGTGGAAGAGATGCTTGAGGCAACAAGTGATAGAACAGATGGAAGTCCATAATCGCCAACGCCATGCGGCAAGGCACTTGATGATGATGCTTTACATGTACTTCAAAGTGATGTGATTGTTACAAACCTATGATATTGACCATGGTCTATGTATGACTCAAGTCAAATTCATGTCATTGTTACAAGCCATAATATTTGTTATGTTCTATTTATGCTTTACTTCAAAGTGACGACTGTAAAAAGTCATAATACTGATGTATCTATCTCTCTGTCTGTCTGTCTGTCTATCTGTCTATCTATCTATCTATCTATCTATCTATCTATCTATCTATCTATCTATCTATCTATCTATCTATCTATCTATCTATCTATCTCTATCTATCTATATTGTCTGTCTATCTATCTATCTATCTAATCTATCTATCTATCTATCTGTCAACCTTCAGTTGGATATGTATGTTACACTACAAGCCACAGAATTTATTATGGTCTATGTAGGGGCGTATTGAGGCTATAGAATGCGAACTCCATCGCAAAGTCAAGTTGATGAGTCATGTAACAAAAAATCTCATTAAGAATAATCATGGTGAGGACAAGGAACAGAATCACAAGAGAAATAGCAAAAGAACATTGTGGATTTGTGGAAAGGAAAAGCACTATTAATACCACAAACATCCTAAAAACTATCATAGAGAGGTCAGTGGAGTTGAATAAAGATTTATATGTATGCTTTGTTGATTTAATTTAAAACTCTTTTCCGTTCTGAGATATGTTATGATTAATCACGAAACTGACAGTACATTTACCAGAAAGCATGCCATTTCATCAAATATTAACTTATATTATCAATTTATATTTTCAAACTAATCACCATAACACTCAGAAATGTTTGCAGTGTAAATATCTGGGAACGATCATTTCACCAGACGGCAGATGTACATCAGAAATAGCCATCAGAATCGGCCAAGCCAAAACAGCATTCAAGAAGATGAAAAGCATTCTTACCTACATATGCCTATCAATTAACATCAGAAAGAGAGTTCTTGAATGTTATTGAATGTTATATAGAACCAATACTGCTGTACGGTTGTGAGGCGTGGACAGTCAACAAGCAAAGCCAGAACAAGATTGAGGCAGCCTAGATGTGGTTTCTAAGAAGAATGTTGAGAGTTCCATGGACAGCAAAGAAAACAAACGAGACACACGCTCACGAGACGGTCTTGATGGAGGCAGACACGTGAAAATCATTGATAAGGAAGATTAGGAAAAGACAGGTAACATTTGTTGGCCATTTCATGAGGAAAGGGGAATTGGAGCACCTGGTCACAAAGAGAAAGCTTGAGGGAGAGAGGGCACTAAGTAGACCCAGGGAAAACTATTGGACGGACTTGCAGAGTGGGTGAGCACAGAGAGGGTGGAAGATGTTCTTGCAACAACAAGGGATAGTTGCATATGGAGGGCCATGATCGCCAACGCCATATGGCAGGGCACTAGATGATGATGTAGGGCGTACAAAAAACTGATGGAGTTGTTCAAGAAGGACTCGCGCTTGGAGAAGTCCTCATGCGCTTTATCCAATAATCATCTGACGGACTCCTTGAACCTGTGCAGATTTTTTTCATATGCAAGGACTTGAAATGAGGAAGGAGGGGGGTACGGGACCTATTAAATACTAAGTTACCAGGTGATTTGGTGCATTAAGATAAACAACGTACAAACCACGTTTTATGATGTAAGCTGGGATTGAACTCAAGACAGCCAGAACCGGAATGCATGACTCTTATCACCAGAGTCAGTCAGACCGTGTCAAAGTGTGTGGAACTTGTCCTTCTTGTGGTGTTAAAAGAGAGAGTGCTTGCCTGGTTTTACCATCCTGTGTCTTAGTCTGCTTTTCATATTGACTTCTTCTCCACAGAGAATGAATGAATAAATAAATGAATGAATGAATGAATTAATGACTTCATAAATACATGAATGAATGAATCAGTGCAGGAATGATTTGTTTCTACGGTTAAAAACTACAATGACGCCATACAACAGTGTTTTGTCAATTTTTCGTGTCTGCCGTTGCTAAAATGTATCTGACATTTACAACCAAAAGCGCGAGAGAGAGAGAGAGAGAGAGAGAGAGAGAGAGAGAGAGAGAGAGAGAGAGACAGAGACAGAGACAGAGACAGAGACAGAGACAGAGACAGAGATGGTGGCGGTGCCCAGGAAGTGGAAAACAAAACAACAGAACAATAAGACAAAAAAAAAATTGATAAAAGCTCTTCCTTACTTTTTTTTTAATATGCATACATACAGCCGCTAAAGAGTACTTTTTATTTCATTTTAACGAAACATTTATAGTCGTGTTTTCAGTTCCCGGAAATAAAAGTTCAGTCAGACTCTTTTACCCGAAATGTTTACAACGTTGTTTCTATTTTGAAAACCATGGCATTATGAGGTGTTCTCTAGAATTACGGAGCAGTGGGGGAGGGGAGGGAGAGGGGGGGGGGGAGAACGGGTCGTTAAGGTCTGTTGTCGATGCCTTGCACAGTAGCGTTGTCAGCAGCTTGAACATGGCTTAATTATATCCTTTTGTTGCAAAGGGATAGTCTCCATGAACAAGAACAAGTCGTTACAGCTACTGTTTTCTACCAGTTTTATACTACGATCCCCTCCCCTTACAACTTGTGTCTTATGCTCTAAACTCAGGCACGCGCGTGCACACTCTCGGACATGCACGCGCACGCACATACACATATTAAAATATGCATGCCCAAGCACATGTACACGCTCAGATATGCACGTGTGCACACATGCACAAAATACAGACACCAAGGGAGGGGGGAAAGAATGAAAGGAGGGGATAGGGGAGGGAATGTGTAAAGACACACGGGCCGAAGAGAGTTGAGACGAGAGTTTGTTACGATTAGCAGGCGTCATGGCATCGTTTCTAGACTCTAGCAGACAGAATACGTATGTAATTGTGATAGGTTTGCAGTAACAATAACAGTAACAATAACAATAACAATGACAAAAATAATGGTAAAGATAATAATAATAATAATAATAATAATAATAATAATAATAATAATAATAATAATAATAATAATAATAATAATAATAATAATAATAATGATAATAATAATAATAATATAATGATAAATGATAACAATAAGAAGAAGAAGAAGAAAAAAAAAGACAAGGAGAACAAGGAGGAACAAAAAGAAGAAGACAGAAGAAGAAGAAGAACAAGAAGAAAAAGAAAAGAAGAAGAAGTAGAAGAAAAAGAAGAAGAGGAGGGGGAGGAGGAGGAGGAGGAAGAAGAAGAAGAAGAAGAAGAAGAAGAAGAAGAAGAAGAAGAAGAAGAAGAAAAAGAAGAAAAAGAAGAAAAAGAAGAATAAGGATAATATCAATGATGTTTATAAGGCACCAAATCTAGACTCAAGAATCAAAAGAAAGTGCGTACTTTCATCATTCACCAAAGCAATCACCAACAACGATCAAATCTCCAGGGCACGAAGCACTCACGAACTGGGAGTGGGGTTAGACAAGGGGGGAGTAGGGCGTGTGACCTCTGACCAAAGCGGTCATCCTCTCTCTGTGTCTCATACACACACGCAAATAATACTGATAATAATGATGATGATGATAATAATTATAACAATAATAACAACAATAATGATAACAGTAATAATAATAACAATAATAATAATAATGATGATAATAATAATGATGATGATAATAATAATAATAATAACAATAATAATAAAAATGAAATAATAATAATGATGATGATAATAAAATAATAATAATAATAATAATAATATAATAATGATAATAATAGTAATAATGATAGTAATAATGATAATGGGAAAGAAGATTATGATGATAATAACAATAATAATGGTAATGATCATGCTGATATTGATAATGATCATAATAATAGTGATAACAACAACAATATAGAATAATAATAATATAATATAATAATAATAATAATAGATATAATAATATAATAATAATAATAATAATAAAAGTAATGATAATAATAATAATAACAATAATAATAACAATAATAATAACAACAATAGTAATAATAATAATAATAATAATAATAATAATGATAATAATAATAATAATAGTAATGATAATAATAATAATGATAATAATATTATAACAATAATAATAATAATAATATTAATAATAAGGATGATGATGATGATGATGATGATGATGATGATGATGATGATGATGATAAATGATGATGATAATAATAATAATAATAATAACACTACTGTTACTACTTCTACTGTTACTACTACTACTGCTGCTGCTAATACTACTACTACTACTACTAAACAAGAAACTGAGTGAAAGGGAATTCCATGATCTCCATTTAAGTGGGTCTTTTTGCATAAAACAGTACAAAGAGGTACACACACATTCACACACGGACACACACGGACACACACGTACACACACACACACACACACACACACACACACACACACACACACACACACACACACACACATACACACACACGCACACACACCGCACACACATGCATCAAATTCAGGAAAACATCGCGATAATGTTTGGTGGAATAAGGATTGTGAAAAAGCAGTTAACGAAAAGAGAAAAAGCTTTAAAACATACATAAACAATCGGACACCGGAAAATCATAGAGCGATGAAAAGTGCCAACATAAAATGTAACAGAATCATAGAACAAGCCAAAGAGCTGTATTGGACAACATTTTGTAAATCTGAAATAAATAATCACAAAGACATGCATACAATTTTGGAGAAACTGAAAATTATGAAAAATGGGATCACTTTGCCATCATTTCCAATAAAGCTAGCCAATAGTCCTTTCCCAAGCTCGTTGGAAAAGGCAGAAGCTTTTGCTGAAGTCTGCCATAATGACAGCCTTCCTGTTTCCAGTCAAAATCATAGGGAACGAGAAGAAAAGACAGAGGTTTATAACGACCCTGCCCCAGATAATACACACTACATGAACGCATCAATTACACTTCAAGAATAAAAAGATGCAATTAAGTCTATCCCAAACAAAAAAGCGGCAGTAGGATTAGATGCCATTTCTAATCAGATGCTGAAAAATTTACCCGAAAATGTTGTAATTTTGTAATACATGTACTATCTTTAAAAAATGTTGGAATAGTAGCAAAATGCCGGACTCTTGGAAACGGACAATAGTGGTTCCTATACTAAAAGCGGGTAAATGTAACACTGATCTGAAAAACTATCGGCCAATTGCACTAACATCCCACGTCTGTAAACTGATGGAGAAAATTATTGTACACCGGTTGTTGCACTATTGTGAAAAGAATAACATTATACCTGTCAATCAGGCTGGTTTTCGAAAAGGCAGGTCAACAGTGGAACTCTTAACAAAATTAACCACTGACATAAAGCGACAATTTGCAAGACGTTAATGTGTATTGGCCACATTTTTTGATATAACCAAAGCATACGACCAAGTGTGGCACTCCCGATTATTATTTAAATTAAAAAGCATAGGACTAACAGGTCGCGTTTATAATTATGTGAAGTGTCTGTTGGAAAATCGAGTAATTCAAACCAGGATTGGAAACGTGTATTCAACAAAACGAACCCTTCAAATGGGTATCCCACAGGGATCAGTTATAACATCCTCTCCTTTTTTTATGATACTAATGAATGATTTACCAAGTAGAATATCTAAAGATGTCACATTAGTCCAGTATGCTGATGATCTATGCATGTGGATGCCGGTAAACATGAAGAGGAAAACTCCTTCTCGTAGTATCAACTATACACTCAAACTTTATCAATTAGAACTTGACAAAACAGCACAATACATGGCAGAAAATGGGCTCCATCTATCTACGGAGAAGACAAAGATAATTTTGTTTAATAGTGGGTCTAACCCGGACATAATGCCCACCTTTAAACTAGGAGATACCGTTCTTCAGTATAACCAAACCATTAAATTCTTAGGTGTTTTCTTTACAGCAAAATTATCATGGAATCTGCATATCGACTACTTACTCACAAAAGCCCAAAAGAGTCTAAATTTTTTGAAAATAGTGTGCAAGCAACCATGGGGACATAATCCATCAACACGTGTACATCTATGTAAATCTCTCATTAGATCTAAGCTAACATATGCCCAAGAAATATTCTTTCGTGCACCTAGACACTTACTACAAAAAACTACAAAGTATAGAATGCAAAAGTTTTAAACTTGCGCTTGGTCTTCCGATGCATGCTTCCAACCTCCATACATACAGTGAAATTGATACGTTGTCGCTTGATGAACAAAGGAAACTCGTCTCTACCAAATTTCTGCTAAGAAATACCACCATTGAAAATGTTTTGAGACCTGATATAAATTTAAGATCAGACATTGATTTTCCAAAACGAGCTAAATCAATATCTTCACAAGCCACACTTGCAACGTATACATACGACATCATGAATGGCTCTGGAATTGATTTAGAAGCGGATCCTATATCTATAAGACCTTCTTTTTCTCCAGTACCCAGTTGGGAACTCTTAAGAGCGAACTTTGACGTACACCACACTGATGTAAAGAAAGAAGATAATATCAACTTATTAGCGAGTCGAGTTAAATGTCATATTGAACACTTTTATCCCAATCATTTAAAAATCTACACAGATGGCTCATTAATTGAGAAAATAGCAGGTTCTGCGTTTCTAATACCAGCTCTTAAAATAGAGAAATCTTTCCATATAGGACCCAACAAATCAATATTTACAGCTGAACTCTGCAATACTGATGGCTTTGAATTACTTAGTAAATTATCCTCGAAATATATCACAAATCCTTTTCTGCGTTGATTCTAAATCAGTGCTTCAGGCTCTTGAATCAATGAAATTAGACACTAGATCTGAAATGGTAATAGAAATTAGCCATTTAATTCATTTCTTATCCTTAAGAGGAACTGATCTTACTTTTTGTTGGATACGATCCATCTCATTGTTCGTTTCATCATAACGATGTGGTTGACAGGGCTGCCAAACGAGGAGCTAAGGGTTCACCAGAATCAAACAACATAAAGCTTTCTCCCTCTTTAAATGAATCTTGTAATTTAGTGGACGCCTATGTTTGGAAACTGTTTCAAGATAACCAGAAAAAGTACAATACTAATAGCATGGATTTTAAAATCAGCAAAATCAGTAATCAGTCTACTACAAACAGATCTGTACAGTCCCTTATGTATAGCTGGAAACTCGATGCATTCAAAACAAAGTACACCAGAAATATTACCTGTCTTTGTGGACAGAAAATAACGACCAGTCATTTACTTTCTTGCATTAGTATAAAGCGATACATTCCGATACTTTCTACTCACACAATTTCCGACATATTTGAATCATCATTATTGACATACGAATTTTTCGTTAGCCTATCTAAAAGTCCAATAGTTCAACATTTATAATTAGTTCATCTTCCTGTTCATAGTTACATTTAGCTAGTTTATTGTAACATTTGTTGTAGTATGCTACTTCATTTGTTATGTTTATGCTTCCCTCCGACATTTGCATTGTCCTTGCTTCTTACTTGTTTTTCACATGGTTTCAGCCCCAATATGTTTTTGATGCTCGAGTGGGCTAAAAGTAATATGAATTTAAACTTGAACTTCCTTTTTATTTTTTTTATCGTATTTCATTTATTTATTTTTATTTTTTAATTTTTAAAATTTTTATTCTTTAAACCAAGAATGACTACACATAAACACCTGCATTTACCCTTCTTATTTCTACTCCCCTCCCAACATCGCTCCTTTTTTTTCTTTAATTTGTTCATTTATATATGCATTTTGTTTTATCATTTATTTATCATTTATTTTATCATTATTATCATTGTTATCAATTATTATGTTTTATTTATTTATTCATTTATTTGTTTTTTTTGGGTCTACAATCACTTAAGTGAATAGACATTAAACCAACGACGACCACCGCACACATGCGCGCGCGCGCCACACACACCACACACACACACACACACACACACACACACACACACACACACACACACACACACACACACCACACTCTCTCTCTCTCTCTCTCTCACACGTGGACACACACGTACACATACACACATACACACGCCCGCGCGCGCACGCACACGCACACGCACACTCACACATACACGTACACGCACATACACACTCACTCACACACACACACATAACACACACACACACACACAGAGACAAACACACACGCGCGCGCGCGCACCCACAAGTGGACACACACGTACACAACACACACACACGCTCACAGGCGGACACACGCGTACACACACTTTGACACATACACACATACTCACACTTTGACACACACACACACACACACACATACACGCGCGCGCACCCACAAGTGGACACACACGTACCCTAACACACTAATACACACACACGCGCGCGCGCACGCGCGCGCTCACATGCTGACATACGCGTACAAATACACAAACACATACACACATACTCATACTTTGACCCCACACACACACACACACACACACACACACACACACACACACACACACACACACACACACACACACACACTAACTCGTGGACACACAGGTACACATGCACACATATACAAACACACACACACACACACAGACACACAACACACACACACACACTCACACACGATCACACCGTCTAATATCACTTTTAGTGAAAAGACGTTAAATCAAAGAACGAACGCACGCACGCACTAACCACACACACACACACACACACACACACACACACACACACACACACACACACACACACACACACACACACAAATGTTAAATGCGAGCACAGTATGAGTGCCGTGATCCAACAAAATACCCCTCGCTGTTCTTTGAAAGATCACAGGTCACCCAACTCCTTTTGAGATCGTCCTGTTGTATTGAATAACCATTTGGTCGTCACTCTGCTCTATAGAGTTCAGTACACTAGGAGATATCGTGTGTACTTTGTTGGTGTTTTAGCACTTGCATTTCCCTTGACAACAACACTGCAGAAAGCAAAACACACACAACACTGCAGAAAGCAAAACACAGAA
>CM060314.1:82559734-82562234 GCA_030674185.1 Monoplex corrugatus
GCCCACCTAACTTTGGCAGGAGGTGGAGTAGTGGCCAAATAGCTGAAGCAGAAGATGAAGTCGTGCCCACACGCTTAGACGGAAGTGGTGTAGGGATGGTTGCCCACCTGTTTACAACATCTATCTGTGAAGCAAGTTGTATACTATTGATATCTCAGCTGGTCATTTCATATTTTAGATGTATGGAATACTGTTATTATTACATGTTCGTGATCGGTTCTTCGCTGCGTTAATGTGGTCTTCGAATGGCAACTTGAGCAACTGTTGTCAATGCTCTGCGTCGACTTGCTCTTCATGTAAGCAGCCTGGATGAGTACTACCATTGCCGTGCTTTGTTTTCTTATTTTTTAATGTAGTGAGGTGATTGGGCCACTCTTGATTCACTGCTGTTTGTAGTAACAGTGTTGGGGACTGTCAACTTGAGCAGGTCAACATTACGGGATGATTGTCTCATTTGGTAAATACATGGACTCAAGATCTCCTACTATGACTTTGTCTTTTCTGTTGATGCTAGCGCTATTCTAATGCTGTTGACCATTGTGCCAGGTTGATTCTCATGCCATTGAGCACATAATACATGGTCGTTTATGGCCATCAAGTTGACCTTTATAGTCTATGACTATTATGTTGACCTTTATAGTTTATGGCCATGATGTTGACCTTTATATTTTGTGGCCATCAACTTAACCTTTACATTTTATACCATGATGTTGATCTTTATGGTTTATAGCCATCACTTTGACCTTTGTATTTTGTGGCCATCAACTTAACCTTTACAGTTTATGACCATGATGTTGACCTTTATGGTTTATAGCCATCACGTTGACCTTTGTATTTTGTGGCCATGGCATTGACAGTTGTAGTTTATGGCTATCATGTTGACCTTTACATTTTATGGATATCACGTTGACCTTTGTAGTTTACGGCCATCATGTTGACCTTTATATTTTATGACTATCACGTTGACCTTTGTAGTTTCGCATCAATTACTTACTTGGACTATCACGTGACCTTTAAGTTTACGCATCCATGTTGACTTACATTTTATATCACGTTGACCTTTATAGTTTATGGCCATCATGTTGACCTTTACATTTTATGGCTATCACGTTGACCTTTATAGTTTACGGCCATCAATGTTAACCTTTACATTTTATGCTATCACGTTGACCTTTATAGTTTATGCCATAAATGTTACCTTTACATTTATGGATATCACGTTGACCTTTATAGTTTATGACCATCATGTTGACCTTTACATTTTATGGCTATCACGTTGACCTTCATAGTTTATGACCATCATGTTGACCTTTACATGTTTATGACTATCACGTTGACCTTTATAGTTTATGGACCATCATGTTGACCTTTACATTTTATGGCTATCACGTTGACCTTTATATGTTGTTATTATTTGGCTCCTACATTATGGTATTGACCTTTACATGTTATGGATATCACGTGGACCTTTAAAGTTTATGGCCATCATGTTGATCTTTACATTTTATGGATATCACGTGGATCTCTATAGTTTATGGCCACCAAGTTTTCCTTTATATTTTGTGGCCGTTATGTTGACCTTTATTTTATGGTTCATCATCAACATCATCATCATCATCAGGTGCCCTGCCGCATGGCGTTGGCGATCATGGACTTCCACCTGTTCTATCTCTCGTTGCCCCTAGCATCTCTCCCACCCCCTCGTCCCCAGCCACTCTGCAAGTCCGTCCAGCTTTTTCTCCCTTGGTCTACCTGGTGCTCTCTTTCCCTCCTGCTTTCCCGTTGTGACCAAGTGCTCCAAATCCCCCTTCCTCATAAAATGGCCTATAAATGTTTTCTGTCTTTTCCTAATCTTCCTTATGAGTGATCTACTTGTGTCTGCCTCCATCAAGACGTCTCATTTGTTTTCTTTGCTGTCCATGGAACTCTCAACATTCTTCTAAGAAACCACATCTCGGCTGCCTCAATCTTGTTCTGGCTTTGCTTGTTGACTGTCCACGCCTCACATCCGTACAACAGTATTGGTTCTATATAACATTCAAGAACTCTCTTCCTGGTGTTTATTGATAGGCATTTGTTGTTCATGGCCGTCAATTTTAACCGTAACGGTTTATGGCCATCACACTGGCCTTTATGATTTATTGCCATCATGTTGATCTTTATAAGTTATGGTCATGATGTTGACCCTTGTAGTATGTGGCCATTACGTTGATCTTCATAGTTTATAGCCATCAGTTGACCTTCATTATAACTGAACATCAATTGACCTTCAACATAAATGACTATCAAATTGACCTTCATCGTAAATGACCAGCAAGTAGACCTTCGTTGTAGATGATCGTCAAATTGACCTTAACTGCTCATGAACACATGTGGTCCCTTTTTATCCACTGGACGAGGCGGCAGGGAAGTTTTTAGTCCTCTTTTTATTATCCGTTGTTTGGTGTTTGTGGTCTGTTTGTGACCGTGCAGTCGCGCTTGACAAAGGCCGGTTGGCCGA
>CM060314.1:82572234-82577234 GCA_030674185.1 Monoplex corrugatus
AGGCAGCTGAGAAAGTTTCTGACGGGTGCCAATGAGGATAGCTTCTGTTTTGTCGTCATTAAGCTGAAGTCTATTGTGTGTCATCCAGTTCTTAATGTCCGAGTAACACTCAGTGGTGCGAGTCAACAGGCGCTGTATATTATCAGGTGAGTCACTGTCTTGAAGTTGGGTGTCATCAGCATAGAAGTGTTTTATAGAATGGGAGTTGGTGATGGTGGACAGGGGGGAGGTGTAAAGAGTGAAAAGAACAGGGCCAAGGACAGATCCTTGTGGAACACCACAGGTCAGGTATGCAGGTTGAGAGTAAGTGCCATTGATGAGAACGGTTTGTTTTCTGTTTGATAGGTATGAAGTGAACCAAGACAGAGCAATGTCAGAGATGCCAAAAGTATGATGAAGTCTAGAAAGGAGAATACCATGATCAATGGTATCAAAGGCTGCAGACAGATCAAGGAGTGTGAGGAGAGAGACTTTGCCAGTATCAGTTGCAAGGAGGAGATTGTTGAGAATGTGTAGTAGGGCAGTTTCAGTGCTATGGCACTGGCGGTAGGCTGACTGGAAAGGATTGAGGAGATTGTTGGCAGACAGGTGAGAGTTCAGCTGGTTGAGGACGACTTTTGCAAGGAGTTTTGACAAGAAAGAGAGATTAGAGATAGGCCGGTAATTTTTCAGTTCATTTGGATCTAAATTGTGTTTCTTGAGGAGAGGGTGAACAATAGCAGACTTGAAAGAATCTGGGACAGTTCCAGTTTGAAGAGAAGTGTTGATGATGTCAGTGATGAATGGGAGGAGAGTAGGGAGACAGTCGGCGTAGACAGAACCTGGAAGAGGATCCAGTTCGCAGGTTTTGAACGACATGGATCTGATTGTGTTGAGAATTTCTTCTTGTGAGACTGGGGTAAAAGTAGTAAGAGGTGTGCCAGAGAAGGAAGGGTCAGGTGGGCATGGTTGACAGGGTGTCCTGTCAAGCCTGTCACGAAGAGTTTGTATTTTGGTGGTGAAATAGTTGGAGAATACAGATGGGAGTTCTTCATTTGTATGTTTTGTTGGGAGAGGTAAATCTTTTCGTGTGCCAAGGAGATGATTCATGGTTGTAAAGAGTTCTTTTGAAGAAGAGGCATTCAGGATTTTGGTTTGGAAATAGCTTGTTTTTGCTGATGCAATGAGGGTGGATACTTTTGTTTTAGAGGCTTGGAAAAGTTGCCTGTGTACAGTGAGTTTGGATTTGCGCCAGCGGCGCTCTGCTCTGCGGCGGGCACGTTTTGCACAGGCGATCTCATGAGTGAGCCAGGGGGTAGGGGGGCGGTCAGGTAAAAGACGGGTTGTGGCTGGAGCATGAGTGTCCAGAAGATGGTGGAGAGTAGTATAGAATTCATCGGCAAGGTTATGTGACTTTTCAGAAAGGAGACGGGAGGCATCAGATGAAAATGTGGAGAGGTCGATAGATTTGAGATTGCGTCGAGTCACTGTGCGCATGGTACGGGAAGGAGGAGAAATGTCGAGAGAACAGAGAATTGCAGAGTGGTCAGATGGAAGGGCTGAAGTTAGACGGGTAGAAAGAACTAAGCAGTTGTCAGTAGCGGAATTGTGATGATCACGAGAAATGATCCAGTCAAGAATGTGACCTTTTTGATGGGTTGGTTCAGAAATGTGTTGAGTCATATTATGATTGGACAGAGAGTTGATGATATGTCTTGTGTCATAACGGTGAGTGTTGTCATAGTGGACATTGATATCACCTAGAATGATGAGATTTCCAGGTAAGAGGCAGTAGTGGTCAAGCAATTGGTCAAAGTCAGAGAGAAACATGGATGTGGTGAGTTTGTTGGCTGAGCTAGGTGGGGGTCGATAGACACAGGAGAAGGTGATGGGGTGAGGGGTGTGCATGTGTGTGTGTTTCTTTTCTTTTCTTTTGTTTTCTTTCTTTCTTTCTTTCTTTGTTAAAAAGTTCTTATCTACCTATCGATCTATTTATTTATTCATTTATTTATTTATTTATTTATCTATTCATTTATTTATCCTTTTATTCATTTATTTCGTTGTTAATTGACAGATGCCACAAGTCCAATCTAACAAGTGTTAAAGAGCAGTAAGTTTCTTACAACAGATACACAATAAATAAATGGATATCTAAAAAAAACAACAACAAATAAATTATATACATTGGCATATACGTGCGTGTATGCACGTTCAAATTTCTTTTTCAGATGTAGTGTATGCACATTGTTGTGCTCAGACTATGCAGGCGATATGTTGCTGTGCAGTATGCACACACCATCTTCGGCGGACGTGCAAGCTGGGTATTTTCATGTTTCCGTAAGGCAACCAGACACTGACATGACTTACGGGATTTCACAAAGCATACATTTTGATGGTTCTGTCTGCGTACATACGCAAACAAACGAGACAGTCTTTATGGAGGCGGACACAAGAAGACAATTCATAAGGAAGATTAGTAAAAGACAGGCAACATTTATAGGCCATTTGATGAGGAAAGGGGAATTGGAGCATCTGGTCACAACGGGAAAGCTGGAGGGAAAGAGAGCACCAGGTAAACCCAGGGAGAAGATACTAGACGGCCTTGCAGAGTGGCTGAAGACAAAGAGGGTGGAAGAGATGATTGAGGCAACCAGAGATAGAGACAGATGGAAGTCCATGATCGCCAACGCCATGCAGCAAGGCACCTGATAATGATGATGATATATTCAAAGAAGGTGTATGGAAATAGTGGGTATGCACACATGTTGGGGTGGAAGATAGGAAAACCTCCACCCTTTACTCCTTAGGGTGAAAGTACCTAGACAGGATTGAACCCAGGCCAACCAAATTGGAAGCCTGACATCCTGCTCACCTTTCTATCGGTCCCTCATCTTTCAAGTTTGATCCATTCTTGTTTCTGTCTCTCTCTCTGTCTCTGTCTGTCTGTCTCTCTGTCTGTCTCTCTGTCTTTGTCTCTCTGTCTTTGTCTTTGTCTTTGTCTCTCTGTCTCTCTCTCTGTCTCTCTCTCTGTCTCTCTCTCTCTCTCTCTCTCTCTCTCTCTCTCTCTCTTTCTCTCTAAGCCCAGCGACACAGAAGAGTCACACCTTCTCTGAATGTGACTTGATGTGATGTGATGTGAAGTGATGTGAGTGTGTGTGTGTGTGTGCATGTGTGTGTGCGTATGTGTGTGTGTGTGTGTGTGTGTGTGTGTGTGTGTGTGTGTGTGTGCGTGTGCGTGTGCGTGTGTGTGTATGCGTGTGTATGTGTGTGAGTGTATATGTGTATTTTGGAAGGAGGGGAGGGGGGCACAGCGGATCGTATGGCAAAAGAAGGTTGAACATTGTGTTGAGGAGTGTGAGACCTAAGCTTGTGGAGGTCGATAAAGAAACTGATAATAGCGATTGGGTGCAGTTGGACAGGTTACGCACACTACGCAAAGGTACGCGGAAAAATCCAGTGATGCCAATGGGGGGCAACATAAGGCCCACACAACAACTCTACCAGCGGTCTGTGCGCTCCAATATCAACTTTGTGAGTCATGCCGTCGTTGTCACCCGTCATCTTTGTCAGTCATGCTCTTGTTGCTCACTCGTCAACTTTGTCACCTATGCATCTCAGTGTTGGTCAAACCTCACCTTTGTCAACTATGCACTTGTTGCTCAAACCTCACCATTGTCCATCTCGCTCTTGTTGCTCACACCTCCCCTTTGTAAACCATGCTCTTTTTGCTCAGACTCAGCTTCGTCAACCATACGTTTGTTGCTCAAACATCACTATTGTCCATCTTGCTCTTGTTGCTCAGACCTCACCTTTGTCCATCTTGCTCTTGTTGCTCACACCTCAACTTTGTCCATCTTGCTCTTGTTGCTCAAACCTCACCTTTGTCCATCTTGCTCTTGTTGCTCTCAACCTTACGTTTGTAAACCATGCTCTTGTTGCTCAAACCTCACCTTGGTCCATCTTGCTCTTGTTGCTCTCAACCTTACGTTTGTAAACCATGCTCTTGTTGCTCAGACCTCACCTTTGTCCATCTTGCTCTTGTTGCTCACACCTCACTTTTGTCCATCTTGCTCTTGTTGTGGGTTAAGACATATGAGTTATGATGTATGTGGGATAAGAGATATGAGTTATATGTGTGTGGGTTACGAGATATGAGTTAGGATTGTGTGGGTTAATCGATATGATTAGGATGTGTGTGGGTTGAATATGAGTTAGGATGTGTGCGGGTTAAGAGATATGAGTTAGGATGTGTGTAGTTGAGATATGAGTTAGGATTGTGTGGGTTAAGACATATGATGTTGAGGATTGTGTGGGTTAGAAATATGGTTTGGATTGTGTGGGTTAAGACACATTGAGTTATGATGTGTGTGGTTCAGACATATGAGTTTAGGATGTGTGTGTGTTAGAATTAGAGAGATGTGAGTTAGATGATGTTGTTGTGTGTGGGTTAAGAATATGAGTTAGGATGTGTGTGGGTTAAGAGATATGATTGAGTTAGTTAGATGTGTGGGGTTTAAGAGATATGAGTTAGGATGTTGTGGGTTAGAGATATGAGTTAGATGTGTGGGTAAGAGATATGATTAGATGTTGTGGTTAAGAATATAGTAGGATTGTGTGGTTAGAGATTAGGATGTGGAATGAGTTAGGAGTGTGTGGGTTAAGAGTATGATTAGGATGTGTGGGTTAAGAGATATGAGTTAGGATGTGTGGGTTAAGGATATGAGTTAGGATGTGTGTGGGTTAAGAGATATGAGTTAGGATGTGTGTGGGTTAAGAGATATGAGTTAGGATGTGTGTGGGTTAGAGATATGAGTTAGGATTGTGTGGGTTAAGAGTATGAGTTAGGATGTGTGTGGGTTAAGAGATATGAGTAGGATGTGTGTGGTTAAGAGATATGAGTTAGGATGTGTGTGGGTTAAGAGTATGATTAGTAGATGTGTGTGGTTAAGAGATATGAGTTAGGATGTGTGTGGTTAAGAGATATGAGTTAGGATGTGTGTGGTTAAGAGATATGAGTTAGG
>CM060314.1:82582234-82587234 GCA_030674185.1 Monoplex corrugatus
CCTGCACATGAGCCATACACATCGGCAAAGGTCTTGAGGTCCTACCTAGCGTATGAGTTTTATGTCTTATATTTGTATCAGGCTGTCATCGGGACAATCTTGGCTAAATTTTAATGACATGTGTATCTACATCCGTAATGGGAAAAAAAGCGAGAGAGAAAGGAATCGGATGAAAACATAGCCAACCACTTTGTATAAACTTCTGTCTCCAACGTCTTACATAATCTGAGTTTCAAATGAGGACGGATGGATGCAAGAAGGACGAGAGCAATGGATAGACAGATTAATGGACAGATGGGTGGATGAATGTATCAATGGAAGGGTGGGTGGATAGATGGACGACTAAATCAATAAATAATTGTATGGATTGGTTGATGGGATGGACGGATTGGATGGATTCATGGAAGGATGGATGGACTGATGTGGCATGGATGAATGGATGGATGGAATAATAGATACACGTGAGATTGATGGATGGATGGAAGAAGGTTGGAAAAAACAAACTAATATAAGTAAAAATGCATAGATGGATAGTTGGACAGTTGGAATGAAGCATGGTAGGGTGGATGGATAGATGGTCGGATTCATAGATCGATAGAAGTAGGGAAGATTTGGAACAAACGGTACACAGTGAAGACTTATCGTGTGTTTTTACCAGTTTCAGTGAAAGCGCAAGACGACAGTGCCTGCCTGCCGTGAGATCAGAGACTGACAGTATCATCAATCGACAACAGAGACCGTCCTCATCCTTGAAGTATCCCATGGATGTTTAACTTGTCCAGTCCCTAGAGGAAGACCCTGGATTAAAGGTTGGAGGAAAAACTGATAAACAACATTCTATACGCAGATGACACCGTCCTAATTGCAAAAAGTGAACGGGACTACAAAACCTTGTGAATATACTAAAAATAAAAACCAAAGGTAATGGTTTGGAACTTAACAGCAAGAAGACTGAAGTCATGGTGATCAGTAAAAAACATGAAATCCCCTCATGCAAAATAACAGCAAACGGCAAAAACCTTGAGACAGGTTGATAAGTTTAAATACCTGGGAACGATCATTTCACCAGACGGTAGATGCACAGCAGAATCGCCAAGCCCAGCAAACAGCATTCAAGAAGATTAAATGCATTCTTACCAACAAATGCCTATCAATTAACATCAGGATGAGAGTTCTTGAATGTTATATACAACCAATACTGTTCTACGGTTGCGAGGCGTGGAAAGTCAACAAGTAAAGCCAGAACAAGACTTTGCAGCCGAGATGTGGTTTCTGAGAAAAATGATGAGAATTCCATAGACAGCAAAGAAAAGAAAGGAGACAGTCTTGATGGAGACAGACACGAGTAGATCATTTATAAGGAAGATTAGGAAAAGACAGGCAACATTTATAGGTCATTTTATGAGGAAAGGGGAATTGGAGCACCTGGTCACAACGGGAAAGCTGGAGGGAAAGAGAGCACCGGGTAGACCTAGGGAGAAGATCTAGACGATTTGCAGAGTGGCTGAAGACAAAGAGGGTGGAAGAGATGCTTAATCAACAAGTGATAGAGACAGATGGAAGTCCATAATCGCCAACGCCATGTGGTAAGGCACCTGACGATGATGAGTCCCTCATCAGACAATCTCATAAAACATCCACATTAGAACGTGGTTCAGCCTCAGCAGTTGAGTTCTGGAATTCTGTAATTGGATCAATCCAAAGTGAAACTCCGCAGAATTATCATAACCAAGTACATTCTCATCTTTACAGATTGTGAAAATGTATCCGCAATTGTATGTTTCTTCATCCCTGGCTCTCATGGTGACCTGAGCTTTGATGGGTTTAAAGGTGTGTCGGAGAACTGAAAAGAAAGGTGTGGGGGCAGTGACAGTAAAATTGAACAAAATGTGGGGGGGGGGGGGGGGGGGCGCACTCATTAAAACTGGAGGTCAGGTCGTTTATTTGAAATGCCTTTCCATGATTACAGACCATCTCCACTTTATCAAACCATGCGTCAGACATACAACTGACAGTGAAAAAAGTATGAGCAAGGAACACTCGCATTTCCAGACACATGATAAGTTAGGTTTTCATAAAACAGACACTATGGAAGACTAGCACATGTGTACACTTTGATTCTGGCCACTACAAAGACTACGAGTCTCGTACCTCGTCTCCAAGAATCGTATGCCTCTGATGCCAAAATTGAATATCAGAAACCAGAAAAAAACACGAAAGAAGAATATGAACACGTATTTAATACAACAAAACAAGACAGGCGCAAACTTTCGGCCAACTGGCCTTTGTCAAGCGTAAGATTAAAACAAAACACTAGATACCAAAAAAAAAAAAAAGAGAAAAAGACTGAAACTTCCCTGCTGCTGTCTTCAATGTGAGAAAAGGGAACTGATTTGCGCCTGTCTTGTTTTGTTGTATTAAATATGCGTTCATATTCTTCTTTCGTGTTTTTTCTGGTTCCTGTTTACTTGAACGCAGCAGTCACACTTGTTTTAGAATATTAGAAGGTAAAGCACGCCCAGAAAAAAAAATACAGGTAAACAATTCCCAGGAAAGATTTCAGAGGCTGTATTTCAATGTCCTCCCCACAAAGTGCAGGTGGTATGTACAGAAAAAGAAAAGAAGAGAATACAGCTGGTCACCAAGATTAAAGACCTCCAAGGGAAAAACATACCTGACCAACACATTTAGGAATTTCCAGTCACCACGGCATCATGTACTATTCAACAGACGCTCAAATCTCAACTGTTCAATCTTAAAAACAAAACAAAACAAAACAAAGAAAAAACAAACAGATAAAAAAATAAAAAATAAAAATGAACAAACGTAAATAAATCAGATCAATTAAGGGGTTGTGACGAAAGAAAAATGCACAAACAAACATACAGAAATCAAACTAACAGCTATGGTGCTGTGAGTAACTGTGCCCAGTTTATACTATTATGGCAACAAACACGATGGCCTTCAAAATAGGGAACCTTTAGAAACAAAACAAAATGCCTTGTTCGCTGTGAAGAAATACGTTGTACCAAATCCTCACTATGGATTGCTGTTGTTTCGCCTCTTTGGTTTCTCATGACAAGAGAATCAACCAGACCTTGATTCGGAAACTCTTCCTCTTTCATTGTTTAAAACACACACACACACACACACACACACACACACACACACACACACACACACACACACACACACACACACACACACACACACACACACACACCACAACACAACACACACACACACACACACACACACACACACACCACAACACAACACACACACACACACACACACACTCACACACACACACACAAACACACACACACACACACACCCACACACGCACGCACGCACACACACACACATACAGAAAAGATAGCTCGTGAAAACTGCACAGACAGAGTATTATTTGCACACCTTCCCACTCGCGTCTTAATAGATGGCAGAGAACGTCAACCTATGTTGGTGCTTGTTAGTGACACTGTAGACAGCGCAGTGCCATAGAAAGGAGTGGCATTATTGACATGGGCTATGGACACGGTTTGACAAAGGCTGACGCTCTCGTCTGATCAATCATTGGTTTTTAATTAACCAATCTGTGGACATCTTCACCTTATATTGCTGATTGTGACTGCTACTCTTACTGTCTAAATGCTTCACGTGTGTGTGTGTGTGTGTGTGTGTGTGTGTGTGTGTGTGTGTGTGTGTGTGTGTGTGTGTGTGTGTGTGTGTTGTGTGTGTGTGTCTCTCTCTCTCTCTCTCTCTCTGTATGTGTGTGTGTGTGCGTGCGTGCGTGTGTGGTGTGTGTGTGTGTGTGTGTGTTGTGTGTGTTTGTGTGTGTGTGTGTGTGAGTGTGTGTGTGTGTGTGTGTGTGTGTAGTGTTGTGGTGTGTGTGTGTGTGTGTGTGTGTGTGTGTGTGTGTGTGTGTGTGTGTGTGTGTGTGTGTTGTGTGTGTGTGTGTGTGTGTGTGTGTGTGTGTGTGTGTGTGTGTGTGTGTGTTTAAAACAATGAAAGAGGAAGAGTTTCCGAATCAAGGTCTGGTTGATTCTCTTGTCATGAGAAACCAAAGAGAGCGAAACAACAGCAATCCATAATGAGGTGAAATGACAATAACATAGAGCCTCTGTATACCATGGTATTGCCAATGACGGGAATTGAGTTGCAAAACAAATGAAACCCATGTCTCTTCTCGGTGCTTTCATTTGCAAACATGCTGATCAAAAGGAATGCATATTGTTAGCTTCACCTACTTATTTCATTTGTATTTGGTGTGCGGTATCCGGAGTGAACAATCGTGAAAAGTGTGTCCTTTTCCTGATGCTTTTATCGAGTTCAAATGTTTTTGATCTTGTACTTGTGTGTAGGATATGCCATACATCTTCACCCACGCCAGAAACTTGCATTTTCTGTTGTATCCAGATACATTTGTGCAGCTGCCTCTTTTAGTTAGCAGCTGACATGTTCTGATGCGGAATTTGCATAATACATTCAGAGGCTCACTGTGTAATGATCTTATACAGATATGTAGGATATGCCATTCATCTTCACCCACTCCAGAAACTTTCATTTATTCTGTTGTATCGAGATAAGCTTGTGTAACTGCCTCTTTTAGTTTTCAACTCACATGTTCTGATGCGGAATTTGTATGATACATTCAGAGGTCCACTGTGTAATGATCTTATACAGATATGTAGGATGTAGCATTCATCTTCACCCACGCCAGAAACGTGCATTTTCTGTTGTATCGATATATACTTGGGTAACTGCCTCTTTTAGTTGGCAACTCACATGTTCTGAAACGGAATCTGTATGACACTTTTGCGATCCATGTGTAAACATCTGATGAATATTTTCCCAACAGTATGTGGTTGTAACTTTCATCGGAAAAGCAAATTTGGTGCATTTGTAACATTCAAGTGCTCGTATTTGACTTTTATTACATTGTATTAAGTGTTCAATTTTTCATCAAGGTTAACGGGATGTTCCCAAGCATAAAT
>CM060314.1:82589734-82592234 GCA_030674185.1 Monoplex corrugatus
TCTTATTCAATGATATATGTCATCATAGCACCAAAAATCAACTTCGCACGCAGACAGGACTTTGTCACAGTCCGGCCAGTGTTGGTTGATTCATGCATGTCCTATGTACTGAATCTGACAGATTCATGAAGAAAGTTGTACAGACGATTGAGTCAAACTGTTCTTCTATTGATTCAATGTGTACATCATATCAGCAGTTACTGACCGTTTTTCACCCTTTGACTCCAGCACCCTGTCCACCAGCATCCTGCATTGCTAACCATGCTAGCAAAGCAAAAACTTAACCCTTTGACTCCTTCACCCTATCGACCAGCTTCCATAAGACTCCCTCATCCTATCCACCAGCTTCCTGCAGGAAGCTGGTGGATAGGGTGAGGAAGTCAAAGAGTTAAGATTTTGCATTCGGTGGATAGGGTGTGGGTGTCAGAGGGTTAAATACTAAGGTGACCAAAAAACTCCGGGAATGTCGTTGAGTTCTTTTGTGTGCAATAGAACCCTTTTTTTTAGCAGCATACATTTCGTGACGTTAACGTGGCTTCCTACTTGTTTTTTCCCCCTCCCACTAAGTTATACATATACATTCTTTGCTGTCTCTTGTATATGCTTGACAAGTGCAGTTGGCCAAACATTTGCGCCTGTCTTGTTATGTTATAGTAAACACTCGTTCTGATTCTATTTTTGTGTGTTTTTGGCTCATATTGTTGACGTATTTACCGAATTCAAGAACGGTGATTGAAGAAATTGTGACAAAATCATTTGTTTTATTTCTTTTTCATTTCACATACCTAGATGAGCCGTTTGCTGTACTTTACAATTGGTTTATTGTTTAGTTAATGTTATGTTTTCAATAACAGATATGATATGTGACTCAAATGTTGTGACAGTCATTTGTTATGGAATATCAAAACATTTCCAAAATAAGACCTAAGAATCTACATTTAGAGTTGTCCGGACTGTTGATGTGTTTTGGGTTGTTAATCAGTTTGCTGATGTAAGCGGTCTTCGAGTTTCTTACCATTTGGTTTACTTTGTTTCTAATTGTTTGTATTCTGCGTACTTTTTTTTGTTTTTTGGCTTTTAATATATCTCTGTAAAGCATACTTTAATTATGCATGGTAGAAAATTCGGTATGAAGTTGTGCTATGTGTAAGTGCTCTTGAATAGCTGGTGTGTTTAGTGCTGTTTGAGCACAAGAAGGTCTTGATGTCTCCAATACAGAGCTAAAGATTGTTACTGAAATGATGAATATCATCAGTAATTAACTGTGAATCTTGATTGCCGTGTTCTTAATTTTTCTGCACAAAGCTACTGATGTGTAACGAAGGTGATGCTGGAGTTTGTGCACGTTTATTTCAAGGTGCTGTCGATATGTTTGATATGTTTTTCCTACTTTGATTTTGGA
Source organism: Monoplex corrugatus (assembly GCA_030674185.1). Lineage (NCBI taxonomy): Eukaryota > Metazoa > Mollusca > Gastropoda > Littorinimorpha > Ranellidae > Monoplex > Monoplex corrugatus. Next base: position 82,591,137 of record CM060314.1, read on the forward strand.
GTGGGATATATATTATGGCAATGCATACTTCCTGAAATTGAATGAAAGCCTGTGTGATGAGTTGTTCACGGATGAAGTTGATTGTCTTAACAGCTGCCGCTTTTGTCTTTACAGTCGTTCATGTCAGTGGACGACAAATCAATATTTGAAAGTTTCTTTTTCGTGTGTGTAGTTGATAATGTGTGTAAGAGTGCTGATAGTTGCTCTGTTGAAGGTTCTGATTTCGGTTTTTACCCCTGTTTTATCCAAGCGTCTCCCGATGATGTTTCGGAGATTTGAGTCACCTAGATCGATTGTTTCCATGTGTCGGGAAGGGGAATGTTTGGTGAGGGAAGAAGATTTTGTTCTGGCCTGTATTTTTTAGTGAATCCTGTCGTTTAATTTTCATTGTGGTTATTCTGCATCAGTTGGATTATTTGCAATGGTTTGTGGGATGTTGGCAGTGTACAAATATGTGAGATCTGCATCACTTGAGACGTTGTAATGATGACAGTGCCATTCGTTGGTTTTGTGAATGGTCATATGAAGCGATCTTCCATTGTTCATGATTCTGGAGATGCTTTGGATTATAGAATGTGAGCAGAGAGTAGTTTGGCTTTGCTGTATTCAACTGGTAACGTTCTGCGAGAACCATGTATCTGGCTTTGTGTAAATGTTTGTGTTTGTCTTAATATGCTTGGAGTTTTCTTCGCAGGTTTTTTTTTTCAGTTTAATTGTCCCTGAGTTCAGTTACTGCAATCAAGTCTGAAGACAAGAAAGGAGACCTATGAGAAGAAGAAAGCAAAAATAACAGCAAACAAAGCAACTCATCAAACAAAATCTATGACAGATAAACAACCAATGGTGAGAGACGAACGCTGCATAACTCCAGCCAGCGGCTGATACCACGGACATGAAGTCATTCGATGATCATCATCATCATCAGGTGCTCTGCCGCATGGCGTTGGCGATCATGGACCTGCATCTGTCTCTATCTCTCGTTGCCCCTAGCATCTCCCCCACCCTCCCCGTCCCCAGCCGCTCTGCAAGTCCGTCCAGTATTTTCTCCCTGGGTCTACCTGGTGCTCTCTTTCCCTCCAGCTTTCCCGTTGTGACCAG
>CM060314.1:82597234-82604734 GCA_030674185.1 Monoplex corrugatus
GCACGCACGCACGCACACTAAACGAATAAATAAATAAATGAATAAATAAATCAATAAATAAACATGTATACATATATATATATGCAGATAGAGAGAGAGAGAGAGAGAGAGAGAGAGAGAGAGAGAGAGAGAGAGATACAACACACACACACACGTGTACATATATATATATCTATATATATTTATATACATATATAATGTATATGCATATATATGTATGTATATATATATATATATATAGATATATATATATATATATATATATATATATATATATATATAATGACAATATTTATATAGCGCAAAATCTTGATAAAATCAAATCTAAGCGCTGAAACACACACACACGCACGCACACACACGCACTCACGCACACGCACGCACGCACGCACGCACACACACACACAACACACACACACACACACACACACACACACACGCACACGGCTATAAATGGGGAGAAAGAATAAAAGCAATGGAAAATTATAGAGAGCATATTATATACAATTATATATTACAATGTGATTCCCCTCCGAGTGGAGACAGGCTGCAGAGGGGATTGAGTGAGGTCAGGATTTTATGCAGAGGAGAAAAGGTATATATCGTATATATATCTATACATACATGTGACCTGCTAGCACGAAATCAGTCTTAACTAGCATTTTGGGTGTTTTGAGATATTCAGATCACTAGAAAGTGTACATTCTGCTGATTAACTTGGTTCTTGAATGAAGCTTGTACTCCATAGAATGTAGAAATTATATATGTTTAAAGTAATTAAGTTGTATGACGGCCATTTTGAGAAAACGGCCTCTAAAGTTATATATTATGTACTCTCCTACGCATTTTCCTTAAATTTGTTTATTTGGTGGCTTTGACTCGGCTTGTTTACAATTTTAGCTGTCATTATCACAAAGGTGCACCAAAATGTCACATGTGCGGATACTGTACAAGTTACGATTCACAATAACATTCAAAAAAAGATATTTTTGGTAGGAAATTGCGTTCTTTTTGCTGCGATCAGTGTGTTAAAATACCATTTTAAATTGATTAGTAATATTTTTTCAAGAGAAAAAAATTCTGTTGGGGATAGATTATAGGCCACAGAAATCAATTTTGAGAAAAAGTCAAAACAGCCAAGACAGACCCTTAGTCAGCTTTTCAGCTCCTACTGCTGTTCGACTGACTGCGAGCTAAGACTGAATTGGTGGTGGGAGGTCATATATATATATACATGTTTATTTATCTATTGTGTTTATTTATTTATCATATTACGAGCGGGTGCGCGGGTGTGTGTATGTATGTGTGTGTGTGCGTGCGTGCGTGCGTGTGTGTGTGTGTGTGTGTGTGTGTGTGTGTGTGTGTGGTTGTGTGTGTGTTGTGTGTGTGTGTGTGTGCGTAAGTGTGTGTGTGTTAGGCCTGTCAGTGTATGGATATCGGTCTACTGCAGACAAAGAAGAAAAATATTCTGTTAGTTTCGTATCGCGGCAAATTTAACACTTTTCGTTTAACTTTTGGAACAGGAGAAATAAGGGCAGAAACATAAACTTGAGAGCAAGCTAGTAGGAAACGACATGTAGGTGTACAAGAAGAGAGGAATTTAATGAGAGGGATACACGAAAAGGAAGATGGACACAGAAGCTGCAACAACATCAATCGTAGAAGCGAACAAACTTGAGTGCCTTTTATGCCCGGTTCGACGGCCACGATTTTAATGGTGGCGGAAAAATATTGACCGTCGTTTTAAGTGAGGCATCCAGTGATGAGAAATAAGGGAGGATGATTACATCTGATGATAACCTTCTGAAATATTTGAAGACAATAAAGTCAAATAGAGTAGCTGATCTAGATGGGTTTCGAACCAACACTGAGAAATATTGTGTCATTCTACTGTGTTCAGTTTTAACTATTCTTTTCAAACTATCACCAAGCTCAACGTAAGTCACCTTTCATCTGGAAAACGTCTTGTATTGTGTCAGTCCTAAAGAAACCGCCCGTTTAATGGAAGAATGGCCTCCTGTGACATTAATGTCTGCTGTCATTAGCATTTTTTAAAGAGTAGTATTGGTTCATTTAGGGCAAATTGCAATTTGTTTACAGAAGAAACAGGAGTGTCGGTGATGCTGTTTTGTTTGCTTAAAAAAGGTCTTGAGAAACCTAGGACTTATGTGCGTTTGATGTTTTTTCGACTTCCCAAAAAACTTTCAATACAATACAACCACATCTTTTAGCGAAGAAGCTTTCGCACATGAATGTCTGTTGTTAACTGCTTATACATTTTAGATTATCTCGCTAACAGATCTCAATTTGTGAATGTAAAAAACAATGTATATTCACTGTCCAGCACATAGACACTGGTGCACCCCAAAGTATAGTGTTTCACCACTTTTATTCACTTTGAACACTGCTGAATAAAGAAATTTAACAGCATATGATACATGATCTCATTTTGCTGATGACTTGTACGACGGACTTATTTCTGGTGACTTATTTCTATTATGAACAAACATCCAGAGATTTATAAGCTGGTGGGATGTACATTGTTCAGAACCTATCGTTGGAAAGACAGAATGTCATAATAACACTTTTAGGTAAATGAAACCTTTTACACCTGAAATTATTATTCACTGTAAAATGGTTGAAGAGGTAGACAGATACATTAAGTCGGTGTAACTCGACATTTAGCTAACTAAAAATTCGACTATACTGTTAAGAGTTAAAGAAACACATGCATTGTCTCAGAAAATCGAAATATCCTAAATGTTTTAGACGTCAATAATCTATAGTAATGTCTTGACATTTGGTGGGTGCAGTTTTTTGTTTTGTTTTGAGAGTTTTTGTTGTTGTTGTTGCTGTTGTTTTATTTTTTGGAGGGGGTGGGTTAAGATCACGTATTAATATGACAGTGACAAGGTGGCTAAGGTGATTAGAAAGGGGGTGGATATGGCTGGGAAGACAAAAAGGACAAATCTAAAGGCATTTACGAAAAGGAAATAATCAACCGACCGACTGAAAATGATATTCACAGATTTTATCCATTCTCTACACACTGACTTCAAAAGCAAACGGGCAGAAAGAAGCGAAAGTTTCGCTACAAAAATGGCACGCTTTTACAACTCATGCATTTTATGGTATAAATGTTTTTACAACCCTGACAGATTCCATATATAGTGGACTGACATCTGGTCAAGTTTTGTTTTTAAATTAACATAATTGTTTTATGACTGTGCGTTTATCTGTGTGGTGTGTGTGTGTGTGTGTGTGTGGTGTGCGTGCGTGCGTGCGTGGTGTGTGTGTGTGTGTGTGTGTGTGTGTGTGTGTGTGTGTGTGTGTGTGTGTGTGTGTGTGTGTGTGTGAAGGACGTAAGGAAAAACAGCTGGGGTTGGTGGTAACGGTTTCATGCACAGAGTTGTGGCATATATCATGAAAACTGTTGATGTATTTTATGTATGATTTCATCTGTTATGGCTTTGTATTGTTATATGTTTTATGACAGATTTGTGATTGTGTTTTAAGTAGATATGAGAAGCACGCATGTATTGTGCAAATCCAATGTATTCATATTTTAATTTTCAAATGTGGATTAATAAAGGAGTACTGGCTTGACTTGGACTGTGTTCCATACAGTGTTCGGATTAAGTTTCACTTTCAACCTCGAGAAATGCTTCCATGTGATATCATCGGGAATCATTATATCATAACATTGTCTTGTGTCTTTTGTAACAGAATAAACTAATTTGGAGGCAGCATTTGTTTCAAAAGTGTTGTTGTCATTTATCCGTGTGGTTACTTTTATTTCTGTACCTGAAGATAGATAACAGTATAAAGTAACAAATCTATGAGTGTATGAAATTTTATTGTAGTCTCTGAAAACCAAAGAAAAAAATATTTTTTTCAAGTGTCAAACAGTAGATTCCACGGTCAAGACTGCTCTGCGTACAATACCTGGGATGTTTTAGGTTTCAGTTTATTGAGGATTTGTTCATATGATTTTGAAATGTATAGCCAAACTACAGTGCGTTTTACATTTGCAAAATCTGCTTCATATAATATTGGCCAACAGAATGAATTTTGAGTCCATAAAGCAATACATAGATAATGAAATCACTAAGCAAAATTTTCCAAGGAAATTTTCACAACGACTGGTCAGAAAATGGAGGCAACAACGTAACTTGTATTTCCAAACAATATTCTACCTGGCTGACTCTCTGACAAATCCAATGATTTCTTCAAAGAGAAAATAGAACAAATTCGAAATTTAAACTCCATCTGAAATCCTTCAGAATCTTAATCTTTTAAAGGTTTCTCATTTCGATCTAGGCCATGTGAAAGACTATCTTTGCAACGCCAAAACATCCTGCAATGTTGACCATTCCTGCCTCTCTTCTTTTTCACCTGCTGAAGAAACATATCTAATCATAACTGAAACCATGAATATTTGTTATACTACAGAGCCTTAACCTTTTGGATCCAGCACTTTGTCCACTTGTCAACCATGCCAGCAAATAAAAACTTAACTCTTTGATTCCTTTACTCTATCCATCAACTTCGCAGACAGGAAGCTGGTAAACATGGTGAGGGAATTAAAGGGTTGTTTTTGCTGTTGGTGGATAAGGTACAGGAGCCAAAGGGTTGAACAATGCCCTTATAACCCTCTATTCAAAACGTCCAACTTCAGTCTCAATAATATGAACTCCAATCCCCTTAAAAAAGCAATAACAAAAGCAGAGCAGCAGTAGCAGAAGCAACAACAACAACAACGACAACAACAATAACAGCAATAACAACCACCACAACCACCACAACAGCAACTACTTTCAGTCTGTTTCCAATCTTCTGTTCTCATGCAAAGTCCTCGAATGTATCATCTTCTGACAGCTGGTAGGTCATCTAGAAGCCATTAATCTCCACAAACCTTTTGAAGTACAGTAAGCCTATCGTGTGACTCAGAGTACAGAAACCTTTTGAAGTACAGTAAGCCTATCGTGCGACTCAGAGTACAAAACCTTTGAAGTACAGTAAGCCTATCGTGTGACTCAGAGTACACAAACCTTTTGAAGTACAGTAAGCCTATCGTGTGATCAGAGTACAAAACCTTTTGAAGTACAGTAAGCCTATCGTGTGACTCAGAGTACAGAAACCTTTTGAAGTACAGTAAGCCTTATGTAGAGTCAAAACCTTTTGAAGTACAGTAAGCCTATCGTGTGACTCAGAGTACAGAAACCTTTTGAAGTAAGCCTGTCGTATGACCCAGAGTACAGAACCTTTTGAAGTACAGTAAGCCTATCGTGTGACTCAGAGTACAAAACCTTTTGAAGTACAGTAAGCCTATCGTATGACTCAGAGTAACAAACCTTTTGAAGTACAGTAAGCCTATCGTGTGACTCAGAGTACAGAACTTATAACCTTCGTATGACAGTAACCTTGAGTAAGCTATCGTATGACCCAGAGTACACAAACCTTTTGAAGTACAGTAAGCCTATCGTATGACTCAGATGAGTACAGAAACCTTTTGAAGTAAGCCTGTCGTATGACCCAGAGTACAGAAACCTTTTGAAGTAAGCCTTCGTATGACCCAGAGTACAGAAACCTTTTGAAGTAAGCCTATCGTATGACCCAGAGTACAGAAACCTTTTGAATAGTAAGCCTGTCGTATGACCCAGAGTACAAAACCTTTTGAAGTAAGCCATCGTATGACCCAGAGTACACAAACCTTTTGAAGTAAGCCTATCGTATGACCCAGAGTACGACCTTTGAAGTACAGTAGCCTGTCGTTGACAGAGTACAGAACTTTTGAAGTAAGCCATGTTATGACCCAGAGTACACAAACCTTTTGAAGTAAGCCTATCGTATGACCCAGAGTACAGAACCTTTTGAAGTACAGTAAGCCATCGTATGACCCAGAGTACACAAACCTTTTGAAGTACAGTAAGCCTGTCGTATGACCCAGAGTACACAAACCTTTTGAAGTAAGCCTATCGTATGACCCAGAGTACACAAACCTTTTGAAGTAAGCTATCGTATGACCCAGAGTACACAAACCTTTTGAAGTACAGTAGCCTGTCGTATGACCCAGAGTACACAAACCTTTTGGAAGTAAGCCTATCGTATGACCCAGAGTACACAAACCTTTTGAAGTAAGCCTGTTATGACCCAGAGTACACAAACCTTTTGAAGTAAGCCTATCGTATGATCCAGAGTACGCAAACCTTTTGAAGTACAGTAAGCCTATCGTATGACCCAGAGTACACAACTCTTTTGAAGTACAGTAAGCCTGTCGTATGACCCAGAGTACACAAACCTTTTGAAGTAAGCCTATCGTATGACCCAGAGTACACAAACCTTTTGAAGTACAGTAAGCCTGTCGTATGACCCAGAGTACACAAACCTTTTGAAGTAAGCCTATGTATGACCCAGAGTACACAAACTTTTGAAGTAAGCTGTGATACCAGAGTACAGAAACCTTTTGAAGTCAGCCCATCGTATGACCCAGAGTACAGAAACCTTTGTGTTTTACCGCGGGGTTTCGATAATGGAAAAAATATCTATTTCATTTCCACTTGATCTTTCAGCAGCATTTGATACCACTATGGCATCATGATCTCATGACTGTCGGCCACATTTGGCTGCGTTGAAACTGTTCTTGAGAGGTTCAGATCGTACCCTTTTTGTCTGTTGTCACCAGTGACATTAGGCCTGCTCCGTCGTTACTAGAATATGATGTCCCACAGGGTTTTGATCTGAGCCTGTTATCTTCATTATTTATTTACAACCACATAACTCTGTTGTTATACATTCAGAGCACTCTGTTTCCTTTTTATAGTAGTTGCTGATGGTTCAAAACGGGTACACCGCTCTATTACTCTGAGAGACATTTCAAGTAGTTCTAGAGAAATTACAAATTAATTGAAAATATAGCTGCCTCGATAAAATCAAACAAACAGAAATCGAGTGAAGAAGAAGGAGAAGAAGAAACAACAAACAAACAAACAAGCAAACAAACAAACAAACAAACAAACAAACAACAAACAAACAAACAAACAAACAAAAAGCAGAACTCATGCACACGCATATAAAATCAAACCTAAACCAAGTTTCCTAAAAGACCATAGTTTTCTCAGATTGTATTATCTCCTTCAGAAAAATCTACAAGGATTTGTTCTTCTAGATAAATCCCTGTTCAGATTCCATGTCCATGAAAGGTCATGTTAACTATCTGAGCAAAATGCTCTATCTCGAGCTACGAAGAGTAAGCAAAATTAAACATTTTTTTTTTGCTGTTGAAGCCACATACAAGCCGTGTGAATCTTTGATTCTATCTAGAATAATTTACTGTAACTTTCTCTTAGCTGGACTTTCTGTTGAAAAACTATTTGAAATGGACCCCAGGACCACGGATGTCAAAACTGTTTAAAATTGGATTTTCTTGGTCACGTTTCATTGGAGACTATTTTGGATGGTAAATTTGGACTCGGCATGCTCGAAATATCCTGATGAGAT
>CM060314.1:82607234-82619734 GCA_030674185.1 Monoplex corrugatus
AAACGGCCTCTAAAGTTTTTGTGTGCTCTCCTACACATTTTCCTTAAATTTCTTTATTTGGTGGCTTTGACCCAGTTTGTATATTACTTGTGCGGGTACTGTACAGGTTATGGTTCATAATAAGAGACAAAAATAGGTACTTTTGGTAGGAAATTGCGTTCTTTCTGCTGCTATCAGTGCATTAAAATACCGATTTAAATTGATTAATAATATTTTTTCAAGAAAAAAATTTCTGTGGGGGATAGATTATAGTCTACAGAAATCAATTTTGAGAAAAAAGTCAAAACACCCCAGATAGACCATCAGTCACCTTTTCAGCTCCTAGTGCTGTTCGACTGACTGCGAGTTAAGACTGATTTCGTGGTGGGAGGTCACATTTACAAAAAAAGCAATTTGCATACACAAAATGCATTGAAAACAAGTAAACAAACAAGGAAAGTAAAGAAACAACTAACAAACAACAACAAAAATGAACATTTTCCCTCCTTTGTGCTTCGTGATGTCAATGCGACCTTGAAAGATTGCCAGAACAATGAACGATTGTTAAATGTCGTCTCTAATTCCAGAGAGAATGTTGTCCTATAGAAGTTCTGATTTTAGGCAATGTTATGGTCCATGCAACGTTGACCTGAAAGTGGTACTGTCCGAACGTATGTGATTAGGAATCTTCAATAAAACACAGCTTTGACTCAACTTTGGTGAAGATTCATTAAAAAAACCCATTGCTGTTAGTTATTTTATTTTTGTTTAAAGCCCAGCCGACTGCGTAGACCCATATCAGGGCTATAACCGTTTCAAAACACAATATCTCAAAATAAAAAGAAAGAAAAAAAGGAAAAGAACATTAAGTACACATATCAATGCATTTGTGCACATAATCCAAGGAGATGCCACTGGTTTTGTCCGTTCCATCCAATTCATCACACAGGGAATTTGAAAAATACCTGACTACAAATCTAAACACGACTAAGGACATTAAAACATACATAAAACAGGCCTAAATTATCCAGAATTGCTTCAGCATATCTCATTTCCCTAGAGTCAAAAATCACTTAACACATGCATCCACTTATCAATACAAAGAGAAAGTATGTAATACTTTATCGAACACATAGAGGTGAATGGAAAAGCAAGGCGGAAGATGATGGGAAGAAATGACAGAAAGCAGAGGAACAAGGCAGAAACAAAGAGAATGACAGAAAAGAGGAAATTTCTAGCACAGAATTTCAGAAGGTGGGGATACTATTTACACTGAAAGCATCCCTGGCATCCCCATAGGGGAAAAACGGTTGACAAAACACTTGCTGACAAAATTTTACAGCATAAAATTCATCTTAATAATACTCACCATACGTCATTATTGTCCAGTTCACCTAAGTATACACTGACATGTTAAAAATGATATTCAAAGAAGTTCCTGGTAATTAAGCCAAACTCAGAATTAATAAAACTCGAGAAAACCTTTAAAGATAAATATGTTAACATGAAACTATCTAATAACAAAATGCATAAATCTTTAGGAAAAAAAGTCTGAAAAGTCTGTAACACCGACAAAGACAGACAGACAGACAGACACACACACATACATAGATACAGACGGACACACGGACACACAGAGACAGACAGACAGACAGACAGACAGACACAAACACACAAACACGCAAACACACAAATAAACAAACACACACATACAGAGACATCTTTGCTGTCGATATGACAAATTGGAAGCACTCATACACATAAAAATCATACAGAATGACAGAGTCAGAAAAAACTAGACAGAGACGAAGGGACTAGAACACAGAATAGCACTGACAGAGAAGGCACGGAAGAACCATCTTAAACAAGACAGTCAAGACGGCGGGCAGACGATTAAATGTGACTCAACTAGGGCGCAAAGAGAAGTGGAGAGAGAGAGAGAGAGAGAGAGAGAGAGTGAAGGGGAGAGAGAGAGAGAGAGAGAGAGAGAAAGAGACAGACAGACAGACAGACAGGCAGAGACTAAGACAGACAGATAGACAGAGACTGAGGACAGAGACACAGAAGACTGAGATGGGATGACAGAGAGAGACAGAGACATAATTTGACAATACTAGGGTAAGAGAGGAAGGGAAGGGGAGAGAGAAAGAAAGAGAGAGAGAGGCAGATACAGAGACAGAGAGACAAAGAGAGAGAGAGAGAGACAGAGAGGAGACAGAGAGAGAGAGAGACAGAGAGACAGACAGAGACAGACAGAGACAGAGACAGACACACACCTCACACACAACCAGAGGCAGAGAGAGAGAGAGAGAGAGAGAGAGAGAGGGAGAGGGAGAGAGAGAGAGAGAAAGAGAGAGAGAGAGAATGAGAGACAGAAAGAGAGAGAAGGGAGAGAGAGAGAGAGACGAGAGAGAGAGAGAGAGTGACCGACAAACAGACAGATAGACAAAGAGACGGAGAGACAGACAGACAGAGAAACAGCGAGACAGAGAAACAGAAAGACAGAGAGACAAACAGAGAGAAAGACAAGAGAGACAGAGAAACAGACAGAGACAGAAGCAGAGAGAGAAACGGAGAAATAGAAGAGACAGACAGAGCGAAACAGAGAGACATACGTGTTGTAAAGAAACTGATTTTCTAGATCAACAAACTTCCAGCATCAACATCGTTTTCTATCTGCGAAATGGTATTCTGACACAACCAGAATGACTGGAACATTCATATGAGCATTAACTACAACAACGGTTTTAGTGTTCTGAGCTGGGATTAACCTCGAAACATCGGATCTCAAGTCCAGTCAGTCTCCACACCACCACCACCACCACCACCACCACCCACCACCACCACCCCCAAACCACCACCACCACAACCACACACATCCACCATGGCTCTACCACCACTATCACTTCCACCACCACTAGCCTCAACCACCATCACCACCACTGCCTCCATCACGACGCATCACCGCCACTATCTCCACCACCACGACCATCACCACCATCACAACCACCACTGCCATCACAACGCCCCAACAACCCCTCACATCTATCACAGTCTCTATCACCATTATCACTTCTACTACCGCCATCTCAACCACCTTGGCCATTACCATTAGCAGTACCACTTTCACAAACACCATTACTATCACTATCACCGTCATCATTTTCATCATCACTACCGTCAGCTCAGCACACCACCACCCACCACACCACCATCTTCACTGCCATCATCATCACCACAGTCAGCACACCACCATCACCGCCATCATCTTCATCACCATCACCATCACCATCATTACTATCACCACAGTCAGCACACCACCACCACCACCACCATCCTCACCACCATCACCATTACCTCCATTACCATCATCACAGTCAGCACACCAGCACTACCACCACCACCACAGTCAAGACACCACCACCCCTACCACCTTTACCACCATCACCATCACCACAGTCATCACACCACCACCACCATCATCATCACCTTCACCGCCATCACCATCACCACAGTCAAGACACCACCACCATCCACCCACCACCACCACCACCATCTTTACCACCTTCACCATCTCCACGGTCAACACACCACTACAACCACCATCTTCACCACCATCACCATGGCCACAGTCAAGACACTACCAACCACCACTACCACCATCTTCACCACCATCACCATCGCCGAGGTCAACACACCACCACCATTACCACCATCACCACCACCACCACTCCAACGAAACAACGAAACTATAGATGTCTAACCCCTTCATAACGCCAGGAGAATATTACCACCACCATCACCCCCACAGCCATCACCACAGTCAGCACACCACCACCATCTTGACCACCTTTACTACAATCAACACACCACCACCACCACCACCATCTTGACCACCATCACCACAATAAACACACCACTACCATCTTGATCACCATCCCCACAATCAACACACACTACACCACCACCATCTTGACCACCTTTACTACAATCAACACACCACACCACACCACCACCATCTTGAGCACCATCACCACAATCAACACACCACTACCTTGATCACCATCCCCACAATCAAACACCACTATCATCACCACCATCTTGACCACCATCACCACAGTCAACACACCACTACCACCACCACCATCTTGACCACCATCACCACAGTCAACACACCACTACCACTACCACCATCTTCACCATCATCACCCTAGTCAACACACCACTACCACCACCACCATCTTGACCACCATCACCACAGTCAACACACCACTACCACCACCACCATCTTGACCACCATCACCACAGTCAACACACCACTACCACCACCACCATCTTGACCACCATCACCACAGTCAACACACCACTACCACACCACCATCTTGACCACCATCACCACAGTCAACACACCACTACCACTACCACCATCTTCACCATCATCACCACAGTCAACACACCACTACCACACCACCATCTTGACCACCATCACCACAGTCAACACACCACTACCACCACCACCATCTTGACCACCATCACCACAGTCAACACACCACTACCACCACCACCATCTTCACCATCATCACCCGAGTCAACACCACTACCTACCACCACCATCTTCACCATCATCACCATCACCACAGTCAACACACCACTACCACTACCACCATCTTCACCATCATCACCCTAGTCAACACACCACTACACCACCACCATCTTGACCACCATCACCACAGTCAACACACCACTACCACCACCACCATCTTGACCACCAACACAACAGTCAACACACCACTACCACCACCACCATCTTCACCATCATCACCCGAGTCAACACACACTACCACCACCACCATCTCACCATCATCACCATCACCACAGTCAACACACCACTACCACTACCACCATCTTCACCATCATCACCCTAGTCAACACACCACTACCACTACCACCATCTTCACCATCATCACCACAGTCAACACACCACTACCACTACCACCATCTTCACCATCATCACCACAGTCAACACACCACTACCACCACCACCATCTTGACCACCATCACCCTAGTCAACACACTGTAATACCACCACCATCTTCACCATCATCACCATCACCATAGTCAACACACCACACCACACCACCACCACCATTATCACCCTAGTCAACACACCACTACCACCACCATCACCACAGTCAACACACCACCATCATCACCATCACCATAGTCAACACACACCACCACCACCACCACACCACCATCACCCTAGTCAACACACCATTACCACCACCACCATCTTCACCATCATCACCATCACCATAGTCAACACACCACCACTATCTTCACTATATCACCATCACCACAGTCACACAACACCACCATTATCACCACCACCACCACCATCACCACAGTCAACACACCACTACACCACCACCCGCAGTCAAACACCACCACCACCATCTTCACCACCATCACCATCATCACAGTCACACATCATCACCATCATCACAACCATCACCATCATCACAACCATCACCATCATCACAACCATCACTATCATCACAGTCACACACCACCACCATCATCACCACCATCACTATCACCACAGTCAACACACCACGACCACCATCTTCACCACCATCACCATCACCACAGTCATACATCACCACCATTAGCACCACCACCACCACCACCACCACCACAGTCAACACACCACCACCACCATCTTCACCACCATCACTATCATCACAGTCAGCACACCACCACCACCATCATCACAACCATCACCATCATCACAGTCACATACCACCACCATCATCACCACCATCACTATCACCACAGTCAACACACCACACCATCACCACCACCACAACCAACCAAAGAAACTATAACCCCTTCAGAACGCCAGGAAAAGAATATTTTCGGTATGGCATCACCAGCGTTACGACGGACAGGCAGAACGACATAATGCCAGCAAGTGACAAGATCAAAGAATCCAAAGCCGTCTAATTCCATGCAGCATGCATATCTGAGCGTCTATCAAAGAAACAGTCAAATGGAAGTAAAATGAAACACAAACGCGTTCGTTGCTGTTCTATCGTGTGTTTGGGCTTAGTCTCTGTCTCTTGCTCTGCCTCTCGCTATCTCTGTTTCTGTCTCACTCTCACTGTCTTGTCTGTCTCTGTCTCTGTCTCTGTCTTAGTCTGTCTGTCTCTCTCTTTCACTCTCTCTCTCGTCTTCTCTCCCCGTCTTGCTTTTTCTGTCTTTCTCTTTTCTCTCTCTCTCCCTCTGTCTCTTCGTCTCTCTGTCTGTCTGTCTATCTGTCTGTCTGTCTGTCTGTCTTTCTCTTCCCCTCTTTCTCTCTCACACACAGACACAGACACCACACACACACACACACACACACACACACACACACACACACACACACACACACACACACACACACACACACACACACACACACACACACACACTTCTCTTTATTTCTCTCAAACACACTCTTTCTCAGTCTCTTTCATGTATCTGTATGTCTCTCTTTTCTTTCTCTTGTTCTTTGTCTGTCTGTCTGTCTGTCTATATCTCGGCCTCTCTCTCTTTTTCCTTCTCTCATTCTCTCTGTCTCTCTGTCTCTGTCTGTGTCTGTCTGTCTGTCTGTCTCTCTCTCTCTGTCTCTGTCTCTGTCTCTCAATTTTCCTCTCTCTTTGTACCATTTTGTATAGACATTCGTCATCTGTCCCTTGAGAACCAGTTTTGTCATGTCAAAAGAGAATGAAGCGCGATCAATACGGGGCCCATACATCCATACATTTTTCAAGAAGCCAGTTCTGTGGAACTCCCCTTGTACTGCCTGTAAGTCGACCAAAGCCAGGAGAAAATCAGAGCGGAAAGTAAGAGAAATGGAGGTGTTAAGGAACAACGAAATTGTAAACTAAGCAAAAACACCACCATACCATACTTAAAACATTTAAATGTTAAAAACGAAATTCACGAACAAGAAAAACAACGAACGAACGAACAAACCAACCAACCGACAACCAACCAACCAACCAACCAACCAACCAACCAACCATCCAACCAACCAACCAACCAACCAAACAACCAACCAGCCAACCAATCAACCAACCACCAACCAACCAACCAACCACCAACTAATCAACCGAAAAACCATCCAAACCAACCAACGAACCAACCAACGAACCAACCAACCAACCAACCGAACAACCATCCAACCAACCAATCAACCAACCACTCAACCAACCATCCAACCATCCAACCAACCATCCATCCATCCAATCAACCATCCATCCATCCAACCATCCAACCAACCATCCAACCATCCAACCATCCAACCAACCATCCAACTATCCAACCTACCAACCAACCAACCAAACTATCCAAACAACCAACCAACCGAACAACCATCCAACCATCCAACCACACCATCCAACCATCCAACCATCCAACCAACCATCCAACCATCCAACCAACCAACAAACCAACACCAACCAACCAACCAACCAACCAACCAACCAGTCAACCAACCAACCAACCAACCAATCAACCACCAACCAAACACAACACAACCAACCAAACCAACAACCAACCAACCAACCAACCAACAACCAACAAACCAACAACCAACCAACATCCAACCACAACACAACCATCCAACCATCCAACCAACCATCCAACCATCCAACCAACCATCCAACCATCCAACCACCAACCAACCATCAACCAACCATCCAACCATCCAACCAACCAACAACCACCACACACCATCACAACCAACACAACACAACCAACCAACCACCAACCACCACCAACCAACCAACCAAACCAACCAACCATCCAACCAACCAACCCAACCAACCAACCAACCAACCACCAACACCACCAACCAACCATCCAACCATCCAACCAACCAACCAACCACACAACCAACCAACCAACACAATCCAACCAACCATCCAACCACCAACCAACCATCCAACAACAACCAACCAACCAACCAACCAACCACCACCGACAACCAACCAACAACACATCCAACCAACCAACCAATCAAACCAACCAACCAACCAACCAACCAACAAACGACCGACCAACCAACCAACAACCATCCAAACCATCCAACAACAACCAACCACCAACCAACACAACCAACCAACCAACCAACCAACCAACCAATCAACCAACCAACCAACCAACCATCCAACCAAACAAAGCAGACCAAACAACAGCCCCCAAACTCAACAATCATTGCAACTACCCATCAACATCAAGAAACTGTAGACTACCAACTACACTGACTTTCTGGCCTGTGCACGTTAGAGATCCCACAGCAGTTGAAAATCGTGGAGAGCAGGACACTTGCCCAGTTGCTCTGGTATAAAACATTGACAAGAAAGGTTGATTTCCCAGGTCCCTCCTCTTGAAGGCTAAACAGCCTTCTTGCCTTTCTGAGGTTTTGCTAAAAATTGGGTGGAGAGCAACCGAAGTTACCTTCACATGGCAAATCCATTGTGACATACGAAATAAATACGAAACACTATGAATGACATAAGGATAATGCCGCTACTAGTTCAGCGACCGAATAACTAGAATGTAAAGTTCTAAAAGCTTAATCGATGAGTGGGTGGACATGGACACAATGAGTTATGATACTACCATGGTGAGATGTTCAAGTTGTAAAGTATTTTATGTGCGGTCCATCTACTGCGTTCATTTTGTGTCAACTGATTCACTTGTCACCCGTGCAGGTCCCCGTCCTTTCCACTGTGAAGGTTTTTAGTGCCTAAAACAGTAAACCGTTCGTATTTGTAATATGAGCAAAAAATACATAATGAAACACAAACCACAGAAACAAATTAACTAACTAAGCCACACCCCCTCCCCTTCCCACACAGAATCACACAACAAACACAACTCTGACTCTCTCTAAACGCAAAACAACACAACACACACAACACAAAACACACACACACACGCACAAAAACAACACACAAACACAATACACGCACAACATATGCCTCAGCACACACACAGAGTTAGAGAGAAGAAAGAGAAGAGAGAGAGAGAGGAGATGAGAGAGATGAGAGAGAGAAAAGACAGAGAGAGAGAGAGAGATAAAGAAAGACAGAGAAAGAGAGAGAGAGAGGAGAGAGAGAGAGAGAGAGAGAGAGAGAGAGAGAGAGAGAGAGAGAGAGAGAGAGAGAGAAGAAAATGTCTTTCTTAATTCATTCTGTGTTTGTGTGATGTTTCTGAAACGGAAAGAATATACATAAAATGCAGTGGCATGTATTAATGTTTGCATGGCCTTGCGTACTGGCTGACCACCAGTGCCAGTGACGAGATACATGTAACAGCCACAGTTGCCAGTGCTACCTGCTCCTGAGGAGGAGTTGTTAGTCGGGGTGTGTGGATGGAAAAAAATACTTTCAAACCGATAGGACCAAAGAGGGTCTTTGATAGGACTGAGTATACTGATAGGGCGTTAACAAACGATGATGTTGTGCATATGCTATGAGACTTATTAACTCTTTATTTCTATCCCAACTTATTGATGATGTTGTGCATATGCTATGAGACTTATTAACTCTTCATTCTATCCCAACTTATTGATGATGTTGTGCATATGCTATGAGACTTATTAACTCTTATTTCTATCCCATCTTATTGCAGCCAGTCTGTGTCTTGTTGTCATATTTTAGATTGTCTTGGCAAAATAAATGGGTTCTGAAATGAAATGAAAAGCTATAAACTGAAGAAGGAAGGAAGAACAGTCCCGAGCGAGACAGTCAGTTCACTGGGCATAGGATTTAATCTGACTGAAGGAAAACAGCTGACAACAATACCAGACAAGGCATGACCACAAACATCAAGATCAGGGAAATGGTGGGAACAACACCAGTCCACCATCACATTCATCATCAGAGAATCAAAGGGTCATCATCTACCTAGAATGCAACTTTTCTTTTTTTTATCATTGCATTTAGGGAGAATACATGTATCTTAGTGCTCACCCTTTTTTATACATTAAAAAAATGTACCGTTTTTTATACCACCTAAATGGCCACAGAAACTGGCACAGTTTTTACAGCACGATGATGGTTATGACGATGATGATGATAGCCATGATGCTATGGAGTTGCATCAAGAGTTGAGACTGCGTGACAGAGCTATATTCCACGCTTACTATCATAATACATCGTAGCATCAACGAAGCTCGAGATATACAAACACCTGCGGGGTGTTGGTTAGAAAATTCTAGCAACACTCTTAATGACGCATCCATGAAGTAGATAAAAATCGACTGTGTGTTACCAGTCTGTACAATGAGCCCGTAGTACGCTCAGCTCTGGGTAGGAGCTTGTTGGAGCCTAAAAAAACCCACAACGATTTTTTGAAGGGGATGATGGAGGATTCGAAGCCACAACCTTCCTGTCGGTAGTCCGTTGCGCTGACCACTACACCACGGTGACTGGTCAACTAGAATGCAGGCTGATAAGCTTGTTCATCAAGCATATAAGGAAAAAAAATATCTGGCTTTAAAGCGAGAAGCAGACCGATAAAGGAGGCCTGGATCGATAAAGCGGAAGAGATCTTGACGTCGTATGGCATATCTCCGTTGACCATCAACCTTTTCTCCCAGCGACGCCCATGATGGTATAAGCGAACAAATAAAAGAAAAAGAACAAAAAAAAGACAAAACAAGGAAGAAGGCTGTAGAATGGGGAAGGGGAAGGGGAGGAGAAGGATTGGTAGAAGAGAAAGAGAAAAGGAGAGAGAGGAAATGAAAAGATGGACGAGTGAAGAAAAGAGACAGTCGGGACTCTGTCTGAACAGTTGTTTCTGACTGAAGCCTGACCCAAGAGGGGTGGTGGAAGAGAGAAAGGGAGAGAGAGAGAGAGAAAGAGAGAGACAGAGACAGAGATAGAGACAGACAGACAAACAGACAGACAGACATACAGACAGACAGACCTGAGACAGAGGCAGAGAGAGAGATCTAGAGAAGGAGAGAGAGAGAGAGAGAGAGAGAGAGAGAGAGAGAGAGAGAGAGACGAGACAGAAGAAAAAAGGCAGAGAGAGACAGACAGAGACAGAGACAAAGAGAGAGAGAGAGAGAGAGAGAGACAGACAGGGACAGATAGACAGAGAACCAGAGAGAGAGAGAGAGAGAGACAGACAGAAAGAGAGAGAGAGGGGGAGACAGACACACACACAGACAGACACAGACAGACAGACACACACACCACACACACAAAAAAAAAAAAAAAAGAGAGAGAGAGAGAGAGAGAGAGAGAGAGAGAAAGAGAATAGCAACATATTAAAACTTATTGGAGCTATCACTATTACTACTAATTCTGTTCTCAATACGAAAATCAGTTCCTTGAAAAACGCAATAACTGACACAAAGGATATAACAACTTCCAAAACATGATTATACAACAGACTGTTTGTCATTTAACAGTACTGTAAACTGCACCAGTTAAACCTTTTCTTACTGGGATGCAAATACACAGGGGATCTTAGGGCGCCCAAGTGACTAAAAAACATTCTTAAAAGGAAGAAATCGGTTAACACAGGTTGCTTGCTTTCTGAGTAAATATGCGCAAAGCTCGTCTTTTCTAAGTTTTCTTAGGCCCAAAATAAACTCATCATTTAAGATGGGTTGCGGAATTTTGCTCTGAAATGTAATTCTATATAGATGACCCATCAAACGTTTTCAATGTATTTGTGAAATGTAACAGAAGGTATCTCTTCAACGTAGCTGTGTTTTGTTTCAATCCTAGATTAGGTGAAAATGCATTCCAGAGTGAGCTACCAGGGAACAAGACATGCAAGTACCAGTTGATGGATTTGAAGTTTTAGTGGGATGCTGTGGATTTGTTCCTTATTTTGTTCGAAATGTATATGGGATAAACTTCAGTAAAACGATTTAGTATGAATAAGTCATTTCATAGTTACAAACACCCCTTTAAATAAAAAAAAACCCATCCAGTGCTGTTTTATCTGTTATTTGAGGACTGAAGGTTTGAGCAGCACTGATTTCAGAGCACGTTTGTAAAACGTTAATAAGAACAGATTTGATGGCATTGGCACTTGAAGAGTCGAAGAGTGCAGAGGGAATAACTAAAAGACGATAGTATACGAACATGTGAAAATGGTTTCACACACACACACACACACACACACACACACACACACACACACACACACACACACACACACACACACACACACACACACACACACACACACACGCAGATTGAGAGACACACAGACACAGACACAGACACACAGACACACAGACACACACATACATATATGCATGTATATGTATATATAATGTATATGTGACCTGTTCTCACGAATGGGGTCACAACTTAATTTGGGGGTATAGAGATATTTATATCACCGAAAGCAGAAAAAATGCTCTTTTCAATGATGTATAATTCAACTGTCTAACTGGAAAATTGAGCGAGTTACAGTAATTTAAAGGGGTGGGTGATGGGACG
>CM060314.1:82627234-82629734 GCA_030674185.1 Monoplex corrugatus
TGGTCAGTCTGTCTGACTATGTAGGCTCACACACAACAGATTCAGTCCTTACTGTTTATAGGTTTTGGTCAGCTTTTCCCCAGTGTCCCCCACATCCCTACCCATCCCACAAGAAAACAGCCATACTAGTGCAAGCAGACAGACAAAAGAAAAAAGAGGGGAAAACGAAAAGGAAGGAAACAGAAGGGTGAAGGAGGAGTGACAATGAAACAGAAAGGTGAGGAGAGTGACAATGAAACAGAAAGGATGAGGAGAAGTGACAATGAAACAGAAAGGTAAGGAAAGTGACAAGGAAACAGAAAGGTGAGCACAGTGACAAGGAAACAGAAAGGTGAGGAGAGTGACAAGGAAACAGAAAGGTGAGGAGAGTGACAAGGAAACAGAAGGGTGAGGAGAGTGTCAAGGAAACAGAAAAGGTGAGAAGAGAGTGACAAGGAAACAGGAGGGTGAGGAGAGTGACAAGGGGAAACAGAAAGGTGAAGAGAGTGACAAGGAAACAGAAAGGTGCGCGAGAGTGAAAAGGAAACAGAAAGGTGAGGAGAGTGTCAAGGAAACAGAAAGGTGAAGAGAATGACAAGGAAACAGAAGGTGTGAGGAGAGTGACAAGGAAACAGAAAGGTGAAGAGAGTGACAAGGAAACAGAAGGGTGAGGAAATTGACAAGGAAACAGAAAGAGTAAGGAAAGTGACAAGGAAACAGAAAGGTGAGCACAGTGACAAGGAAAACAGAAGGGTGAGGAGAGTGACAAGGAAACAGAAAGGTGAGGAAAGTGACAAGGAAACAGAAAGGTGAGGAGAGTGACAAGGAAACAGAAAGGTGAGGAGAGTGACAAGGCGAAAATCAGAAAGGTGAGGAGAGTGACAAGGAAACAGAAAGGTGAGGAGAGTGACAAGGAAACAGAAAGGTGAGGAGAGTGACAAGGAAAGAGAAAGATGAGGACAGTGACAAGGAAACAGAAAGGTGAGCACAGTGACAAGGAAACAGAAAGGTGAGAGGGGAGAGTGACAAGGAAACAGAAAGGTGAGGAGAGTGACAAGGAAACGGAAAGGTGAGCACAGTGACAAGGAAACAGAAAGGTGAGGAGAGTGACAAGGAAACAGAAAGGTGAGCACAGTGACAAGGAAACAGAAAGGTGCGGAGGAGAGTGACAAGGAAAGCAGAAAGGTGAGCACAGTGACAAGGAAACAGAAAGGTGAGCACAGTGACAAGGAAACAGAAAGGTGAGCACAGTGACAAGGAAACAGAAAGGTAAGGAGAGTGACAAGGAAACAGAAAGGTGAGCACAGTGACAAGGAAACAGAAAGGTAAGCAGAGTGACAAGGAAACAGAAAGGTGAGGAGAATGACAAGGAAACAGAAAGGAAAGGAGAGTGACAAAAAGGAAATGAAGAAGAAAGGTGAGGAGAGTGACAAGGAAACAGAAAGGTGAGGAGAGAGTGACAAGGAAACAGAAAGTTGAGGAGCGTGATAAGGAAACAGAAAGGTGAGGAGCGTGACAAGCAAAAACAGAAAGGTGAGGAGAGTGACAAGGAGAACAGAAAGGTGAGGAGAGTGACAAGGAAACAGAAAGGTGAAGAGAGAGTGACAAGGAATACAGAAAGGTGAGGAGAGTGACAAGGAAACAGAAACGTGAGGAGAGTGACAAGGAAACAGAAAGGTGAAGAGAGTGACAAGGAAACAGAAAGGTGAGGAGACGTGATAAGGAAACAGAAAGGTGAAGAGAGTGACAAGGAAACAGAAAGGTGAGGAGAGTGACAAGGAAACAGAAAGGTGAGGAGAATGAGAAGGAAACAGAAGGGCGAGGAGAGTGACAAGGAAACAGAAAGATGAGGACAGTGACAAGGGAAAAGAGAAAGGTGAGGAAGTGACAAGGAAACAGAAGTGTGAGGAAAGTGACAAAGAACAAGAAGGGTGAGAGGACAGTGGACAAGGAAACAGAAAGGATGAGGAGATTGACAAGGAAAAAAAAGGGTGAGGAGAGTGACAAGGAAACAGAAAGGTGAGGAGAGTGACAAGGAAACAGAAGGGTGAGGAGAGTGACAAGGAAACAGAAAGGTGAGGAGAGTGACAAGGAAGAGAGAAAGATGAGGACAGTGACAAGGAAACAGAAAGGTGAGGAGAGTGACAAGGAAACAGAAAGGTGAGGAGAGTGACAAGGAAACGGAAAGGTGAGCACAGTGACAAGGAAACAGAAAGGTGAGGAGAGTGACAAGGAAACAGAAAGGTGAGCACAGTGACAAGGAAACAGAAAGGTGCGGAGAGTGACAAGGAAACAGAAAGGTGAGCACAGTGACAAGGAAACAGAAAGGTGAGCACAGTGACAAGGAAACAGAAAGGTGAGCACAGTGACAAGGAAACAGAAAGGTAAGGAGAGTGACAAGGAAACAGAAAGGTGAGCACAGTGACAAGGAAACAGAAAGGTAAGGAGAGTGACAAGGAAACAGAAAGGTGAGGAGAATGACAAGGAAACAGAAAGGAAAGGAGAGTGACAAGGAAATAGA
>CM060314.1:82634734-82637234 GCA_030674185.1 Monoplex corrugatus
GAGCAATCCAGGCTATGACCTATTCAAAACACACCATACCTGGTAGAGTCAATTCAGGGCTATGACCGATTCAAAACACCCATACCTGTGTAGAGCAATGCAGGGCTATGACCGATTCAAAACACACCATACCTCTGTAGAGCAATAGCCAGGGCTATGACCGATTCAAAAGACGCCATACCTCTGTAGAGCAATGCCAGGGCTATGAACGATTCAAAGTACGCCATACCTCTGTAGAGCAATGCCAGGGCTATGACCGATTCAAAGTACGCCATACCTCTGTAGAGCAAACCAGGGCTATGACCGATTCAAAGTACGCCATACCTCTGTAGAGCAAACCAGGGCTATGACCGATTCAAAGTACGCCATAACTCTGTAGAGCAAAGCCAGGGCTATGACCGATTCAAAGTACGCCATAAATCTGTAGAGCAAAGCCAGGGCTATGACCGATTCAAAGAACGCCATAATCTGTAGAGCAAGCCAGGGCTATGACCGATTCAAAGTACGCCATACCTCACTGGAGAAAAACAAAATCTGGAAAAGAAAATTAAGTACACAGATCATTGCATTCGCGCCTATAATCTAAGGAGATGTCCCTGGCGCTGACCATTCCATCCAATTATGTCACCTGGGGAAATATAACAACAAACTTGAATGCAACTGTAAACGTAACTGAGGACACTACGGCACACACACACACACACACACACACACACACACACACACACACACACACACACACACACACACACACACACACACACACACACACACACACAGACAACACACACGACAGACACACAAAACACACACAACACACACACACACATATATATATATATATATATATATACAATATGTATAATATACTATATAATATATATACATATAAATCATCATCATCATCATCAGGTGCCCTGCCGCATGGCGTTGGCGATCATGGACCTCCATCTGTCTCTATCTCTTGTTGCCCCAAGCATCTCCCCACCCTCCTCGTCTTCAGCCACTCCGCAAGTCCGTCTAGCATTTTCTCCCTGGGTCTACCTGGTGCTCTCTTTCCCTCCAGCTTTCCCGTTGTGACCAGGTGCTCCAAATCCCCCTTCCTCATAAAACGGCCTATAAATGTTGCCTGTCTTTTCGTAATCATCCTTATGAGTGATCTACTTGTGTCTGCCTCCATCAAGATGTCTCGTTTGTTTTCTTTGTTTTCTATCTATCTATCTATCTATCTATCTATCTATCTATCTATCTATCTATCTATCTATCTATCTATCTATCTATCTATCTATCTATATCTATCTATCTATCTATCTATCATCTATCTATCTATCTATCTATCTATCTTCTAGCTATCTATCTATCTATCTATCTATCTATCTATCAATATATCTATCTAGCTATCTAGCTAGCTAGCTAGCTGGTTATCCAGCTATCTATCTAGATATAGCTATTACTATCTATCTATAAAACGTGTCTCTGCATATCAAGTTTCTTTACACCTGAAGTGCACTTGACAAATGTACCCAATTATCAATTCTAAGAGAAAATATTACGGCTTTATAGAACACATACAGGCAAGTGGACCAGCGAGGCAGATAATGATAGGAAGAAATGACAGAAAACAAAGGAGCAAGGTAAAAAAATAAATATATAAACAGGAAAGAGGACATTTCTAGCACAGAATTTCCAGACGGTTAGGATAATATGTATACTTAAATCACCTCCGGAATTTCCTTGGGGGGTGGGGATGGGTGTGTTAGAGGAATTTCTATTTTACTCCTATTGCTATATAAGAAATCCAAATGTGGATTGCTTGAGTGAATACTCTACGATTTAGATCTTATGAAGGGCAAGGAATAGACAGATATTACCGGGGATTATCGTGTATAATCAGAAATATAACGATTTTTTTCCTACCTTCCACACCACTTGGTTAAAATAAAGCAAGTTAACTTACTTTATAAAATCGTCTTATTTGTGAAAAAAACAACAACAACTACAGTTTGTGTTTTAGAATGAATTTCTTTTGTTTCAAAATCGAAGTTTCATTTTTTGTTACCCAAAACGGTGTCACGGTGTTCAGAATTAAGTTCACGTGCACTGACGTTACAGGTGCTATGTGATGGAGAAGATGAAAAATGATCGTGGTATGAACATAATAAAACAAGGTTGAAAAAAATGCAATCATAGAATGAGCATGAAGACACTTCTAAAAACTGCAACAATTATAGCAACAACAACGAAAACCAACAAAATGACTATGATAACAAAACTTACACAGTTACAGCAATACAAAGAAGAACACAATTTCTAAAAAAAGAAAAAAAAACAAAAACAAAAAACTCCAACGTTATCAACAAACAAACAATCAACAAACAAACTAACACACAAGCTAACAAACAAACAAACAAACAAACAAACAAACAAACAAACAAACAAACAAACACGAATAAAACCAATGAGCAACATAACAGTAAATCACTACAATACACCTGAAAAT
>CM060314.1:82672234-82677234 GCA_030674185.1 Monoplex corrugatus
TATATATATATAATTATATATAGAGAGAAAGAGAAACAGAGACAGAGAGAGAGACAGAGACACAGAGAGAGAAAGAGACAGGGCTCATAGACAGAGACAGACAAACAGAGAGAGAGAGAGAGAGAGAGAGAGAGAGAGAGAGAGAGAGAAGAAGAGAGAGAGACAGAGATAGAGGCAGAGAGACAGGGAGGCAGAGAGACAAACAGACATATAGAGAATAAATTGAATAAACGAATGAGAGAGAAAACACTTACGTAGCATAGCAAACCCGAAATTCAAATTCAATTAGGTGATTGTTCTCATTGCAGCATGACAAAGCATAGCAACATTTGGTTCAGTAACATGAAACAAAATCAAGATAAGCCATTTTTGTACAATTTCATTCCATGAACAAGGAAAACAAAAATCATTATGTGATTTTTCAACGGACGTATTGCTATCATCATGACAAACATCAACAAGAAACAAAACGAAACAAGAAGAAATCAAATTGTGAGCATGACTAATGTGCTTTTTTTGTGCATATAACAAACGCATCGAAATGTGCTTGTATACTTCTAAGGAGCTAACATTAACATATTAGCAGTTTATTAGTGTAACAACAGAATGAACTGGCGCGTTGTGACATAACAACGTGCGCGTCAATAGAACGTAACGTAACAATATGACAGTGATAATAATGAGGATGAGGATGAGGATGAGGATGAGATGGGATGATGATGATTATAATAATAACGATGATGATATTAATGATGATAATAATAATGATGATAATAATAGTAACAGTAACAACAACAATATAATAGCAATAACAATAATAATAATAATAATAATAGTAATATATAATAATAATAATAATAATAATAATAATAATAATAATGATTATAAGAATATAATAATGATAAGAAGAAGAAAAGGAAGAAGAAGAAAGAAGACAAAGAAATAATGATAATAATAATAATAATGACAACAATAATAATAACAACAACAATAATAATAATAATAATAATAATAATAATAATTAATAAGAAGAATAAGAATACGAATAAGAATAAGAATAAGAATAATAAAAACCAAGAAACTGATTTCAGAATTAGGGGTATCTGACATCCTGTTGAACACAAGACAGCTCATTTTTTGATCATGCTTTTAAACTAACATTTGCTCATGGGACAAAGCGTATTACCTGAAAACGTAACTGTACTGAAAACAAAATTATGAATGTTTACGTGGAATATGTATAATTACTGAAAAAGAAATAAAACAGAATCGAAAGAACGCATCAGTGATATTAACAAGGAAAAAAAAAATCCACTTGCCAGGAGCAGACTTTAAAAACGATAATTTACCCTGGGAAATTAGATCTAAAATAATCGTGTGTGCATTCACAAAGACAGATAGGAGAAAAAGAGAAAAGGAAACCAGAGAGGAAGATTACTTGAGAAAGGTCCCCAAACTCTAAGAAAGGAAAGATACAACTGAAAAAGACATTCAGGATCAAACAAAATTGAATTAAAATCATGGGAGAGGGGAAAGATGGATGCCGTAAACTTAAAATTGATGAATCGCACACTGGTAAAGAAAAACTTGTCTTTCAATAAGGAGACATGTTGTAAATATAAACATGGTTAAATTTGTAAAACGTAAAAACGTGCTGGAACAACCATGATAGATGAGATTCTACAAGAACTGAAAATAATTAAGTGAAACAGTGTACAAGAAGAAAAATTCTGATGAAGATGGCATATCTGAGATTGTTTTAAAAATTCACACGCAAACGCGCGCACACGCGCTCACACACACACACACACACACACACACACACACACACACACACACACACACACACACAACACACACACACACACACACACATACACCACACACACGCACTGAAATTCTGCCAGTGCCAGCCCATTAGAAGGTGAACTCGTTATAGAGGAAGACAGTTTAGAGATGATATACGGGAACACAACAAAAACACAATAAAAACAAACAAACAAACAAACAAAAACAAAAGAATTTTGGAACTGACGGAATTTCCGAAAATAAAATGAACTTTCTAGTGATTGAAACCTTAAATGATGAAATTTCTGTGGAAGCATATAGTCGTCTACACACAGAGAAAGGAATTAATACTTTCCAAAGTCAATAAAGCAAGGGATATTTGTTTTAAAAAATCGACACAATGTCACCATCAAATATAATCAACAGGACTGGCTCCACGTGTATTAGTAAACTTACTAAAAGCGTTTAACCACAAAGTAGCAGAGAAAAATCAAGGCAGCTTTCTTTCTGACAGACGTGTAGGGGTAACTTAAGACGAGTAACATTCTGATAATCATTATAATTAATCATTTCAATAAAAGAAGCTTAGCTGGTCTTTCATTGAATACGTATCT
This sequence comes from Monoplex corrugatus, assembly GCA_030674185.1. Taxonomy (NCBI): domain Eukaryota; kingdom Metazoa; phylum Mollusca; class Gastropoda; order Littorinimorpha; family Ranellidae; genus Monoplex; species Monoplex corrugatus. The sequence continues at coordinate 82,674,637 of CM060314.1, forward strand.
CATCTCAGCTATCTCCATCGCCTTGGACGACGGTGGGAGCTCCACTCTTTGTCACAAGAACACAATATGATAAAAAAGTGATTTGCTTGACTGGAATTTGTTGATTAAGATACGCAAATCTTTAGGCTTCGAAATAGATATATGTAAGAGGAAAGTGCTTTCTAGAATCGTACACACACACACACACAACACATACAAAATCCATCCATGGAAATGGACAATGTTTATAGCGGGTCTCAACTGACAGAGGTTATAGGCAAGGATATCTAGCCTCCTGATATTTACTTTGTTTGTCGTATAGAAAGTTTAGCCATAACAACCTGAAAAAAAATGACAACATAAAGGGTTTCATTACAAACAAAATCAAACAATATCTGACAACACTAAATTTAGTCTTGGCGTTGATACTCTGTCGTTTGAAACATGCATTGAAGCACGAAAATTATACGGATCAATACATGGATTTGCTTATGAATACTGGAAAAAAAAAGTTTGTAGTTTAGCCAACAAGTTGAAAAGAAGTTACACGTTCAATATTTGAAACATTTAGGAAACAACTGGAACTCGTTAAAAAAAAAAAAAAAACATAGATAAATAAAAAGAAAAGAAAAGAAGAAAAAAAACTTAGAAAATAGTTTACCTACGACTTACAACACTTCAAAAGCATAATTATACAAGAAAAGCAAAAGTATGGATAAACGTTTGGACGTTTCAAAACTGACAGATTTAAAGTTGACATCTGAGGCAAAATGACTGCCAGCGTTCAAGGCATACACGAACTTAAGTGATCTTTGAATGATATAAACATCTTTGATTTTCTCTTGCCGGGACGCTATGATTGGGAAGGTATCTACGTTTTTTGTTTGTTTGTTTTGTGTGCATACAATCATACATACATATATACATACATACAATCATACATTACATACATACATATATACATACATACATACATGCATATAAACATACATACTTGTATACATACTTGCATACATCCATGTATACATGCATACATACATACATACGTAGGTACGTACGTATGTACGTATATACATACATACATGCATGAATACATACATACATACATACATACGTACATATATACATACATGCATACATACATACATACATACAGTACATACATACCTTTATATATACACACACACGCACACACACGCACACACACACACACACGCACACACATCTCTCTCTCTTTGTATATATATATATATATATATATATACACATATACAGATATATATATAATATATATATGTATATATATGTGTGTGTGTATGTATTATGTTTGTATGTATGCATGTATATATGTATGTGTGTATGAATGTATGTATGTATAACATCTAATACTGCATAGGCCTATCAAGTGATTGATACATCCGTGCAGTCAACATTAAGGGTACGTGTGATTGAGTACACGCCTTGCCATATCCAATAAAATAAAAAAGATCATTTTTCACTTGAAGAAAATTTTGTGATATGGGACTTAAATCTCGTGGAAAGACTTATGCAATGGAAGCAAAATCGTTTGAATGTACAGACTGACATTGTGCTACGATTTGTAACCTTAATATTTGGAGAAGAGGAGAATAGTTACAATGGTTGAATTAACCCCCTTCCGTCCCTAACCCTCCCTAAATCATCCCCTCTCTTTTTTTTAAAATTATCGATGCGCCATGCTACATCCCCCCCCACTCTCTCTCACTCTCTCTCTCTCTCTCTCTCTCTCTCTCTCTCGCTGCTCTCTTATTCTGTCACTCACTTTCTACTTAATGCCTGTCTTCCTGAATTCATCAGCGTTCAAATCGAGGCCAAGGGGAGGGTGGTGAACGTGAATTTCATCACAGTCCACAAATTGCATTTGGGAAGCTGACCCCAGAAGCAAGCATCTTGAACAAACTTCATTTTCTTTCCACGTCACCAGAGGGGGTGAAGTAGTGATTCATCTTGTCAACGTGGTGATCATTTTGCTGTCCCTCTTCTAACGGTCCACCATCTTCATCCGTGGGCAAAAAGTTAGGTGTCCGTTTCCTTATCTGTGCTAAGCATACATTTGTATGACGACTGTGCACAAACAGGTTGTGTACGAAACAGATAAGTGATCATTCACACAGAGATTGACATACGTTGATTTTGAGGGATGTCAATCTATCGGTATCCTTGGAACAGACATGAACTTTTCAGTACTATAAAATTGAAGTCTGTACTACGACAAACAAAGTAAGTGGACTGTGTACAGAAAATATAGATAGTCTCAGTTCTAAGAGATAGAAATAAGGGATGCTTATTCTGTCAAGTAAAACGTCCATTTCATCAGCTTGTTTACGTCCTTTCTGCCAGTTCGTGCCATTTCAAGGGAGGTAACCCTTCTTTACTTTTTTCTTGGAACTGTGACAATCGACAGAAATTTGCTGTACGTGACGGTCATTCTCTGTTTACCAATTGTTTGGTTGTCGCTGATTAAATGCCGCTTGTGCTTAATTCCTGTTTGGAGAAATCGGATGGGACAATATGAGAATACTCACTGTAACATTCGCCCTGATGACATACCGATGCTCTCTCTGGCGAATAACGACTGGG
>CM060314.1:82682234-82717234 GCA_030674185.1 Monoplex corrugatus
AACGACGAACCATAACGGTGCATTGTGTAACAAGAGAAAGGAACCTCGACAGCTGGCCTGGCGTTGCGTGTAATCTAGAAGCATGACATAACACGTGCTTTTGCGCATGGAGGAGCGACAAACTCATGAAGAAAACTATACATAGAGAGCCCCCCAACCCCAACCCCACCCCCACCCCCATGGTCCTCTCTTTCTCCCCACCGGTATGATGTACTCGCAGGAAAAAAAAGTTTCAAATTTCAAGTTTTAAGTTTTTTTTTACCCTCCATCTTTGGCCGCTTTTCCATTTACTCTCTCCTGCACTCTCTTTCCTCTCCCTCTCCTCTGTCTCTTTCTCTGTCCATCCTACTTCTCTCTCTCCAAGACTATGTGCTGAAGCCACTATACCCGAAAATAAAAGATGTTTTTTTGTTCTTTTATTTGTATTCTCTCTCTCTCTCTCTCTCTCTCTCTTTCTCTCTCTCTCTTTCTCTTTCTCTCTTTCTCTTTCTCCTTCTCTCTCTTTCTTCTTAGTTCTCTCTCTCTCTTTCTCTGTCTAACATTGTAACCTTTAATCTCTAGAAGATACGTTCTTGTTCTAGTATGTGTGCTCTCTGTCTCTGTCTCTGTCTCCCTGTCTGTCTGTCTGTCTCTGTCTGTCTGTCTCTGTCTCTCTGTCTCTCTGTCTCTGTCTCTGTTTGTCGTTGTCTGTCTGTATGTATGTCTCTCTCTCTCTGCCTCTCTCTCTCTCTCTCTCTGCCTCTCTCTCTCTCTCTCTCTCTGTCTAACATTGAAGCCACTAATCTCTAAAGGATACATTCTTGTTCTTGTATTTGTGTTCTCTGTCTCTCTTTGTCTCTCTGCTTGTCTCTCTCTGTCTATCTCTCTGTCTGTCTCTGTCTGTCTTTGTCTATCTATCTATCTGTTTCTGTCTGTCTTTGTCTGTCTGTCTGTCTCTGACTAATAAAACCGCAACCAGAAATTTTTGTAGCATAGAAGTGAGTAACTGTGCCGATGAAACTTGGCGCAATATTCATACGTTGGAAGTACATATTTACGTCCAGCGAAAATCGATGACCCAATTTGTCTCTGTCTTTTTAATATGGTGAATTAAATGCATGGACAGCATCAGCAAGAACAAAAAATATAAACATCATCAATAATAATAACAACAACAACAAGAATGCTGATGCTGATGATAATAACCAAAATAACGAAAATAATAATAATGATAATAATAATGATAATAATAATAATGATACTAGTAATGATAACAATAATACCGGTAATGATAATCATTATAATAATACAATACCGGTAATAATAATAATAATATAATAATGATAATGATAATAATAATAATAATAATAATAATAATAATAATAATAATAATAATAATGCCGGTAAAAAAAAAAAAAAAACTAAAAATAATATTAATGATGATGATGATGATGATGATAATAATAATAACAATAATAATAATAATAATAATAATAATGATGATAATAATAAAATAATAAAATAAAATGGAATATAATAATAATAACGATAATAATAATAATGATAATAATAAAATAATTAATTAATAATAATAATAATATATAATAATATAAATAATAATAATAATAATAATAATAATAATAATAATAATAATAATAATAATAATAATAATAATAATTCTTGTGCTTTGCTATTCATTATAACTATCTGGATTCACTGTTCATTTTTTTTACAAAACACGAAATATATTATAAAATCGAAAAATAGAAGATGAGTAATATATTATACATGCACTCTCTGGATTGTTTTAAGCTGAGCAAAACAAGTGATCTACGTTAGTTCAGTTCAGTTCAATGTCGAGCTTGCTCGGCTATCCATGACACGTTTCCTCCATCCCTCTCTGTCAGACATTGCAGTAGGTAGTTCATCATACTGACAGCCCGTATCATCCATCAGTTGGTCGATGAAGGTCTTCTTTGGACGTCCTGGTATTTGTTCGCCGTGACTGGGTCTCCATAGTAGAACATCTACCAGTTCTTCTTTGCTACGCCAGCAGTGTCCCGCGAAACGCAGTCTTTGTTTACGTATTGGTTTACTGATTGGTGGGATCTTACCATATAACTCTTTGTTTGTTGGATGTTCTCTCCAGGATTTGTTCAGGGCTGCACGTAGCATTCGTGTGTATGCTCCATCAAGCTTCTTCTCCAATGTCATTGTTAGGGTCCAAGAGATTGAGCCATATGTAAGAACAGACTCTACTGCTGATCGGAAGAAGTTCCTTTTCAGGTTGTCTGGTAGATTGGATTTCCAGATTTTGTCCAGTTGATTTAGAGCGCCCCAGACATTTCCGATTCTGGTATTGACGTCTTGTTCTGTGGAGTCAATGTAGCTGCCAAGGTATCTGAAGTTTTGAACTTGTTTGATCGCATCTCCATTGATACTTTTCATACCTTCTGATGCGTCTTGATTCAGGCAAATGAACTCTGTTTTGTTCGCATTGAGGTGGAGCCCGATCTCCATTGCTGTTCTTTCGACATTGTGAAGGAGAGATGTTGCATCCTTTAGAAGGTCTGCGAGAACAGCCAGGTCATCAGCGTAGTCCGCATCTGTTATCTTTACCGCAGGGTACCGTCTGCTCTTCTGTGTTGTGAGGGTAAAGCCGAGTTTTTTGTTCTTATCCACTGCTTTCCTCAGCACATAATCGAGACAGATGATGAAAATGTAGGGGGCAAGCGTATCTCCTTGAAGGACTCCAGCAGTGATGTTGAAGAAGTCTGTGTCTCCGTCGGGAGAGCGAAGCACACGTTATCAGGCATCTTATCTTTTTTTTTCTTTTCTTCTTTTTATGTTTTTTTTTATATTTCTTTCAGTCATTTTTCTTTGTCTTTCTTTAGCGCCAATTTGTTTCGTTTATGCAAAAAGATAACAATAATGAAATGATAATAACATTACTATCATCATCCTTGTTGTTACTACTACTACTACTACTACAATTACTACTACTACTATTACTACTACTACTATTCTACTATCCTCCTACTCTTCTTTCCTCCTCCTCTCCTACTACTACTACTAATGCTACTACTACTACTATACTACTCCTCCTTCTCCACCTACTACTACTGCTACTACCACTACAATTACTACTACTACTACTATTACTACTACTACTACTCTACTATCCTCCTACTCTTCTTCCTCCTCCTCCTCCTCCTACTACTACTAATGTTACTGCTACTACTACTACTCCTCCTTCTCCATCTACTACTACTACTATTACTACTACTCTACCCTCCTCCTATTACTACTACAGCTCCTTCTCCTACCCCTCCTCCTCTTCCTCCTCCTCCTACTCCACTACTACCACTACTACCAAAATCATATCATCCCACTTCACCAACCCATCTGTTCTCTGATCAGAAACAGGAATCAGAAGTATGGGTAAGTGAGCAATGTCATTAATATCTCTCCGACTAAAGCAGCTAACAAGGAGGATTACCGGTGGGTTTTGGCTTACAACACAGGCAGAGTAATCTCCCATGTGTCATGAGAAGGTAAAAAGGTGAACGTCCGGACAAATGCATGACGGTCCTGTGGGTGAATGACCGCATGGACAGAAAAACGAGTAACCGGTGTTATCAGTTACATAAAATCTGTACACTCAGAATTCAACGTGCTATTGGCCTTTTGGGAAACCAAACTCATGTGTTCGAGACTCGTACGTTTTACAAATACATCATTTAGAATGTTGCTTAATCCTTTTTTCTGCGGATATATGTCATCTCTTAAGACTTATCCTTACTGTTGCTAAAAGTCCAGACGACTGCATTGAGCCATGTCAGAGTTATACCGTTTCAACACATACACAGTATTTCAACATGAAAAAAAAAATGGGAACAGAAAATTAAGAAAAGAACACATAGCAATGCATTCGCGCACATCATCTAAGGAGATTCCCCTGGCATTGACTATTCCGACCAATTTATCACACAGTGGATTTAAAAAACATACCTGAATACAAGTTATCACATAACTAAGGACACTAAAACATATATAAGAACGGGCCTAAACTACAAAAATTGCTTTACCATATCTTATCTCCCTAGAGAGTCCCAAATGCACTTAATATATGTACCCAGTTATCAATCCTAAGAGAAAAACATATGCAAGACTTTATCGAAGACATGGAGATGAATGCACCAGCAAGGCAAAAAATTATAGGAAGAAATGACAGAAAGCAACGGAGCAAGGCAGAAACAAAGCCAGTGGCAGAAACAGGAATTTTCTAGCACAGAATTTCCATAGGGTGCAGATACTATTTGTGCTGAAAGAGCCCCCAGCATCCTCATGGAGGGAGGGAGGGGGGGGGCGGCTCCCGATACTGGTTTGTGCCAGGATGTATTATTACATAACGAAGCGTGTGGTACATGTACAGTACAGCCCTGTCACAATATGTCACACAGCTTAAGTAACGTATGGAGCTTTATAACATCATGTTCATTTGCCCCTTTATTATGAAATTATTACAGCATAATGACAATTGTCACATATTCTGTTGCTCTTTGATCCCCTTAGCGCGTATTGACCTCGATTTTGGCTTTCTCTACCGCTTCCATGCCCGAAATTAAAATAATCTAAAGTATCTGGAATCACTGACTCATAGTATCTAAAGGGATGTCTAGGCAGCTACTGACCTGGATGGTTTGCTCACTCAGTCTGACTCAGCGTCTGAGTATTTTACTAATCGTTAGTAACGGCAGTGTCCAAAATACGTCGACTCAAAAGAGGCACCGTTAAACTTCTCTAAAACGAGCCAACAGCCGTGCAAAGTCTCCTCTAGTGGGTAGCCTCCCAGCAGTGTGACATCATTGACTCTCCCATGCACTTACTGTCACTGGAACTTCGACTGGTTGGACCCAGGCTTAGTTTTATGTCGAGAAACCAGAATAAAGGGCAGACGATTAATGACATTCAGACGGCAAAGAAAAGAAGGCAGATTACACTCATCCCCTTTCACACACTTCCCCACCACATTAATCCTCTCAAACCACTACTTCCACCCACCCACCCACACACAAATTCAAACAAAAACACAAACACAAAACAACAACAACAACAACAAACAAACACAAACAAACAAACAAACAAATAAACAAACAAATAAACAAACGAAAAATAAACACAAACAAATAACCAGCCAGCCAACCAACCAACCAACCAACCAACCAACCACACCAACCAACCACCACACCAGCCAACCAGACACCAACCAACCAACCAACAAACCAACCAAACCAACCAACCAACCAACCAACCAACCAACCAACCAACCAACCAACCAACCAACCAACCAACCAACCAACCAACCAACCAACCAACCAACAAACCAACCAACCAACCAACAACCAACCAACAACAACCAACCAACCAACCAACACAACCAACCAACCAACCAACCAACCAACCAACCAACCAAAAACAACACAACAACCCATCCTTACCCTAACGAATCTCTTGCCTAAACAGATTAATAAGATTTCTTAAGAGAAATAATACCATAGCCAGTGACAATGCATGGTTGTAACAATGTCTTCAGTGTACGTTGTAGATGTATTAAAGATACTTACGGTATAGATATGTGGGTTTTGTCTTTGTCTACCTTTATGTACCAATACACTAACAGCTGATTTGAAGACCATAGCTATAATGGTGTATTTCATCGTTGCAAATTTTGTTTGACAAAAATTGCATGCAAAAGACTAAAAGCCGATGGAAACACACACACACACACACACACACACACACACACACACACACACACACACACACACACACACAACACACACACACACACACACACACACACACACAGAGGCGCGCGCACAGACGCGCACACGCACTCGCATACACACACATACACACGCACACACACACACACACACACACACACACACACACACACACACACACACACACACACACACACACACACACACCATTATCCGAGAACGACATTTTTCTTGAAAAAAAATGACACTTGACTGGCAATCTTTGAACTAAATTTGAGCAGCAGCACGTAACAGTTGTTTGTTTTTCTCCCATCTTCTGTTACACTCCAATGTCACTGTGCCAACGCCACTCATTTCGACTTTGTATCCCACCAACACTGAGGTCACCATACAGCATGGCATGAATGAACAGCAACTGAATATGGAACAGTACTAACACTGCTATGGTGAGAAGAATGGAATGATGGTGATGATGCTGTGGAGTTCCATTTTGCATTGAGACTGTGTGAAAGGGCTGTGTTGTTATGTTTTATTTCATAATATATCCTAGCGACAACCAGGCCCCAGAGACACAGGCACTTGCGATGTTGGTCAGGAATTTTGAGCAACACATCCACACGTTTTTTCTGTATGTTTTTGGAACCACCCTGTGGAGATACATTCTGGTCCGATAATCAAACCCTAAATCCTCAGCTTATGAATATGATCAAATACCACTAGTGTGTTTCTATTGACCAAAGAGGCCAAGTGGAAGTCTACCACGGAAGATAGACGGTAGAAATGCATAGACGTAATAAGGTAATTTTGCTGACGATAGAAGATATGTGGATGGAGTGGATGAAGACAGAGAGGGTGGAAGATGTAGCTGCGGCGACAAAAGATAGATTCGTATAGAGGGCGATGGTCACCAACGCCATAAGGCAGGGCACATGATGATGATGATGATGATGATGATGATGATGATGATGATGATGATGATGATGATGATGACAATAGGAGACACAGGTAATTCTACCAAAGAGGGCAGAACCAACTCTACTGAATTAGGCATACGGTTGTGTACGCACATGCTGAAGAGCAGATATGTACGTTATAGATCCGACAAGTCATGTCAGTCGCTGGCTTACAGAAAAGAAAAACAAAAGAAAACAAACAAAACAAAAAAAACAAAACAAACAAACAAAAACGAAAAGACGCAGCATACACGCCCACCCAAAAAATGCAGACTATGCAACAACATAGTGAAGTGTTGACAGCTCACTATCAGCTTAAGATCCTCGCGTTCCATTGAAAAGTCTAATTATGTGTAACCGGCAATGAGTCCAAATTTTGGAGAAAAAAACTCTGTAGGCCTACAGGAGGATCTATGTCTATACATAAAATCCTGGAGTCAGAAAGATATAGGTAACGGTACCGATCGATAGAGAAGAGACAGCATGTAGGTGACTCAGAGCACATAGTGTAGGGATCTCACCCATACACACAGGGGAGAAGAAGGACCAGCCTTGTCTGGAATGGATCCGCGACCATCGATCACACCCCAAGATGGCGGCTGATTACGTCACGACTGCAGCTTCGGGACAAACTGGCGGAGATTAGGAAGGCAGTGAGTTACGTTTTTTCGATCACGGAATCAGGAACCTGGCATTCAGTTCTATTGATTTCTCCCTTTCGTTCCTACCCTCGCTTCTCTCTCTCCTCTCTAGTGTTAGTTTGTAGTTATTTCTTCCTGTGGCTAAACCCAGTTAATGTCTTAGGCTGTACGTGGGGCAGAGAGAGAGAGAGAGAGAGAAGAGACAGAGAGAGCGAAGAGAGACAGAGACAGAAGAGAGAGACAGAGAGAGAGAGAGAGAGAGAGAAGAGAGAGAGAGAGAGAGAGAGAGAGAGTCGGAGACAGACACAGAGACAGACACAGAGACAGAGACAAACTAACAAACTAACTAACTAGCTAACTAACTAACTAATTAACTAACTAGCTAACTAACTAAGTAACTAATTAACTAACTAACTAACAAGAAAGACAGACAGAAAGAGATAGAGAGATAGAGAGATAGATAGATAGATAGATAGATAGATAAATAGACAAACAGACAGATAGATGGATAGATAGAAAGATAGAAAGATAGATAGATAGATAGGTAGATAGATAGATAGATAGACAGATCGATAGATCGATAGATAGATAGATAGACAGACAGGACAGATAAGATAGATAGATAGATAGACAGATAGATAGACAGATAGATAGATAGATAGATGGATAAATGTATAAACAAATAAATAGAATAAATGAATAAATAAAACATGACCAGCAGGAGACAAGACTTCGTTTATCAACTATCAGAAACACTTTACGTACTCACTGTCCATTATGCCAATAACATTCAAGGTAATTAACAAATACACCCCACCCCTCTTGCTGCATGCAATGAACTAAGTTCTGTGTGGTATTCTAGATGTGTTTCAGGGCTTCAAGTCTTCAGAAGATTTAAAAGAAATTAAAATAAAGATAATCGCCCTACCTGACAGTACGGATAACCGTTATAAGTGGAGTGATAGTAAAGGAAATTTTATATGGATCGTTTGATATGGGCCTTACACATTTCCATGAGATAGTCCAGATATTGCATTGTTTATGAACGGGGATCGTCCCCATCCACCATACACTGAGTCGTGGACAGGACGCTAGTCGTTCAGATGCATTAATGAACCATGAAGTTCTGCGTAACGTGCATTTACGATATGAAAGATCCCTTGAAAAAAAATGAATGTCCCTGCAAACTTCTGTTGAAAAAGTCCATTTTATAGGTACACAAAAGTACAAACATGAGGAAACGAGGAGAAAATCAGTGGTACTGGCACTAGAGGGAAATGCTTCCCCAGGGAGAATGGTCAACTTATTACGCTACCACACACACACACGCACGCACACACACACACACACACACACACACACACACACACACACAACACACACATACATACACACAAAACACACATCATACACACACACACAAACACACAACACACACACATACATACACACACTCACACATACGCATGCACACACGCACGCACGCACACACTCAGAGACACACACACAGACTCACAGACACATACACCCCCCCCCACACACACACACACACCACTCACACACACACACACACACACACACACACATACACACAAACACACCCACACACATACACATGCACACACGCACGCACGCACACACTCACAGACACACACAGAGACTCACACTTACACACACACAGACACACACACACTTACACACACACACACACACACACACTTACACACACACACACACATACACACACACACTTACACACACACACACACATACACACACACACACACAGACAACACACACACACACACACACACACAGAGAAACAGTTCAGTTTAGTGTTGCATGTATACTGCCCCCTATTTCAAAACCATACACGTGCATAGGGTTTGTGCAGTGCCACATAATTACTGGAATGATTATTTGCAGATCTGGATGGAGCGCATATGGATTTTTCTTAGAATGATAAATCCCCCTTGAACTAAATCCAAACTCTAAACTTCGAGTGCATAGACAGTGACATTGAAGGTCGCATGTGAGAGTAGACGGGTATGGATTGCGGAGCCCGTGAATATTGAGAAGCATAAAAAACATTGAAAGCTTGCGAGATTTATGTACTGGCACATGGCACATATATATTGACTTTGGAACCTTTTAAAAAAAATTTTTTTGTGGCTTTGCTGGTGTTAGCGTATATGGAATCATATGAGTACAGTAACACAATAACTCCATCTTGAGCGAAATAAAGCAGGAAATGACGTGCACAAACTCCATTGTGTAAGCGGAGACAGGAACCACGACAGCTGGCCTGACCTTGCATGTAACATAATACAAGATGGCATATAGTCCTGCCCGTGAAGGAGTGAAACGAACATGGAAAAAAATCACTAACTCCAGAGACCCTCACCCATTCTTTCTGCTCCATCAGTATGATGTTCTCTCACAAAGTTTCAAATTTCAAGTTGAAATTTCTCCACCCCATTCCTCATCGATATTACCTCTCCCTTCCCCTTCATCTTTCTTTTGTCTGTCTTTCTGTATCTGTCTCTGTCTTTCTGGCTTTGTCTTTGCCTCTCTGTTTCTCTTTTTCTCTCTCTTTCTCTCTCTCTCTTTATTTGATGCTAAGTCATTCTCGTTGTTGATATTGTCGATAGAGCTGTGGACCTAAGATCAGATGGATTGGGATCAATCTCCACCTAAAACTTGACTTGTTCACTACCCATCTTAATGTTCCAATCATTTTAGCAGTGTCAGTTTAATTTTGCATACATAATGTTTCCTCCTCCTTCTCCTCTGTATGACATAAATTAAACAGTGGATAGAGTTTTACATTGACTCAAAGAGCATGCAAGTTAAATCTTTGAAGTTTCAGTTTCAGTTTCAGTTTCTCAAGACGACGTCTCCGCGCTCGGAACGAATTCCATATGCATTTTCGTCACAAGTGCCATGTGTCATGGTGATCATGGCACGTGCCTTAAGCCTGCATATAAATCCATAAGCTGGCCAGGTCTTGAAGCCCTACCTAGCCTACTTTCTACCTAGTCTATATATTATACTGATATTTCATCAGCCTGTCGCTGGAATATTAAGAATGATGTGGCTCACATGGGGTTTGAACCAACGACCTTCACCTGGATTAGTCCAAATGCGAAGAGTCCCTCTTGAGATCATGCAGAACTCCAAACTTCCAGAGTACCGATAGTGACATCGACCCTAGTAGGTGAAGACAGACAGTACCATTAATGAAACACACACACACAGCCTGTGATTGAAGAAGAACATTCAAACATCTCACAGCGCGCGAGATTAATACTTAGGCTAATGGAGTAAACTGTCACGACACTTAGGCTAATGGAGTAAACTGTCACGACACTTAGGCTAATGGAGTAAAATGTCACGATACCTAGGCTAATGGAGTAAACTGTCAGGATACTTAGGCTAATGGAGTAAACTGTCACAATACTTAGGCTAATGGAGTAAACTGTCACGATACTTAAGCTAATGGAGTAAACTGTCACGATACCTAGGCTAATGGAGTAAACTGTCACAATACTTAGGCTAATGGAGTAAACTGTCAGGATACTTAGGCTAATGGAGTAAACTGTCAGGATACTTAGGCTAATGGAGTAAACTGTCACAATACTTAGGCTAATGGAGTAAAATGTCACGATACCTAGGCTAATGGAGTAAACTGTCAGGATACTTAGGCTAATGGAGTAAACTGTCACAATACTTAGGCTAATGGAGTAAACTGTCACGATACCTAGGCTAATGGAGTAAACTGTCACGATACCTAGGCTAATGGAGTAAACTGTCACGATACTTAGGCTAATGGAGTAAACTGTCAGGATACTTAGGGTAATGGAGTAAAATGTCACGATACTTAGGCTAATGGAGTAAACTGTCAGGATACTTAGGCTAATGGAGTAAACTGTCACGATACTTAGGCTAATGGAGTAAACTGTCAGGATACTTAGGCTAATGGAGTAAACTGTCACGATACTTAGGATAATGGAGTAAACTGTCACGATACCTAGGCTAATGGAGTAAACTGTCACGATACTTAGGCTAATGGAGTAAACTGTCAGGATACTTAGGCTAATGGAGTAAACTGTCACGATACTTAGGCTAATGGAGTAAACTGTCACGATACCTAGGCTAATGGAGTAAACTGTCACAATACTTAGGCTAATGGAGTAAACTGTCACGATACCTAGGCTAATGGAGTAAAATGTCACGATACTTAGGCTAATGGAGTAAACTGTCACGATACCTAGGCTAATGGAGTAAAATGTCACGATACTTAGGCTAATGGAGTAAACTGTCACGATACCTAGGCTAATGGAGTAAACTGTCACGATACTTAGGCTAATGGAGTAAACTGTCAGGATACTTAGGCTAATGGAGTAAACTGTCACGATACTTAGGCTAATGGAGTAAACTGTCACGATACTTAGGCTAATGGGGTAAAATGTCACGATACTTAGGCTAATGGAGTAAACTGTCAGGATACTTAGGCTAATGGGTAAAATGTCACGATACTTAGGCTAATGGAGTAATCTGTCAGGATACTTAGGCTAATGGAGTAAAATGTCACGATTTTGGATCTTTTACGATCTTGTGGCTTCATTGATCTTAGTGCACATGGACTCATCTGAGCACAGTAGCGCCATCTTGAGCAGAACGAAATGGGAAACAACGTGCCCAGCCTGTAACTAGAGATAGGGAACCTTGACAGGTGACCCAGTCTGGCGTGTAATGTTTCACTACCTCGCACGAGCATTTGCGCACATGGAGAAGCGACACGGTCATGCAGAAAACTAAATCAAAATACATAGGACCCCCACCTCCTCTCTTTCACCATCTCGCCATCAGACTGATATGCTCTTAGAGAGTTTCAGATTTTAAAATTTAAGTTTTTTTTCCCCTTCACTCCCCAGTCTTCCTTTCTCCCCCTCCTTTTTTTCTTTTATTTGACATGTTTCTCCCTTTTCCTTTATTTCTTCTTCATGTTCCTTTATTTCATTCTTTTCCTTTGAGTTGTATTTGTAATATCATCATCATCATCATCATCATCATCATCATCATCATCATCATCATCATCATCATCATCATCATCATCATCATCATCATCTATAATGATAATAATAATCAGAAGAAGAACAAGAAAAAGAAGAAGAAGAATGTGATAATATTGTTACTAGTATTATCATTTTTACTAATAGTAGTAGTAGACAATAGTAGTAGTAGTGATGGTAGTAGTAGTAGTAGTAGTAGTAGTAGTAGTAGTAGTAGTAGTAGTAGTAGTAGTATAGTAGTTACTTGTAGTAGTAAGAATGATAGTATCATTGCTATTATCATTGTTAATATTATCATTATTATTATATTGTCATTATCATTACCATTATTATTAACATTATTGTTATTGTGTTGTCTTTATTGTTATAGACCAGTTGCTGTGGTATAATAGTTATTGCGATGTGCTAGAGACTGGAAGGTTATGGTTCGAATTCCCATCAGTCCCTTAAAAAAAAGTGGAAATTTTCGCCTCTTTCTTCTACCCAGTGTTGAGCTGAGCGTCATATGGGCTGATTGCGAAGACTGGGACCACACATGTGAGTCTCATTCACTTCATGAATGCATCATTGAGGGTGTTGCTCAGATCTCCTGATCAGCCTGCAGGTGTCTTATATCTCTGGCCTGGTTGATGCCAGAATATATTATGATGGTGTTCAGCCATTTCACTCAATCTTAATCCTAGATGGAACTCCATAGATTCATGTTTATCATCATCATTATCGTCATCATCATTGTCGCATTATAAAAAATGTGCCAGCTTCTGTGGCTCTCAATGTGGCATAGAAAATGCTGGGGGAGGGGGAGGGTCAGCACAAAGGAAATGTCCCTAAGTGCAATGGTTGTAAAAAAGAATCTGTACCTGCAACGTAAAACCTGACCTATTCACTGCCTATGTTAATGCTCTCATCATTCTGGTGGTGTCTGCATCCTGTTGTATATATCATGTTTTCTTCTTCCTTCTCACATCAAAACTTTATCATTGTATGGGGGTTAGTGGAGGCTCAAAGAATCTGCAAGAGAATTACTTGAAAATCTGGAAGGAACACATGTAAACTTGTTCGAGTGAGATGGGTGCTCTTGAACAAATTCCAAACTCCAAACTCCACACTTCCAATACACAGACTGTGACGCTGAAAATTATAGCGACAGACAATACTCTTTAAAAAAACGAAACAAAACAACAACAAAAACCCCCCAAACAAACAACATAGTGGCATGGTTGAGGGAGAATCTAAAACATTTGCCAGCGTGAAAGTTTTATGCACGGGTATATGGCATATGCTGTGAAAATGAAGGATCCTTTTTGATCATGCGTGTTTAATGATGCTGGTGTATAGAATCATCCTTTCCCAGTAACGCCATTAGGAGCAAAATGAAACTGGAAGCGACGAACCACAACGTGCATTGTGTAACTAGAGACAGGAACCTCGACAGCTGGGCTTGCTTTGCGTGTAACCTAGGAACATAACATGGCACATGCTTTTGCACATGGAAGAGCGAAAAATTCATGACGAAAACTAAACATAGAGAATTCCCTCACCTTCCCTTAACCAGTCTGTGTGATGAACCTTTAAAGCGCATATGATCAAATAAAAACACCAAAACACCATCCTTAATATCTAATTTAAAACTCACTCCACCCTGGCCGAGTGCTCATTCTCACAACCTCTCCCCCTTGGCCAAATTGTATATGTTACTAATAAATTTGTAAAATAAACGTGTAAAGATAGAGGAATGAAATTTTGTGGAGATGTTGTCATTAGAATAAACTAACTTGTGTGACAAGTTTGAAAGTGTTCGTTTGTGAAATACTGAAATTATTCAATTTTTTCAAAAATTTGATTTTTTGAAAAAAAATTGTGCGAAGGGGTGTCATAATACTCAAAGAACAAAAAAAAATCACACTATTTGTTTGATACACTCCAAAATTCTTTTATTTGTGTATTTATGATTGGTTAGTATGTATACCAAGTTTGGGAGTCCTGCATTTATTCGCCGTGCATAGCTAGCTGGTGTTTGACTCGACGCCATGTTGACCCCACGCGACCACGCAATGAACTTGAGTGGCAAGTCACTCGCTTTGACCTCGCCTCAACCTACGAACAAAGGTCGCCAGCACTCGGGAAGGGTACACACGTACTCTTGATATGTTATACAAGGGATCCAGCATGTTTAGTTTCGCATCCAACCTTGACCCTGTCCCCTCAAAATTCCCAAAGCTTAGGTACGCATATGCGTACATTCGGGCTGAACCGTTGTGCGCATGGGGTACGCATATGCGTACGTTCGGGCGGAAAGAGTTTTTAAGCTTTCGGAGCTCTGATGCTTTTAAAGCGCTTCAGATTTGAAGTTTTAAGATTGTTTGCCTTCCCTTGCCATTTACCTCTCGCTTTCGCTCTCTCTATCTCGCTCTCTCGTTCTCTCCCTATGTCTATCTGTCTCTCTTTCCCTCTCTGTCTGTCTGTCTGTCTGTTTGTCAGTCTGTATGTATGTATGTCTGTATGTCTGTCTATTTCTCTCTCCCTCTGTCTCTCTCTCTGTGTCTCTGTCTCTGTCTCGCTCTGTCTCTCTCTGTCTCTCTCTGTCTCTCTGTCTCTGTCTTTCTCTCTCTCTGTCTCTGTCTCTGTCTCTGTCTTTCTCTCTCTCTCTCTGCACGTCTCTTTCTTTCTCTGTGATACCAACTTATTCCTGTTTCTGACTTGGTTGATTAAGTCATTGACTCAACTTCTTAGATCGATGGTTCAGTTCTACCTTGCAATAAAAAAAACCTGACTTGTTCGGTAACCATCCTCAAATGTCTGTCATTCTGATGGTGTCAGCTTAGTGTTTTTATCCTCCCTCTTCATTTCAAGACCTTAACAACACACAATAATTATAAGTTTTTTGCACAAGCTGAAGGAGTCTGCCAGATAAGTACTGGAAGGGTTAGGTGGAGAGCATATGGGTTTATATGAGTGTAATAAATCCCTTAAAAAAACATGAACTCTGAACTCTAGCTGTGCACAAGAAAATGATTCATCATCATCATCATCTCATCATCATCATTCATCATCATCATCATCTCATCATCATCATCATCATCATCATCAAGTGCCTTGCCGCATGGCGTTGGCGATCATGGCCCACCGTATTATCTATCCCTTGTTGCCTCAAGCACATCCTCCACCCTCTCTGTCTTCAGCCACCCTGCAAGTCCGTCCATTATTTTCTCCCTGGGTCTACCTGGTGCTCTCTTTCCCCCCAGCTTTCCTGTAATAACGAGGTGCTCCAATTCCCCTTTCTTCATAAAATGGCCCATAACTGTTGCCTGTCTTTTCCTAATCTTCCTTATGAATGATCTTCTTGTGTCTGCCTCCATCCAGACTGTCTCGTGTGTTTTCTTTGCTGTCCGTAGAACTCTCAACATTCTTTTCAGAAAGAAGAAAATAATTGTCATTTATGATTATCAGTATAATCATTATCATAACAATTATTATTATTATTATTACTATTATTATTACCATTATTATCATTGGTAGTTCCCAGGACATGGTCTGAAATAAAGTCCTCCAGATCTATTGATTGAGAATCCTTATAATGTAACCGTTGTTACCATAGTATAAGGCGTCAACTGTGTATGTGTAAAAATGTATGTGTAAGATTAAGCCTAAAGGTCCTACTGAATTTTATGATTTTGCGTGAACATTTCAGGATGTTGTACTTAAAAGAACAGGCACTTCACTGCAACCAGATTGTTCTTGTCATTATAGATGGATATTTGTACTTCAGAATATAAACCAGTCTAAAACGAACCGCAATAAGCCCGTAGCACACTCCATTCACAGTAGGAGCTAGATGCTGAAAAAAACAAATCACACGATGACTTTAACAGGAATGACATTATCCAAAATTACAGCCTTCCAGCTTTCAGTCCTTTGCATTAACTACTGCACTACGCCAATTATTTAACACATTTTCCTTTGCTTTATATCATGTGATACAGAACGAATGAATGGATGATTAAAAGAAGAAAGCAAGGAGAAAGAAAGAAGAATGAATGAATGAATGAAGGGAAAGGGAAAGGAAGGAAGGAAGGAAGGAAGGAAGGAAGGAAGGAAGGAAGGAAGGAAGGAATAATAGAATAAACAAGTAATCGAGCCAAAATGCATGAGGTAAAAGAATTCATTATAATGCATATGAATTGCATGTAGCTAAATCATAAGATAGAGGCAATTAAAATACATAGCTTGGATAAGTGCAGGAAACATAACACTGTTCATGCTTCCAGTGCAATAATCATTGTGAATATTGGGGTATTTCATTTTATCTAAATTAAGAATATCACAGAGAGCAAAAAAAAAAGTAAAGAAAGAAGAAGAGACAGGAAAAAAACAAACATATACAAAACAAGTAAAATAAAATAAAAACGAAAAAAATAAAGTAAATGAAATAAAGTAAAATGAAATAAATGAAAAAAATAAGAAAAAATAAAATAAAATAAAAAGAAAAATAAATAAAATAAATAATAAAAGATAAAATAAGAAAAAAAAAATAAAAAAATAAGATAAAAATAAAAAATAAGATAAATAAAAATAAAATAAAAACAAAATGAAATAAAATAAATTAAACGCTGATTTTAAGTATGGCTTGATCAACTTGCTGATCATTTCATCGTATTTCTTTGTATTTTATTGTCAAATATCTATATCTTCCACAGGCCTGTTTTGTGCGTTGCTTTGTTTTGTTAGGTAGTTATTGTTGTGCATATTTAGTATTCTTACCACCATTGACAAAACATCCATACGAATATGTGCACACAAGAGACAGTGATAAGGTGAACACACACATTGAATACACAATGTGCTCAGCACACAGAACGATGGTCATAGGCATCAACACTGATCAGCTACTACAAACAAGTCACCAAACATCTCTACATATTTTGTGTCTGCATATAGATACACTGGAGACAATGGCAATGTATCCAACACCACTATTTTGATAACATAATGTATTCTTTGACAAGACCAGAATTGATATTTCATTGTTACGATGAAGATTACATACCTCAGCCTCTCCTCCACCCCCTCCCACATACAGACATACACACAGACATACAGACATACGCAGACATACACACGTACGCACGCACGCACACATCACGCACGCACACACACACACACACACACACACACACACACACGCGTACGCGCGCGCACACACACATCCCACGCGCACACGCACGCGCACACGCACACGCACACGCACACGCACACACACATAAGCACACGCCCACGCGCACACTCATACGCTTACACAC
Organism: Monoplex corrugatus; assembly: GCA_030674185.1. Classification (NCBI taxonomy): domain Eukaryota; kingdom Metazoa; phylum Mollusca; class Gastropoda; order Littorinimorpha; family Ranellidae; genus Monoplex; species Monoplex corrugatus. Next base: position 82,699,972 of record CM060314.1, read on the forward strand.
AGACGCTCACACACACACACACATACACACACACACACACACACACACACACACACACACACACACACACACGCCCACGCCCACGCGCACACGCTCACACACATAAACACACGCCCTCGCACACACACATACGCTTACACACACACAACCACACACACACACACACACACACACACACACACACACACACACTGACTGTAGACGTTGTCCTTACACTGACGAGCAGATGAGATTCCTCATAAACTAAGTATATTTATAGTTGCTTACAACGTTCATGTCTAGAAATTCTTGTGTCACATTTCGCAAGTTGCTTTTCATGTCATCAGTCTGATATCCAGCTGTTTACTTGACATCATCACACATCGTATCCCTGCAGAGCTGAAAAGTGCACACATATTGATTGCGTCACAGATAGTTCTCCAAAGAACTTTGCAGTGTTAACATTGCACACACATTGATGACGTCGTATCTTCTTCCAGTGAATCACCATGTGTGTTGACGTGACAGGAGAAAGCAGAGTCATCAAGATGGCGGTCATATCGTCAGCTCCAAATGTGCATATTGATTTTGTTTTAAAAAAAACGACAATGATGAACTATACTTTCGTTCGAAACTGTTAACAATCCATAAAATCTAAAAGTTTAAAAAGTGGTCAGCACAGCTGTGTTGAACAGAAATACACAATCAACATCGATGTCGAACCCAGTCTTTCACTCAAAAAAATGACACGAACATGATGATGATGATTGGTAATATTGAAGCTAACCATGACATACAGTAAGAATGCACCGTACCAGTGAGAAATATACATAAACATATACACTACCTACGCTTATCCGTTTGACTCTCCCATCTTCTCGAGCAGATTTCACCACCACCCTGAAGGAATCTGACAAGGTGGACGCTGATGGACAGGCTGAAAGAATCAGGAGAGTTAAGCTAGTCATGATATCAGAGTCGTCATTGATTAATGTTTGTCTCGTCCTGATCGTGGAGTCCAGCGAGTACTGAAGCCACTTCGTCAGGAGAAGTTGTGCACAGACACAGAGCAAGAGAGAAGTTGAAGATGCAAGTGCTGCGATGATGGGTTACTGTAGTTGTCAACAGGTTATGCACAGAGCGTGTATGGCTGTAGGTAAGAAGATTCAGCTTTATAAGATGTCTTTTGGATCGATTGAAATAATTGCAGCTGAGCATATTGTTTGCTTTATAGATGGTTGAAAACACTTTCAACTTGTTGATTATTTTTGTTTGTTAAACACATCAGGTGTGCACTAAAAAACAAAACAAATAAAACTGGTAGATAAAGAGATGTCAAACACACACAATGCGCCATTGGCACGTAATCTACATTTAGAATCAAAGTACGAATCATACTCGTGAGTTATTAGGAATGTAACAAACACTATTTAGTCTTTCCGGTCAGTCATGATCCTAAACACGTATCAAGATGCTGGACACATCAATGATGGATCATAGCGCTCTTGTGATGGATGGCTCTTTCAGGCCACATCTTTTGAAACAGGTAATACAGTCTGATGTTATATCGCTGTATTACAGTAGTGTGTTCCGAGAAGACCCCACGCACATGTTGCTGTCCATGTTGGCTTTGAAGTGATTTGGCGTGCTTTTGATACCCACACGTCAACAAAAACAACATCACCGAGCAAAACAGTGCAATGGAATGAAAACAGCCACAGTATTCAAATGGGCAAGTGTCAGGGTTCAATCTTTCCTGGGTACCTCCCGCCTGGTGAGTAAAGGATGGACATTGTTCAGATTCTCCAGATGAACACGTACGCAGACCTGCCACAGCCTAAATCCCCTGCTCCTGTGTACGCATGATGAATCTCAAACATGCACATAAAAAATCCTGTGAGTCCCATCAGTGTCCGGTGGCTTATGGAATCATGAAAACACCCAGCACGCACGCTCACCAAAGGTGCAGACTGTACAACAACATAGCAGGGTATGGTGAACTTGCCTATCAGCTTGAGGTCTTCGTGATCCGCTAAAAGTCGTATTCTATGAACTGCGCATTGAGTTCGACTGGGTTTGGAAAATAGTGCTAGACAAAATAGACTCATGATAACAATACAATATAATCAAAACAACAACAAGAAGAGAAAAGAAGGAAAAGAAGAAGAACAACAACAAGAACAAGAAGAACAAGAAGAAGAAGAAGAACAAAAACAAGAAGAAGAAGAATTGCGAAGAAGAAGAAGAATTGCGAAGAAGAAGAAGAATTGCGAAGAAGAAGAATTGCGAAGAAGAAGAAGAAGAAGAATTGCGAAGAAGAATTGCGAAGAAGAAGAAGAATTGCGAAGAAGAAGAAGAAGAAGAATTGCGAAGAAGAAGAATTGCGAAGAAGAATTGCGAAGAAGAAGAAGAAGAATTGCGAAGAAGAATTGCGAAGAATTGCGAAGAAGAATTGCGAAGAAGAAGAAGAATTGCGAAGAAGAATTGCGAAGAAGAAGAAGAAGAATTGCGAAGAAGAAGAAGAATTGCGAAGAAGAAGAAGAAGAAGAAGAATTGCGAAGAATTGAGAAGAAGAAGAATGGAAGAAGAAGAAGAAGAAGAAGAAGAGAGAAGAAGAAAGAAGAAGAAGAAGAAGAAGAAGAAGAAGGAAGAAGAAGAAGAGAAGAAGGAAGAAGAAGAAGAAGAAGAAGAAGAAGAAGAAGAAGAAGAAGAAGAGAAGAAGAAGAAGGAATTGCGAAGAAGAAGAATGCGAAGAAGAAGAAGAAGAAGAAAGAAGAAGAAGAAGAAGAAGAGAAGAAGAAGAAGAGAAGAAGAAGAAGAAGAAGAAGAAGAAGAAGAAGAAGAAGAAGAAGAAGAAGAAGAAGAAGAAGAAGAAGAAGAAGAAGAAGAAGAAGAAAGAAGAAGAAGAAGAAGAAGAAGAAGAAGAAGAAGAAGAAGAAGAAGAAGAAGAAGAAGAAGAAGAAGAAGAAAAAGAGAAGAAGAGAAGAAGAAGAAGAAGAAGAAAAGAAGAAGAAGAAGAAGAAGAAGAAGAAGAGAAGAAGAAGAAGACAAGAAGAAGAAGAACAAGAAGAAGAAGAAAAGAAGAGAGAAGGAAGAGAAAAGAAAAGAAGAACAAGAACAAGAAGAAGAAACAGAGAAGAACAAGAAGAACAAGAAGAAAAGAACAAAGAACAAGAAGAACAACAAGAACAAGAAGAACAAGAAGAAAACATAAAGAAAAAGAAAAAGAAAAAGAAAAAGTCTAACTGTAACAACAGGAGCAGATGAAAAAAGGACTTAAATTATTGATGCCATCTGATGTGTGACACCGACATGACTAAATATTTTCATCTTAACGGACAGATCGTTCAGCACACATACGTACTAGTCACCAGCTTGTATGGTGTGGGCGTTTCCCACGGAAAAGAACGATTTCGCCCTTAACAGCTGACGAGCCACCAGCTGTAGGAAGAGAATGTGTCTTGACAGCAAAGGGGTTGCCATGTCTTGTCATAACAGGTTGACAGCAGACTAGGGAGATGACGTTTACATCGCAGTGTAAAAGGTCATGGGTTTGACTCTCCTGCCAACCATTATTATTATTTTTTATTATTATTATTAGTAGTAGTAGTAGTAGTAGTAGTAGTAGTAGTAGTAATAGTAATATTATCATCAGTGGTACCATCAAAAGTTGTAGTGTAGTAGTAGTAGTAGTAGTAGTAGTAGTAGTGGTAGTGGTAGTAGTAATATCATCATCAGTGGTACCATCAAAAGTTGTAGTAGTAGTAGTAGTAATAGTAGTAGTAGTAGTAGTAGTATTAATAATAGTAGTAGTGGTGGTAGTGGTATACTAGCTGTTCTTTTTCCTGTCACTATTATTGTTATTATTATTATTATTATCATTAGTAGGAATAGTAGTAGTAGTAGTAGTAAGTAGTAGTGGTATACTTGCTGTTCTTTTTCCTGTCACTATTATTATTATCATTAGTAGTATAGTAGTAGTAGTAGTATAGCAGCAGTAGTAGTAGTAGCAGCAGCAGCAGCAGCAGCAGCAGCAGCAGCAGCAGTAGTGTAGTAGTAGTAGTAGTAGTAGTAGTAGTAGTAGTGTATTCATTATCGTTGTTATTATCAGTATCATTATCATTATTGTTGTTGTTGTTGTGTTTAGTCTTTTTTTAATTGATTTATTTATTCATTCATTTATTTATCTGTTGTGTTTGTTTATTTGTTTGTTTATGTGTTCATTTATATCCATTTGTTTATTTGTTTATTTAGTTATTTGTCAGCGAATTAGGTTTATGGGCGGCTAATGTCTTATGATTATTTAATTCCATGCTTCATCATTGGGGATCCAAGCACGAAAGCACTGTCTTGAGAAAAGTGAACACTAACAATAAAGAGTTGTGAGTTGTATTAGTGATATTATTAAGAGACATTTTGTCTCATACAATGCGTACTCTGAAGATTAGGGACGGTAGGTAAATGCGCTAGAAAGACTCATCCCTGGACCTTGTATCATTTGAGTTGCTTTTATTGAAAAACCATAACTTTGATTTTTTTCTCTCTCTCACTTCCTGAATTTGGCTGCATTTATGGATCATTGTGTATGACCTTCCCTTATCCATCGTGTCTTTGTCTATCTGTCTGTCTGTCTGTTTGTCTGTCTGTCTGTCTGTCTCTGTTTCTCTGCCTGTCTTTCTTTGTGTCTCTGTTTCTGTCTACGTGTTTTTCTCATTCTGTCTGTCTGTTTGTTTGTCTGTGTGTCTGTTTCTGTTTCTCTGCCTGTCTTTCTTTGTGTCTCTGTTTCTGTCTACGTGTCTCTCTCATTCCGTCTATCTGTCTCCCTGTCTGTCTGTTTGTCTGCCTGTCTGTCTGTTTGTCTGTCTGCCTGTCTGCCTGCTTGTCTCTCTTTCTGTGTCTCTCTCTGTGTCTCTGTCTGTCTCTCTGTCTGTCTGTCTGCCTGTCTGTCTGTCTGTCTGTTTGTCTGTCTGCCTGTCTGCCTGCTTGTCTCTCTTTCTGTGTCTCTCTGTGTGTCTCTGTCTGTCTCTCTATCTGTCTATATTTCTCGTCTCTCTTCTCTCTCTCTCTCTCTCTCTCTCTCTCTCTCAAATACACACATATACACACACATCCGCACATAATCGCATCTCTGTTCAATCCGTGATTCAAACCCATGTTTCCTATGTCCTAGGCAGGTGCTTTAATCAGTAGGCCACACACTTCACGTTTTTAAACCACTTCATCCATCACTGTAGTCTTTTTGTGCGCTCAGTGATGGTAGACCTCCATTTGTAACACAGACATCCACTTATTTGTTTCTAAGGAATTGTGATGTGTTTAAGCGATATCAGATAATTCAGGCCAGTTTTATGTATGCTTTAGTATCATCAGTTATGTTTGTATGCTGGTATTCTGTTTGGTTTGTCTTTTTTCTTCAACCCCTTGATAATGAACTTGATGTAGTGGTCAACGCCAGGGGCATATCCTTAGATTATATGCACAAATGCAATGAGATGTATACCTGGTTTTCTTTTCCAGTTGTTTTTTATCTGTCTGTTTGTTTGTTTGTTTTTGTTTGTTCGTTTGCTTGTTTGTTGTTTGTTTGTTTTTTGTGTAAAGAGGTATTGAGATGGTGATAGTGCTGATATAGCTCTGCACAGTTGGTTTGTTTTAAACAATAATAATGATAACAAAACTTGTAAATCAGCTTGACCACTACTGAAATATGTTTGTGTCTTTATTTAGAGTTAAAAGTTTATTCAGGAAGGATTCTTCGAGCCCTATCGATTGTATCAACTCCCCGTCCAGCATTCCATCCGTTATCTGACAGATTCCATGAGCCTGCACAAAACCCTGGGGGATGGCAAGGTCTTATAATGGAGAATGGGGTAGGGAGTGAAGTGAAACAGTCCTATCAACACAAATCTGACACCAGCACAATGATTGAACTATCAAGATGGGCAGCAAGCAGGACAATTTTTTTATGTTGCGGCCTGGGGTTGAGTCAGACATCAGATCTTGAGTTCATGGCTTTATTGCTAAAAACAGGCCGCCCTTTTGGGACAGAAGTAGATCTTGGCTCACCCAAGTGTCAAACCTACGACTTTTGCGTTTTCAGCGTGGCGTTCTAACCAACGTATATGCGGTTCCAAGCCCGTGATGGAAAAAGTGAAGGAATGGGTGAAGGGCTAGCAACGAACCCACGTCAAAAATATCACGGGTGTGAAACAGTTAATAAACATATGAACGGGTAATTCGATTCTGGGAGAGGATAACTCTCAAGCGGAACGTTCTATGGTGCCGAGCTGTGAAAGCCAGACTTTGGAAGTTGCCAGACCGATAACCGATGACCATCGCCAAGACCACGTTACCCTAGAACACGAAAGCGAGAACTGGAATACTGCCATAGCCGCTGAGAGGGGAATTCACCTGCCATCTTGGAATCAGCGAGTCATGACAACTGTTTTGTCAGAAATGGCTCGCCACAGGATGCTACTGCTGTTCTCAGGGCATGAGGAAAACGATGCGCTGTACACCAAGGAAGTCGCTTTGGTATTATCCAAGACAGCTCAGGGTCGATCATTGTGTGGAAGGCACATGTCCATGGATCGCCATAGCTTCCTTCATTACTAAGAAGAGAAAGAACAGCAGTGACGTCATTTAGTGTTATGCCCCGACGAATTACAATGACGAGGAGGAGAAAAAAAAAGAGTTTTACATCAGACTGCTGACCACCGTACAGGACTCTCCGAGATAACACGTCATCATTGTCATGGGAGACATCAACAGGACGATCGCCAGGGACAACTAGGGCTATGCAGGGTGTCGTGGGGCAGCAGGGGCTGGTGAATGACAGCAGGAAGAGAACAACCTTGTCTTTAATGGAAGCTTGGTGTATAATAATAAAATAAAAAGATACATTAGGCGACTTTGGAATCACTGGGCGTGACTGAAAACCAGACTGAACATGTGTGTATGGGGGAGAAGTTAAGAAAAACTCTTCAAGTTGTACGCTTCAAACGAAGAGCAGACATTGCTTGGGATTATCGCCTTGTTGACCAGAAGAAGCTCAGGCTGAAAGGAACTAGACAGGGGACAACCAATGCAAGTGTTATAACACCACGTTCCTGAAAGATTCAAACGAGCTAGGAAAGTTGACGGTTTCAGCGATAGGAGAACATGAGCTTCAGAAATCAAGACACAAAAAGACTATCCTGAAGTGAACAGGAGCGTGGAAAAAACACATTAACTGGCAACAGAAGCAGAAGGAGCAGATTACCGAAGAAACACGCGGGATTTGTGCACCATACAAAAGCTGTCAGTAAAGTTAGTAAACCGGAAAGACCCGTGAATGAACAAGGGAAGGAGGACGGTACCAGACGAAGAAGGGCAAACGACCAGATCAGTTACAAAGTACCGTCCGATATCCAGCCAGCTGTCGAAAATCTAACAAACTAAGATTGACTGCAGATGCCTATAAAAGAGGAGATCCACCAGACCATCAATCAATACAAAACTACAAGTCTACAGGACCAGTCAGAGCTGCCGAAGGCCGACATCGAGACCAACGTGGTGATGCTTTACCCACTCTTCAGTCAGAACTGCGAAAAGGAGAAAGTTCTCTCAGGGTGGACCGAAGGCTATCTCATCAAGCTCCCCAGAAACAGCGACCTCAGATCTTGCTTCGACTACAAACGCACAAACTACTGTTCATTCTACAAGGTATTCAGTAGAATTCTGTTGAGTAGGATAGAAGCTGCCGTCCATCCACATTCCAAGTCCAGTAGGCTGGCTTTCGCAAAAAAGACCTCCTGCAGGACTAGAAAGCGATGCTGCGCTTCATCTTCGGACAACTGCTGGAATAGAACTCGCCCATTTCCGTCAGTTTCATTGACAATGAGAAAACATTTGACAGTGTAGACTGAGAGACCCTCAGGAAACTGCTGAGACACTACTATTTGCAGGAGATGATCACAGTCCAAAGGATTGACCTACAAGGGGTCCATGACTGGCAACTCAAGACGCCTTCCACGTAAAGACAAAAGTAAGGGTGTGATGCCTGCTGTCGACTTTCCCAGCTGTTTCTCCCAGTGCACTGGGTTAAGAAGACATCTACAATCTAGAAGCGAAATGGCATGTAATGGACGCTCTGGACACAGCTAGGCGAAGCTGACTTAACAGACTATCTGGCCCTTCTCTTCCACACACAACAATAAATGCAAGAAAAGCAAGCACCATCGAGGACACTTCAATTTGCCTGGATCTCAACATTCATAAAGGGAAGAGTAAGATCCTGAAAGTTAATGCATCAAACCCAACATCCACGAGGCTGGAGGGCCAGGCGCTGGAAGAGACAGAGAGCTTTATCTATCTTACCAGCACCGTTGACAAGCATGCTAGGACCGATGCTGACATCGGGACCCTAATTGGCAGGGCAAGGACGACTTTAAATGGCTGAAGAATGTCTGGGGATTCACTAATTTGGTAATCAGCATTAAGATGTGAGATCTTCAACACCATCGTTAAACCTGTCTTACTGTATGAAGCCAAGACCTTGAGAACCACTGTTACCATCACCATAAATAGAATCCAGACTTGAATCAGCACTTTCCTCAGAAACAGCCTTCTTACTGGCCAGACATAGTTAGTAATGTAGAACTGTGGCAGAGAACAAGACATTAGCTACAAAGGGAGATCCTCCATAGACGATAGAGATAAATCGGCCACACACCGCAGATGCCTACATCCAACACCTGAAACCCACGTCATAAAAGCTAGAGATATCGCCCACAAAACGCCTGTCACCATGACCAGAGGCAGATATGAAAAGGACCGACCTCATCGGGAACAACCGGCGTGTTTGGCTCAGGTCTACGATGGCTAAACACTGCTTGTTGGTGGTCTATTCCCAGGTGGAGCAACAATCATAGACAAGAAGAGATGCTCTAACCAACTGAGCTAACGACTTCGAATGCAGGCACGCCACTTCTAAACCATCCAGCCACACAACTTAAGTCAGCAATTGGTCGACGGTTTTTTTTTTCCCATTAGTTGTCGTCGAATGTTAACCAGGATGGCAGACGACTCAATTTTCTAGCAAACTGCCAGGAGTCAAAACTAGTCGATGACTACACACACAGATCGTGGTTCAACACTCAAGTCTAGTCTGACGAGGGCCAGCTACAATATTGATTACACTCAGAGTTTTAGTTGAAGAAATTTACCCGTCTACCAGTTAACAAAATATAGGCAAATCAAATACACAGGATGTCCCTGGCTTTTTTGTCGTCTGACTAGTAGTAATAATTGTATGTTTTTTTATATTTTGTTTTATTACTTTAAGTAGATGTTTCATAAAGCAAACTGATACTCCATTCGCTCACAACGTTTATTTCCATTTCTATACTTACGGGTTTATTTCTGGTAAATATATGAAATAGTTATTCCAAGCCACAATTATCAACATATACCCATTATTTGTTGCTGGACCTGAAGTTGAGAAGTGATAATAGGTTCCCTTGACTGGTCAAGCCTTCGTCATTCACAGTCCTGTCACGACTGTGTCCATCTTTGCTGTAATGGCTCTCAGGACTGTCGCTAGCCACCGCTCTGAGAGACGTCTCTAATCTATGTCGCCACTTAAGGAACTAACTTGATTTATCGCATTTCTTCACCCCATAATATTCCACAAGTTCTCCCCCTTACCCCTTTTTGTCCCAGTTACCATATTTGTCAGTTTATGTGTGTGTGTGTGTGTGTGCGTGTGTGTGTGTGTGTGTGTGTGTGTGTGTGTGTGTGTGTGCGTGTGTGTGTGTGTGTGTGTGGGGGGTGCGTGTGTGTGTGCATGCGTATGTGTGTTTGCGTGTGTGCGTGCGTGTGTGTGCGTGCGTGCGTGTGTGTGTGTGTGTGTGTGTGTGTGTTTCTTTTTTCAGATAGCTTGTCCGCGCTTGGAATAAAACTTCCGCAGGTACTGAAGCCACAGATGGAGAAAATTCATAATGAACAGTTGGTGGTCCCTTTAGTCCGATTACCACAATTCACACACCCTTCATGATTTCATATCAGCCATATTCTACAGCTGAACGGAAAATCCGGAAATTCTGTTGCTGTTGTCCTGTATTTTGAGTATGTGTTTCTTTACTGTCTTTTTGTGTATGCTTTAGAAACGTCAGTTGGTTGTTATTTGACCATGTCTTAGTTATAACTTAGATACGTGTTCTCATTATCTTTTTAAGTAGTTCTCGTTCTATGGTCAGTTGGTTGTTATTTGACCATGTCTTAGTTATAACTTAGATACGTGTTCTCATTATCTTTTTAAGTAGTTCTCGTTCTATGGTCAGTTGGTCGTTATTTGACCATGTCTTAGTTATAACTTAGATACTTGTTCTCATTATCTTTTTAAGTAGTTCTCGTTCTATGGTCAGTTGGTTGTTATTTGACCATGTCTTAGTTATAACTTAGATACGTGTTCTCATTATCTTTTTAAGTAGTTCTCGTTCTATGGTCAGTTGGTCGTTATTTGACCATTCTTAGTTTCTAACTTAGATACGTGTTCTCATTATCTTTTCAAGTAGTTCTCGTTCTATGGTCAGTTGGTCGTTATTTGACCATTCTTAGTTTATAACTTAGATACGTGTTCTCATTATCTTTTCAAGTAGTTCTCGTTCTATTTCCTTGAATGCTGGCAGTTGTTTTGAATCAAATAATTTGAATGTTAACAATTTCTTCCGGGGTTTTCAGTCACGTTCAGAGGTGGATGATCTATGTGTTTCATAAGGATACTTCATTTGTTTAGTAATTAAAAAAACAAACCCTGTCCGTAGAATTCTTGGTTTTAAAAGAAGGTTCACTGTCTACAGACGCCCTTATCACGTCACGCATCCATTTCTGCCCTGGACGTTAACTTTCCTTGCGTTGTCTCGGCTCTATATTTCCGAGCTCAGCAACGGCATTCATTTCAACAACACTCAGAAATCTCGCAATCATTGCATCATTCAGATTGCAACGTGGTTAAAACTGTTCCTTACAATCTATTCTACACATTCAACTCCGACGAATACATTGATGATGATGATGATGGTGATGATGTGATGATGATGATGATGATGATGATGATGATGATGATGACATGACGATGACAACTACGACGACGACGACGGTGATGACGATGATGATGACGACGACGACGACGACGATGAAGTCAATCCCATACAGTGGAAACACTGCACGGTATTCCAGCTTCAAATGTCGATAGTGAGAATGATCCAGCCATTCTCTCCTGGAGAAGTTTTGGAGTTTGGAGTCTGGACTTTGCTCAGAAGGAATGCATTGCACTCAGCAGATAATTCCGTGTGTGCCCCATTCCTAGAGTCTGCACAATAACCGTTTGTGCTGGCACGTTCTTGAAACGATGCGGGGAATGTTGAGAATTGGCATACCTGTACCTGGTGCTAAACGTTCCAAGATGACATCACAGACGTTCTGAAATGTCATCGCACACTTAACACACACGTCACCATCCGAAGTGAGAGGACAGAGAACCACGTTGGGGTTTAGTTTCAGTGGTCGATGTCAAACACTCACTGTGCAGATCAAGTCAATACTTTAGCCGCTACGATGACGTCAATGAGCAGTCACAATCGCCATCTCACCCAGTCACAAGATCATCGTGATTTCCTTTAACCTTTTGGGTTCGGACCCCCACCATCAGCAGTCCAGTCCCAGCAGACGCGAGTGACAATACAATACCTACAATGCTAGCAGCAATATCTGTATAAACAGGCACAATCATGATTGTATCAACAACAGTGACGTCACAAAGCAGACCACAATCATGATTCTCCCGTCTATGACGATGTCGCTGAGCAGACAAACACGAGTCTCCCTCTAACAATGACGTCACCGAGTAGATGCATCATTTACCCACCCACCCCGCACAATATGGCGTCATCAAGCAAACAGCATAGCATTTCTCTCAGCCACGATAACGTCACTAAGCAGATACAAACATGATTCTACCAGCCAAACCGACGTTACTGACCAAACACAAATCGTGATTCTCCCACCCACAATGAAATCGTTAAGCCGACTCAGTCATGACATTCCTAGTCCCGGTGACGTCACTAAGCTGACACAACCATGATATTCTTAGTCCTGGTGACGTCACTAAGCTGATACAGCCATGATATTTCCAGCCCCGGTGACGTCACTAAGCTGACACAACCATGACATTCCCAGTTCCAATGACCTCACTAAGCTGACACAATCATGATTCTAAACTAGCCACAATGGTTTCGTGTTCCCTATGACACGAGGACCTTCCAAAGGCAGCACTGTTCCAGCAAGACGATGACTTAGATGATTACTCAGCTATGGCCCAAAGATCACCATAGCCTTATACACTTGGTTTCTCTAGTGTCCAAGTTTGCAGCAGTGACAGTGAACGATCGACGATAATCATCCAGTTATTTTCCAGTAGAAACTACTGCCCATGTCGGTATCTACAGCTAAGAAATGGCGGTGTGGCCCCGAAATTTTCGGTCCGGGAGTGAGGTAGTAGAGACCTCACTCTTTCTTTCTTTTTTTTTTCAGGTATGGGTCGTCATTATGAAAGTGGTTGCCCATCTCATTCCACGCACATGATTCTTTTCTTTTATCTTCATCTCTGGTCTTATACAGGGTCCAGGTACCTGCTCATAGCTAGGCGACAGACACAGAGGCCTTACTTATAGTCCAGTTCTAGAGCAGAGAGGGTGGAAACAGCGTCTCCGTCTCTGGCCAGCATTTTCTCAATCTTGGTAGTCGTTGCTTCAGCTTGAGCTGTGTGCTGTTGAAGTCGGACATGAGGCGAGCGAACCGTGTGGACAGGTTGTCCAGGCTGTTCTCCATCCTCTCCAGCTTCTGGTCCATCGTTACCTGTCGCTCTGTCTCCTGCCGAACAGCCTCCTGGAAGAAAGAAAAAACACCGTTATCTTCATCATTATATCATTATCAAGAACATCAACATTATCATCATTATCGTCATCTTCATCGTCACCATTATCACTAATCAACATCATCATCATCATCGTCGTCGTCATCACAATCATCACCGTCGTCGTCGTCGTCATCATCTTGATCATGACCATCATCATCATCATAACCAGGACCAACACAATCCGCCACCACCACCACCACCACCACCACCACCGCCACCACCACCACCACCATCATCATCACCACCACCACCACTACCACCACCACAATCACCATCACTACCACCACCACCACCACTATCATCATCATCATCATCGTCATTATCATAATCATCGCGTCGTCGTCGTCGTCGTCATGATCATCTTGATCAACATCAGCATCATCAAAGCATTACTTATACGTCTGAAGACCATAAGCTATAACCAAACAGGTCAATTATCTAAGTCACCATCACAAGATGAGTCTCCAAGTAAAACCAGCAGAGCATCGAATCTGTTTCAGATAAGGTTTTGAATTTCTACCAATGGAAATGTATGAATGAAACCATAAAAAGTGTTTTTTTCATACACAACATAAACACACACACACCACACACACACACACACACACCACACACACACACACACACACACACACACACACACACACCACACACACACCACACACACGCACGACACACAACCACACACACACGCACACACACACACACACGATGTATGTATGCATGTATGTATGTATGTATGTATGCATGTATGTATGTATGTATGTATGTATGTTTGTGTGTACATGTATGTATGTATATATGTATGTATGTATATATGTATGTATGCATGCATGCATGTATGTATGTATATGTTAGTATGTATGTGTGTGTGTATGTATGTGTATGTGTGAATGTTTGTGTGTGGTGTGTATGTGTGTGTGTGTGTGTGTAAAGGTATGTATATGTATGTACGTATGTATGTATGTATACATATACATGTATGTACGTACGTACGTACGTATGTATGTATGTATGTATGTATGTATGTATGCATATATGTATGTACGTATATATATACAACATTACTACAGAGATGATTGAAACCCTGGAGGAATTTGGTATAGAAAAAATAACAGTCCTCCTAAATGAAATTTACGACACTGGAAAAATCCCAAAGATATGTCAAAATCAATTTTCATTGCACTTCCAAAGAAGACAGGGGCTATAGATTGTGAATCCCATCGCACAATCAGTTTGATGAGTCATGTAACAAAAATCATGTTAATAATAATCATGATGAGGACAAGGAATAGAATCAAAAGAGAAATAGCAGAAGAACAATGTGGATTTGTGGAAGGGAAAGGAACTATTAATGCCATATACATCGTAAAAACTATCATAGAGAGGTCATTGAGATGAATAAGGATTTGTATTTATGCTTTGTTGACTATACCAAGGCTTTCGATCGGGTAAGACATGAAGAATTGATCAACCAACTGGAAGACTCAATGTTGATGGAAAAGATCTACAAATAATCAGAAATATGTATTGGGAACAAACAGCTGAAATGAGAATAGAAAACAATATAAGCTCTTTCCAAAACATCAAAAGAGGAGTCAGACAGGGTTGTGTTTTGTCACCAGATCTGTTTTCACTTTACAGCGAAAACATCATGAGAAACCTAGAAGAAAACCTGGATTGAAGGTTGGAGGGAAAATAATAAACAACATTCGATACGCACATGACACCGTGCTGGTTGCAGAGAATGAAAGAGACCTACAAAATACTTGAAATAGAAAGCAAAGGTAAGGGTTGGAACTAAACAGCAGGAAGACTGAAGTCATGGTGATCAGTAAAAACATGAAATCCCCTCCTGCAAAATAACAGCAAATGGCACAACCTTGACATAGGTTAATAAGTTCAAATACCTGGGAACGGTCATTTCATCACACGGCAGATGCACATCGGAAATAGCTGGCAGAATCGACCAAGCCAAAACAGCATTAAAGAACATGACAAGCATTCTTACCAACAAATGCCTATCAATTAACATCAGGAAGAGAGTTCTTGAATGTTATATAGAACCAATACTGTTATACGGATGTGAGGCGTGGACATCAACAAGCAAAGCCAGAACAAGATTGAGGCAGCCGAGATATGGTTTCTAAGAAGAATGTTGAGAGTTCCATGGACAGCAAAGAAAACAAACGAGACAGTCTTGATGGAGGCAGACACAAATAGATCACTCATAAGGAAGATTAGGAAAAGACAGGCAACATTTATAGGGCCATTTTATGAGAAAGGGGGATTTGGAGCACCCGGTCACAAAGGGAAAGCTGGAGGGAAAGAGAGCACCAGGTAGACCCAGGGAGAAAATGCTAGACGGACTTGCAGAGTGGCTGAAGACGAGGAGGGTGGAGGAGATGCTTGGGGCAACAAGAGACAGAGAAGATGGAAGTCCATAATCGCCAACGCCATGCGGCAAGGCACCTGATAACGATGATGAGTAGTATGTATGTATGTATATGTATGTATGTATGTATGTATTATGTACGTATGTATGTATGTATCTCTCTCTCTCTCTTTCTCTATGTACTCTCTCTCTCTCTCTTATATATATGTATATACATATATATGTATATATATATATATTCTACATATACTATATATATAATATTACATATACTATATATATATTATATATATAATTTATGTATTTTATATATATGTTGTGTATGTGTGTGTCTGTATGTGTGTGTGTCTGTGTCTTTGATTGCGCGTGTATATGTACATATGTATAATGTGATAACAATGGAGCTGAGAATTGAATCCTAAGGCCAGCCATAACTTTATTTATCCATTCATTCATTCATTCATTCATTCTTTATTATTCATTCATTCATGTGTCTGATTTATTTGTCTATTGATCAGTGTATTTATTAATTCATCTATCTATTTTGTTTTCATTATGTTGTTTGTTCCTCCAATTGGTTAGAGCGTCGTACCAAATCAACGAAGACCATGGGTTCGCTCCTCAGAGGTTTTTAGAGGTCATTTAAACATAGTTGGTGAGCTTGTTATGCTGCTAACGCAAAGACCGGTGCTTTCAATTCTCACTTTTCATTGTTTCGTTTTGTTTGCTTTTTTTCTAAGCTTTGTCTTAAAAGAACTGTAAACCCAAGATCTGAAACCCGAAAAAAGTCTCTCCGCCTGTTTCAATGCTTCAGTTACTGTTGTGGTCAGCTTAGCTTTTCCTAACTCGAAACTTTGAAACGTCATACTGGCTCCTCCAAATACAGGTCACTGTGTCTTACAATGTGCTTCATACGGCTGAACCAATGCGACGAACTCGACACTGAATCAATATGTTTAAAATTTTTGGAAGATCGGTTTCAATCCAACAGCTTGATGTTGCCGAAAATAACATTGACAGAGAAAAAGAGAGAGCGAGAAAAAATACAGGGACACAAAAAGAAAAGGTGAGGTAAAGGAAGACCAGAAAACAGGCAGAAAAAGAAAAAGCAAGAGGGAAAAATAAATCGAGCGAAAAACAAAGCCAGAGAGAAAGAAGAGAGAGAGAGAGAGAGAGAGAGAGAGAGAGAGAGAGAGAGAGAAGAGAGAGATGAAAGAGAGGTATGAAAGAGAGGTATGAGAGAGAGAGAAAGAAAGAGAGAGAGAGAGAAAAAGAGAGGGAAAGGAGAGAGAGATGAGAGAGAAAGAGAGAGAAAGAGAGAAAGAGAGAGAAAGAGAGAGGGATAGAGAGAGAGAAAGAGAGAGAGAAAAGAGAGGAGAGAGAGAGAGAGGGAGAGAGAGAGACAGAGACAGAGACAGAGAGCAATGCAATAAATGAAAATTACAATAAACATTTTCACATATCACAAACAAATATGATAAGGAAAAATATCCCCCCCCCCCCCAAAAAAAAAAAAAGAAAAAAAAAAGAGAAAAATAAAGAAAAATAAATAAGAAAAGATGAGGGTGGGGATATGTGGGCGTGGGTTTAAGAGAGAAACATGAATTCACGATTGCTTGTTTTGACTTATTAGTTGATTGACTGACTTCAAGAACATATAAATGTATTACTTACTGATCGACCGACTGGTTGAATTAATGGATGGATGATACAATGCATTAACACATGAAAGACGTAATGAATTGACAAATGAAACGAAAAAAGAAAAAAGAAAAAAGAAGAAGAGAGATGGAATTGATGGGGGTGTTTGGGGGGGGGGGGGAAGGGGTGTCTGTTTGTGTGAAACATGCATCCATCTTGCCTGCAATCTAAAGTTTGAAAACACGCGAACAAAATACATTGCTTGGAAGAAGGTTCCTCCGCCCTGTGGCAGT
>CM060314.1:82722234-82727234 GCA_030674185.1 Monoplex corrugatus
TACGGTATGATATGGTATGGTATGGTATGGCATGGTGTGGTATGGTATGGTATGGTATGGTATGTTATGGTATGGTAGGTATGGTATGTTATGGTATGGTATGGTATGGTACGGTATGGTATGGTATGGTGTGGTATGGTATGGCATGGTATGTTGTGGTATGTTATGGTATATTGTGGTATGGTATGGTACGGTATAGTGTGGTATAGTATGATGTGGATTGGCAATATATGGTATGGCTCGGTATGGTATGGTTGATGGTATGGTATGGTATGGTATGGTATGGATGGATGGTATGGTATGGTATGGTATGCTATAGTATGATATGGTATGGTATAGTACGGTATATGGTATGGTATGGTATGGTATGGTATGGTATGGATGGTATTGTGTGGTATGGTATGTTATAGTATGATATGGTATGGTGTAGTACGGTATGATATGATATGGTATGGTATGGTATGGTATGGTATTCTATGATGTGCTATGCTATGCTATGTTACGTTACGTTATACGTTACGTTACTATGTTCCTTTTTATAATTGCCTTCGCCTCTCTAAAGGAGTGGTATATTCTTGTGGCTGAAGGGCGTGTCCTGTTTTTTGCCCCAAAGTTCAACAATGTAGGCTGCCTACACAGGGAGAACTGGAATAATATCCATACAAGCATCCAAGAGAGAGAAAGAGAGCAAGACAGAGAGACAGAGACAGAGATAGATAGAAAAAAAAATAGAGAGAGAGACAAAGAATGGAGGGAGAGAGAGAGAGAGAGAGAAAGAGAGAGAGAGAAAGAGAGAGAGAGAGAGAGAACAGAGAGAAACAGAGAGAGAAAGAGGGAGAGAGAAAGAGACAAAGAGAGAGAGAGACAAAGAGAGAGAAGAGAGAGAGAACGAGAGAGAGAGAGAGAGAGAGAGAGAGAAAGAGGGAGAAAGAGGGAGAGAGAGAGAGAGACAGACAGACAGAGAGACAGAGAGAAAAACAGAGAGAGAAAGAGAGAGAGACAGACAGAGAGACAGAGAGAGAGAAAGAGAGAAAGAGAAAGAGAGAGACACACAGAAGAGACAGAGACAGCACAGAGAGACAGAGAAACAGCGAGACAGAGAGACAGCAACACAACAAACACGACAAAACACACACGCACAAAACACACACACACACACACACACACACACACACACACACACACACACACACACACACACACACACACATACACACATACGCACACACACGTACACAACACAACATTCGAATTATCATATGCAACATTAAGTTATCGACACAAATTGAATATTATGCCAACATTTAACTTATCACACAATCATTGAAGTTTCAACAAATCATTGTCAACAGTACTGACAATATTTTAAAAAAAGTCAAATTTTAACATCTCACAATATTAAAGTTACACATTTGATAAAATTTGACCTGACAGATAGCAGTCTTGAATCACCACAAAATAATAATGACAGACAGATTGATGTGATTCTCTTTGTTTTCTCTATCTTTGTTTCTTATCTCTTGTCCCGTTGTTTGTCTGTTCTGTCTGTCTGTCTGTCTGTCTCTCTCTCTCTTCTGTCTGTCTCTCTCTCTTCTCTCTCTCTCTCTCTCTCTCTCTCTCTCTCTCTCTCTCTCTCCCAAAATACAAAATACCCGTCCAGATCGAAAGAAGACAGATTGTGTGTGATTCTCTATTTGTTTTTTTGTTTTTTTTCTCTATCTTTCAGTTATTGTTATCTCTGTGTGCCTGGTGTTGTGTTCTGTCTCTATCTGTCTGTCTGTCTGTCTCTTTCTATCTCTTTCTCTCTCTGTCTTTCTCTCTCTCTGTGCTCTCCCTCGCCCTCCTTTTCGAGTATTGGTTTTCTTTCTCGTGATATTATAGTTCACTGTGCTTCTGTAACCCCTCCATGGCTAAGAGCTGAATGATCTGTTTGCAATTGGTGATGCACAAGTTTGACACAGAGGGGGTGTGAATGAAAAAGAAACAGAGACTGAGAGAAAAAACCCACACACATTAAACACAGACTGAAGAAGAAAAAACCCCAGCAGAACACAGATATATTAAGAATAACATATGGAGAGAGAGAGAGAGAGAGAGAGAGAGAGAGAGATAGAGAGAGAGAGAAAGAGAGAGAGAGAGAGGAGAGACAGACAGACAAATAGACAAGCAGACAACCATAAAGACAGATAGACAGACAGGCAGACAGAGAGACAGACAGAAAGAGAGAGAAAGACAGATACAGAGACAGACAGAGACAGAGATAGAGACAGAGATAGAGACATAGACAGAGAGAGAAACATAAAGCGAAGAAACTGAGAGAGAGAGAGAGACAGACAGACAGAGACAGAGAGAGAGACAGAGAGAGAGGCAGAGACAGAGAAAGAGACAGAGATAGAGACACAGAAGAGAGAGCAGAGAGAGAGAGAGAGAGGGAGAGAGAGAGAGAGCGAGAGAGTGAGAGAGAGAGAAGAGAGAAGGGAGAGAGGAGAGAGAGAGAGAGAGAGAGAGAGAGAGAGAGAGAGAGAGAGTATCGTTGTCGATATGCAAAGGCGACATGGAAATCGACAGACAGACCGACAAACAGACAGATAGACATGCAGACAATCAGAAAGAAACAGACAAGCAGACAGACAGACAGACAGAGATACAGACAGACAGAAACAGAGGCAGAGACAGAAAGACAGAAAAGAAGAAAGAGAGAGAGAGAGAGAGAGAGAGAGAGAGAGAGAGAGAGACATAGAGATACAAAGAGAGACCCATAAGAAAGACACATAGAGAGAGGAGAGAGAGAGAGAGAGAGAGAGAGAGAGAGAGAGAGGGAAAACAGAGAAAGAGACAGAGACACAGGAAGAGACAGAGACAGACAGAGAGAGAGAGAGAGACAGACAGAGACAGGCAGATACTGAGAGAAAGAGAGAGAGAGAGAGACAGAGACAGAAACAGAGACAGAGAGAGAGACAGAGAGACAGAGAGAGACAGAGAGACAGAGAGTATCGGTTGTCGGTATGCAAAAGGCGACATGGAAATCGATTAGGCAGACATCGTGATCTGCTGCTGCACACATTACAGATTGAAATGTCACAGCAACGTGTGTTGACATAATCATACCCAAATGGTGGCGATCATCGCCAAAATCGAAAGAAGAACAGAGTTTGTGGTAAAAAAATGTTTGTCTGTCTGCGAGTCTGTTTGACTCTATTTTGCTCCTCTGTCATTGTGTCTGTCTCTCTTATAATTAACATAGACAATCTATGAGCATTAGAGTGTACTTGTATTGGTACGAACTTTCGTACGCAAGGGTTGGATATTACCGTCGATGATGAAAGTTGTGGTGTTTTTTGTGTTTTGTTTGTTTGTTTGTTTGTTTGCCTTATTTTTTGTTTTTTTGTTTTGTCTCTCTCTCTCTCTCTCCCTTCCTCTCTCTCTCTAGATCTCTCTCTCTCTCTCTCTCTCTCTCTCTCTCTCTCTCTCTCGCTCGCTCTGTCTCAGTCTCTCTGTCTCTCTAGCTGTCTGTCTGCCCTGCCTGTCTGTCTGCCTGCCTGTCTGACTGACTGTCTCTATCTGTCTGTCTGTCTCTGCCTCTCTCTTGTCTCTCTCTGTCTCTCTTTATCTCTCCCTGTCTCTGTCTGTCTCTTTCCGTCTCTGTCTGTCTGTCTGTCTCTCTGTTGTCTGTCTGTCTGTCTGCTGTCTCTCTGTCTCTCTCTCTCTATATATAATACGATATATCCCTCTCCCTCTCTATTCTTCTCCACTTTGTATGTCTGTCTGTCCTGCCTCTGTTTCTGTATCTAACTGTTTGTCTGTCTGTTTGTCTCTTGTTCTCTCTCTCTCTCTCTCCCTCTCCCCCTCTCTAATCTTCTCTCTCTCTCTCTGTTTGTCTGTCTGTCTACCTGTCTGTCTGTCTGCCTGGTCTGTCTGTCTGTCTGTCTCTGTCTCTCTTCTCTCTCTCTCATTCTCTTCTCCTTCTGTCTCCTATCTTCCTTTCTATGTCTCGTCGGCTGTCTATCCATCTATCTATCTGTCTGTCTATCTGTCTATCTATCTACTTATGAATCTATCTAATCTATCTGTTTATCTATTACATATATATGCATGTGTGTGCGTGTGTGCGTGTGTGCGTGTGTGTGTGTGTGCCTGCGTGCGTGCGTGCGTGTGTGTGTGTGTGTGTGTGTGTTGTCTGTGTGTGTGTGTGTGTGTGTGTGTTGTCCTCTCTCTCTCTCTCTCTCTTCTGTGTGTGTGTGTGTGTGTGTGTGTGTGTGTGTGTGTGTGTGTGTGTGTGTGTGTGTGTGTGTGTGTGTGTGTGTTTCGGACGGCTTTCAGACAGTTTTACTTCTGAATGCTTTCCCCATGTCAGAGAAATAGGTGTATGTGTAAACGATGTTGAGACTGTTCAAACTTCTTTTTGTCATTTTGATTTTACCTCTATCAGCCCAGAACCTGCCTGAAATGGGAAACAAATAAAAAATGACACACAGTCTTCCTTAGAATAGGAGGATTATAAAACAGATGAAAAAAAAACACACTGAGAAAAAGAAACGTACATGACTGAAAGATGGAAAATAACTAACTAACTAACAAATAACTAAATAAGTAAATAACTAAATAACTGACTAATTAACTAATAACTAAATAATTAACTAACTAACTAACTAAATAAATAAATAAGTAAATAAATAAATAACAGATAAATGGATAAAGAAAGAAATAAAGAAATGAATAATAAATAGATAAATATATCAATAACAAACAAACAACAAAGAACAATAACAACAAAATAGATTAAGGGAGAGCACATGCAAAAAAAAAGATGAATAATGAAGAACACAAATATACAATATTTTTTAGGGACGATCTTATGACCAAATTCGCTGAAAGGATCACTTGATGCCCCCCCCGCCCCCCCCCCCCCCTCCCACCAACAAACAAAACAAAACAAACAAAAAATCCCACCAGTGTCCCAACCATCACCACTACAACCACCGCCATTAACAACAAAAACA
>CM060314.1:82729734-82732234 GCA_030674185.1 Monoplex corrugatus
TGTGCCATGTGTATGGTGATCATGGTACAAGCCTTAAGCCTGCACATAAACCCATGAGATGTCCAGGCCTTGAGGCCCTACCTAGACTATAAAATTATGTCAATATTGTAAACAATGAAGGTTTTATTGTGTCCATCAAGATTTAAGAACATGTCATGAAAAAAAAACACGTTTTCTGAGGAGAGAACATTGGCACATAGTTGTTCCACTGAGCGTTAAAAAAGGATAAGTGAAAGTTTATTTTGGAATTAAACTGTTCATGACCTAGATGCAGCCTGGTCCACAGGAGATTAGGGCCGGAACACTTGCTGGATGAGATTTTCTCTTCTGGGACTTTCTGCTGCCCGGTTGTCCTGAGAGGTTATTGCTACGGTGACGTGTGTGGTGCTCATATGTGACCCGTTTTAACAAAATGAGTCCTAAGGTGAAAATAATAGATTTTAGGATACTATAATTTTCAAAATGTCCAGATTATTAACTTTCTTTTCATATGAAATTCATTATTCTACTCCTAAAAATAAGGAAGTTATGGGCGTTTGAAGCGTATAACATAGCAAACGCCATTTTGAGAAAATCAAGTTTTAAAATTTTCCCCAGTTCAGTGAAGTTTTATCTTAGCAACAGGTATTTTTACTTCACCAATCCTTACCAAATTCTGTACCATTGTAAAGCACATCATGCCACAATAGCACACACAAATTGGTGTGAAAATCTACTGTAATTGTCTTGTTATTTAAGTTTATATATCCCTTTTTCTGACACAAAAAGCATGCAGTTATCTGGATAAAACGCATTTTAAATACATTTTCCGATTGAATTATAAAGTGCTGAGTGCATGTACATGTAATTTAAAGATTAAAGATTCCATTTTTGACGAAGAGTAAAAATTGACAAAATCGACCCATCACACCTTTTCCGGGCCTCTACGCTTTTCGCTGTCTGCGAGTTAGGACTCATTTCGTGAAAACGGGTCACATATCGGTAAACGTCCGACTTTCAGAGGAAAGGTCCTGGGTTCGATCCGCCCAGACAATTTCGCATTGTGGGTAAAGGGCCGAGATCTTTTCGATCTCCTAGGCCATAATATGTATGTGTGTGTTAACTTGTCAGTACTTAAACTCCTTTCATGTGTGTATGCATACAGAATAGCAAATGTGTACAATACAGATCCTGTGAGTGGCTTATTAAAAACAAAAATCACTTATTTTGCACACCCATCAAAGATGTAAGCTGTGCAACAACAAAGTGGAATGTGGTCCACTCGCCTAACAGTTTATAAGTTCTCCGTACTCCAATGAAAGTTCTGATGGCATGTAATGCTCAGTGCAAATGACATGGGAAAAAGGGCTGTACAGGAATGATGTCAAATGCACAAAGAATTATGTTCCTGGACAGCATATCATGACAAGCAAAGTGGCCAAACCAAACAGAATTGCACCAATTCATTTTTGTCAAAAGTATTCTCGTCACCCATCCACACTAGGCTGCTGATCATTTTCCATATATACACATTGTCAAAATGGCTACATGAAATTTCTTTGTGTGTATCTTTTTTTCCTCTTTCCTCTTGTAATCCTGGTTGTTGTTGTTGTTGTTTTGTTAGTTTGTTTGTTTATTTTTAAATTATATAAGCACTGTGATCGTTGGGCGGAGTAAACAGAAATAGCCTCATAGAATTATGATTACCGTCATATTTCTCGACCAAACTAACGCCACGATCAGGATATGTGATGAGAATAAGCATAAAGTACAGCTAGCTATGTCAGGCAATTTCAGTCCAAAATGGGACATGTAGAATCATCGCTATTCCCCATATTCAAGTTCATAGAATTGTAAAAAAAACTGACCCAGATTCTGTGGCATTTCAATTTTCAGTCCGGAATGGGGCAGTTAGAATCACCAGCATTCCCTAACTTCATGTCCACAGCCTTGTGAAAAACTGACCTAAATTATGTGGTCCTTCAAGCTCTTACCAATGGTGACTTCAGTTCTGATGGGTCTGGGGGTGTTGTTAGCCGAGTTGTTAGCCGACGTGTGCGGTATGAGGGTTAGTGACACAGAAGCAGTGAGCAAGATAGGGTACAAGAAAATAATTATCAGCAATGGTTTCTACATAACAGAAAATCATTCTGAAGCATGATTTTGATGAGCATCCAAACTGATGACCCAAAGAGCACTGCTTATTGAGAAATAGTAAGTAAGTTTCAAATATTAAATATTTACAGCACATGAATATTCATAGGAACCTCAAAAATATTCAAAAATGTTGGGTGTATCATTACAATAAAACAAAAAGGTGAAGAAATAAACCAATTAAAAAGAAAACACACACACACACACACACACACACACACACACACACACACACACACACACACACACACACACACACACATCGGAAGCAAGAGCTTTATCTATTATTTGGGTGAAAAGAATTATAACATCTTTAGAACGAGTTGCAGTATTCAGATCTCTCATCAATCCAAAGCAAGTTACCTAC
>CM060314.1:82737234-82747234 GCA_030674185.1 Monoplex corrugatus
TTCTCATGTCGGGGGGGGGGGGGGGTGTCTTTCAGTAGAAATAGCATTTCCATGCCTGGGGGTCTTCGGTATAAATAGTATTCCTATGCCAGAAGGTCTTTCAGTATAAATAGCATTCCCATTTCGGGGGATTTTTCAGTGTAAATAGTATTCCCATGCCGGATGGCATCTTTCAGTATAAATAGTATTTCCATGCCAGAGGGGGTCTTTCAGTATAAAAAAATGTTCTCATGCCAGGGTGGTCTTTCAGTATAAATAGTAATCCCATGCCGGGGGTTCTTTCAGTATAAATACTATTCTCATGCCAGGAGGTCTTTAAGTATGTATAGTATTCCCATGCGGAGGTTCTTTCAGTACAAATAAGAAGGTGTGGAAGACAGAAAAATAAACAAATAAAAAAATAAACCCAAGGTACTGAAATATTGCAAAATGAATACAGAAACCAGTTGCAGGGACCCAGGCTTTGGTACGCAAACGAAAGAGCTTGAAAGATATGTTGAATGGTTCTAATGTGCGGTGCTCCTATGACTCTTCATGCCGTGATGGGACAAGAAGGAAAAGGAGAAACAGGAGAAGAAGAACAAGAAGAAGAAAGAAAGAAAGAAAGACAGAAAGAAAGAGAGAGAAAGAAAGAAAGAAGAAGAAGAAGAAAGAAAGAAAGAAAGAAAAGAAAGAAAGAAAGAAAGAAAGAAAGAAAGAAAGAAAGAAAGAAAGAAAGAAGAAAGAAAGAAGAAAGAAGAAGAAGAAGAAGAAGAAGAAGAAAGAAAGAAAGAAGAAGAAAGAAACAAACAAGAAAGAATAAGAAGAAAAAAAGAAAAAAGAAGAAGAAGAAGAAGCAGAAGAAGAAGAAAAAAGAAACAAGAGAAGAAGAAGAAGAAGAAGAAAAAGAAGAAAGAAGGAGAAGAAGAAGAAGAACAAGAAGAAGAAGAAGAACGAGAACAAGAAGAACAAGAAGAACAACAAGAACAAGAACAACAAGAAGAACAAGAACAAGAACAAAACAAAATCAATAACAAGAACAAGAAGAACGAGAAGAACAAGAAGAAGAAGTAGCGGCAGAAGAAAAAGAACAAGAATAAGATTTTGTTTTCATTTCAAGTTTGGTCGAAATCTTAAACGTAAATACGTAAAGGTTTTCGTCCATTAAACGCGCATTTTCATCTCTGTCTCTTTGTCGCTTCTTCATTCTCCTTCCCACTTTCCCACCCTTGCCTTCTTTATCCTAGCGTTCCATTTTGATCCATAATGAAACGAAACAGGCAGAGTGGTTCTCCTCTGTTTTGGACCCGCTTAAGGAGAAATCGAAGTTTTCAATCAAGGCAAAAACTCATCCATAATGGGCAAAAATCCTCATGACCAGAAATAAACATTCTTCTTGGATCCGAGAAACAAACACTTAGCGGCAGCAGGAGTGATCTTGACGTTAAAGTATTTCCAGTCGACTTCATAAGACGGGCGTAGCAGTAAATGGGTGAGGTGTTAGACTTCCAATTGACAGCTATGGGGTTCGATCCTGTTTGGGTACTTCCTGCCTGATGGATATAGCATTAAGTGGGGTTTTTTCTTGATTTTCCGGGTCAGCGTGTGCGTAGACCTGTTAGTCTACGAACCACAATCGCACGCAGAACATCAAGCATTGTCTGTTAAAGGCCCTGTAAGTCATGTCAGAGTTCAGTGGTTTATGGAAGTATGAACACAGCCCAACAAGCACGTCCTGTGAAGACTGACCATGCAGACTGTGCAGAAAGAACGTGTATACAGAGAAAAAAAAGTCAGAACCAGAGAGAGAGAGAGAGAGAGAGAGAGAGAGAGAGAGAGAGAGAGACAGAGACAGAGAGACAGACAGAGAGACAGAGAGACAGAAAGAGTCAGAGACTGAGAGAGAGAAAGCGAGAGAGAAGAGAGAGAAAGAGAGAGAAAGACAGAGAGAGAGAGTATGAGACAGACACAGAAACAGAGAGAGAAAGAGACAGAGACAAACAGGAGAGAGAGACAGAGAGAGGGGGAGGGAGACAGAAAGAAAAAGACAGAGGGAGACAGAAAGATCGAGAGAGAGAGAGAGGTATAGAGATGGACAGACAGAGAGACAGAGACAGAAAGAGACAGAGACAGATAGAGACAGAGAAAGACAGAGACAGACACAGAGAGGCAGAAAGACAGAGAGGGAAGGAGATATACATGTAGAGAGAGTGAGAGACAGAGAGAGAGGAGAAAGAGAGAGAGAGAGAGAGAGACAGAGAGAGGAAGAGAGACAGAGACTCAGAGAAAGAGATACAGATAGAGAGAGAGAGAGAAAGAGAGAGAGACAGAGAAAGAGAGAGACAGAGAAAGAGAGAGAGAGGGAGAGAGACAGAGAAAGAGAGAGACAGACAGAGAGAGAGACAGACAGAGAGAGAGAGAGGGAGAGAGACAGAGAGAGAGAGACAGAGAGAGAGACAGAGAGACAGAGACAAAGAGAGAGACAGAGAGACAGAGAAAGAGAGAGAGAGACAGAGAGAGAGAAAGAAAGAGAGAGAGAGAGGCGCTACCTGACTGGTTCTTTTCAAAATGTGTAGATATCAGATCTGATATTTCGAATATAATTTCAGACGACAATATCAAAACTGCCCTGTTTACGACACAGGGTAGAAAGAAAACTCTAGGGAGAGCTAGACAACAGAAGGTCTTCAGAGAAGTAACCCCCTTTAGACAAGTGTTTCGGCCCTGAATTCCTTACACTCTCGGGGGGCCGGGCCACATCCAGGTCATGACTCCTGGATGCCCTTCTGCTGTTGTCTATTTTTTTTTTTTTTTTTTTTTTTTTTTTCCACGCCGGGGATCGAACCTGGGCGATTCTGCGCTTCAGAACTGCGGTACGCGGTTTTACCAATGTGCTAACGGGGCACACATCATCTGTAGGGAATTTAATCCTTATGAAGTTCACTTTTTTGGTTCCTCCTTGCCCAGATCCAGCTTGAGCTCCTTTCTGCTGCCTCTGCCATCGCTTTAAGGGCTCTAGTCCTCTTCTTCCCAGAAATGGCGAGTTGTTTCATGAGATCATAAGCGGAGGTGCCCACAAACCCTCTTGCCCCGACCTCTATGGCGAAGATTTTGACCCGCAGACCTGCTTTCTTCAGGGTGCTGGCAAGACCGGCGTATTTTTCGGTCTTGTAGATATGTGCTTCTTCCATTCTGCTTTCGTATGGCACAGTGAGTTCTATCAGAATCACTTGTTTCGAGGAGTCAGAGTGGAGAGCGATGTCTGGTCTCATGCCTGTCTTGCTGATGACATCTGGGTAATTTCTCCACTCTGGGAGGTCTGCTGTACACTCCCAGTCGACTGCTCCATCCAGAAGACCCTTTGGCAATGTGCTGGTTGTCATAGCCCTTTCGGGCCAGACCTGTTTCCCTCCTGCTTTGTAGAACGTTGTCGAAGCAATTGGTGCGTTTGGGGTCATGGTTTTTTCGCTAACCACATCTGTGATCACTTTCAGAACTTGGTTGTGCCTCCATGTATACCTTCCTTGGGCTAGCGCTACTTTGCAAGAGCTTAGGACATGTTCCACTGTTTGTTTCTTCTGACAGAGCGGACATGCTGGGTCGTCTGCTTTCCCCCATTTCACTAAGTTTGCATTCGAGGGGAGCAGGTCATATACAGATCTGAGGAGGAAGCTTATCCTTAGAGGAGCTATGTGCCACATATCGTTCCAGCTGAGACTTCTTTGGAGTGCACTGTCCCATGTTGTCCATTGCCCCTGTTGACCTTGCTGGACTGCCTTCTGCACTCTTTTGACATCTTCTTCTTCCTTCAACTCCTGTATGATCATGTCTCTTTTTTCCTTCCCTTTGGCTTTGGACCACCACTGCATTTTTGTTGCTCCCAGTCCCTGTCTGTTGGTTTGCGTGTGTCCAATTATTTCTTTGATGCTGAGGTTTCTCTTGGCATTGTTTACAGCCTCTTGGACTTTCCACTTTCTGCCAGTTCTCAGCTTTGGATGAACTGCTCTCACGATATTGTCCTCCGATTCCTCCAGCATGCTCAACAGTCTTGCTTTTCCAACTTTGTATTCCTCCACTATGGATTTCAGAGGTAGCTTCAGCATTGCTTGACGACAGTAGAATGCAACATCAGTGAGACCAGGTGGGACACCGAGCCATTTTCTTGTGTATTTGTTGATTTTGGCTTCCATTGCTTCGACTGTGCTGGTGCAAATGTCATAGATTAGCAGTGGCCACAGCAGCTTTGGTATCAGCATGAACTGTAGACACCAGACTTTGTATTTGCCTGGCAGTCCGCAGTTATCTATTTTCTTCAGGCCTTCTTCTACTGTTTGCTTGGTTTCACATTCCCTTTGTGTGTCTTTCAGGGAGTCATCATACCATCTTCCGAGACTTTTTACTGGCTCTTCTGTGACAGTGGGGATGGCTTGGTTGGCTACCATGAATTTGACTGAATCTGCCACTTTTCCTTTTCGCAGTGAGAGACTTCGGGATTTCTTAGGTTTGAACCTCATTCTTGAAGAGGCCACCAGCTCATCCAGCTGCTTTAAGATTTGGTGTGTCTCTTCCTCATCCGTGGACAAGACTGTTGTGTCATCCATGAAAGCTTTCAGAGGAGGCATCAGGTATCCATCTCCCAGATTCACTGGACCTGAACTCTTCATTGCAGCTTTCAAGATGACTTCCATTGCCAACACGAACAGTATGGGAGAGATTGCACAGCCCATTGCAATGCCCACCTCTAGGTCTATCCAGTCCGTGGTGTATTCTTTGGTAGAGAACCGCATTGAGAACCCTTGGAAATACTTCCTCAGCATTGTTCGGATGTTTTCTGGGATGTGATACATTTCAAGAGCCAGCTGGATCATAACTTTCTTCCGTTCTCAGGTCAAATCCTTTTTTCAAGTGCAGAGAATAATATGTTGCACAGGCTCCAGAAGTCTGCCACATAAAGCCTGGTAGATCTGGTTCACCGTATAGGTACTTCTCCTTTTGCGATAAATTCTCCTTGAACTAAATGTAACCCTCATATTCATGATAAAAAAGATCAACTCATTTTCTGAAAAAAGAACTGGAACAACAACAAACAAACAACAAAAACGACCACAGCAGGAAGAACAATATCAACAAAATCATTGAGCTTTTTAGTCTTAATAAAATCACCTCGGCACAAACACATATACTCACGCACGTGCGAGTGCGAGCGTACACACACACACACACGCACACACACACACACACACACACACACACACACACATGCACATGCAGTAACACACACAGACACACACACAGACACACACACACACACGCACACACACGCACACACATACACACACGCACACACACACACACACATATCACTCAAAGTGAACAGACGTTAAATTAAAGAACGAACGAACACACACACACACACACAGATACACACACACACACACAAACTCTGTCTCTGTCTCTGTCTGTCTCTGTCTATCTCTGTCTGTCTGTCTGTCTGTCTGTCTCTCCGTGTGTGTGTGTGTGTGTGTGCCCGTACACGTGCGCGTGTGTGTGTCAGAGAGAGAGAGAGAGAGGGAGAGAGAGAGAGAGAGAGAGAGAGAGAGAGAGAGAGAGAGAGAGAGAGAGAGTACCATTGTGTATTTGAATGTGTGCAAGGGTCTCTTCCATCAAGGAACTTTTTTCCCTATCGTGATGTTGCTCTGACTGTATCTCTGTACAGTCTTGGGTAGAAGGCATTCACCCATATCGATCGTCGTTTTGTCTGAAGTGGTTCCAGCACTTTTTTCTTTCCATTTTCAATTTTCAAGTTGTTCACTCTGTCTGCATCTTAAAAGGCTTAGTTGGGTTGCAGTCCGATTTTTGTATGTATCTGTCTGTTTTTATTCCAATGGGATTTATGTACCTGTCTGTTTACATATTCAATGGGATTTATGTACCTGTCTGTTTACATATTGAATGGGATTTATGTACCTGTCTGTTTACATATTGAATGGGATTTATGTACCTGTCTGTTTACATATTCAATGGAATTTATGTACCTGTCTGTTTACATATTCAATGGGGTTTATGTACCTGTCTGTTTACATATTCAATGGGGTTTATGTACCTGTCTGTTTACATATTCAATGGGGATGTATGTACCTGTCTGTTTACATATTCAATGGGGATGTATGTACCTGTCTGTTTATATATTCAATGGGGATGTATGTACCTATCTGTTTACATATTCAATGGGGATGTATGTACCTGTCTGTTTACATATTCAATGGGATTTATGTACCTGCCTGTTTATATTTCAATGGGTTTTATATATCTGTCTGTTTTTATTCCAATAAGTTTTATGTACCTGTCGGTTATATTTCAATGGGATTTATGCACCTGCCTGTTTATATTTCAATGGGATTTATGTACTTGTCGGTTATATTTCAATGGGAGTTATGTACATGTCTGTTAATATTTCAATGGGATTTATGTACCTGTGTGTTTATATTTCAATGGGATTTATGTACCTGTGTGTTTATATTTCAATGGGATTTATGTACCTGTCTCTTTATATTTCAGTGGGTTTTATGTACCTGTCTGTTTATATTCCAATATGATTTATGTACCTGTGTTTATATTTTTATATCTCAATGGGATTTATGTACCTGTGTGTTTATATTTCTTTGAGATTTATGTACCTGTCTGTTTATATTTCAATGGGATTTATGTACCCGTCTGTTTAGATTTCAATGGGTTTTATGTACCTGTGTGTTTAAATTTCAATATGATTTATGTACCTGTGTGTTTAGATTTCAATATGATTTATGTACCTGTGTGTTTATATTTCAATGGGATTTATGTACCTGTGTGTTTATATTTCATGGATTTGTCTGTGTGTTTATATTAAGGTTTATGTACCTGTGTGTTTATATTTCAATGGGATTTATGTGCCTGTGTGTTTATATTTCAATATGATTTATGTGCCTGTGTGTTTAGATTTCAATGGGATTTATGTACCTGTGTATTTATATTTCAATGGGGTTTATGTACCTGTGTGTTTATATTTCAATGGGGTTTATGTACCTGTCTGTTTATATTTCAATGGGGTTTATGTACCTGTGTGTTTATATTCCAATGGGGTTTATGTACCTGTGTGTTTATATTCCAATGGGGTTTATGTACCTGTGTGTTTATATTCCAATGGGGTTTATGTACCTTTCTTTTTATATTCCAATAAGTTTTATATATCTGTCTGGTTTTATTCATTTACGTTTGATGTACCTGTGTGTTTTTATTCCAATACGTTTTAATACTCCTGTCTGTTTCTATTCCAATAAGTTTTATGCAATTGTCTGTTTTCATTCCAATGCGTTTTGTGTACTTTTCGGTTTCTATTCCAATACTTTTTTTGTTTCTTTTCTAGCAAGTTTTATGTATTTGTCTGTTTTTATACCAATGAGTTTTATGTGCGTGTCTGTTTCTATTCCAATGAGTTTGTTCTGTTAGGTTTCTGTTTCTATTCTATAAAAATTTTTATGTATTTGGCTTGTTTCATCCAATGCGTTTTATTGTCTGTTTGTTTCTATTCCGATGAGTTTTATGTACTTGTCTGTTTCTATTCCAATGAGTTTTCTGTGTGTTGTCTGTTTCTATTCAATGAATTGTCTGTAGTTTCGTTTCTATTATTTATGAAAATGTATGTATTATGTTTGTTTTTATACCAATGCGTTTTATGTTCCTGTCTGTTTCTATCGACAATGTTTTATGTACTTGTTCTATTTGCTGTTTCCATTGAGTTGTATGTATTTGTCTGTTTCTGTTCGAAATACGTTTTATGTATCTGTCTGTTTTTATTTCAGATTGCTTAGTGTACAGACTGTAACTAGTTTTCCCTGAAACATTATTCGTTCAATTCCCTCAGAGTTTGAAATTCGTTACTCAGTATATCATATGTCTTCTCCCTAGTCCTCTAACTATTGATTTTGAATAATCTTCTGGTGGTTTTCTGTGAAGAATAAACTATTTTGATAATCCACCTTTCAACGATCGATGGACTTATTAGTCAGTTCCAGTTGATCTCTAATGCAGGCACTAACTCAGTACACTCTCTACCTTTACTTTTGCATTCATGCTATTAACAGACTTCCATACAAGCGTATTACCTTTGTTATTTCATCAGTGAAAACCTTCTGGTTATCACATCAAGCAGATTATTAACTCATTAACTCATTTTGTGGCTTTAGGTATAGAAATAAAATCTGTTATTCAAGCTCGATCTTAAAGTGAAACGTTGTAATTATTGGTCACTCTGTCGTTCGTTCTGCCGATGTCAACTTAAATCTGTGATCGTTACAGATTCTGGGTTCCTATATCATAATGGTTTTATGTGTAATAAAAACGGGATATATGAAAAGCTGACTCTTCCAGACTAATTGGGTGATTAAGACCAAGCCAGATTTTATGTTACAGGGTTAAAATAAACTCGATACATGAGTTTTTTCGTTGAAGAGGAGACTCATCGGGCTCCGATAATTCCATATGTGCTCCACCCAAATTTGCCAGAAGTTTTCGAGTGTGTTGAAGAGACACTCATCAGGCTCGGGCAATTCCGTATATGTTCCACCCGAACTTCGCCAGCAACCATCTGGCAGGCTCCATAGGCCTGCACAAGACCCATAGCGCTGATAAGTCCCTGAACTGAGGAAGGGGAGAAGTACCAATGAAACACTATGCTGGCACCTTCAGAATGATGGAAACATTAAAATGGGCAACAGAAATAAATAGACCAGTTACAGGTGGCAGGATCGGAAATCAAGATACCAGCTTTTGAGTCCATGTCTGTCTCAAAAGAACCAACCAACCCACACAAAAGAAAGAAAAATAATATCGACCAACCAATTGCCATGGTGCATTGGTTAACGCAACGGACTACCGACCGGAAGGTTGTGGGTTCGAAATCCCCATTAGTTCCCTTCAAAACTAATCATTGTGGGATTTTTTAGCTCTAATCGGCTCCTACCCAGAGTTGGGCGTGTTATGAGCTCATTGGGAAGACTGGGACCACACAATCGAGTCTCATCCACTTCAGGGATGCGTCATTGAAGGTGTTGCTCAAATCTTCTGACCAGCACCACAGGTGTCTGTATTTCTCGGGTCTGCTTAACGCCAGGATATGTTATGATAGTAAGCGTAGAGCACAGCCCTGTCACACAGTCTCAATCCTAGATGGAACTTCATAGCATCATGATTATCATCCTCATCGACATCATCATCACCATCGCATTGTAAAACAAAACAACTGTGCCAACTTATGTGGCCATTAAGATGGCGTAGAAAATGGGACGATGATCCTTAAAAAAATAAAATGTCGATCACCTGGAGGTGGAACCCGCGACATCTGTTTTACTGACTAATCTACAGGGCCTTTCTTGGCTTACATAAGGAAAGCTAGAGGGGAAAAGAGCAGCGGTAGACCCAGGGAGAACATATTGGACTGTCTTGCGCAGTTGATGAAGACAGACAGGATGTAAGAAGTACTTGCAGGGACAAATGACAGATTCATATGGCGGGCGATGATCGCCGACGCCATGCAGCACGGGCACATGATGACGAAGATAATAAGGATCGAATCCACGTCCCTTACATTAAGAACATAACGTTCTAAGAACTGAGCTAATGGGGCCACGGTTTTATCTAAAGATTCCATCAGTGGATACAGTTTATCATAGGATCGACAAGGTTTCCAGAATAGTGATGTGAGAATGGGTGGTAAAACGTGTAGTAGAACTGTGAGCCGTAATAGAAATAATTCTTGAGCAAGATCCACACTCAAAAAATCCCACTCCCCAAATAGTGTCAGTGTAGTTTCAGATCATTCTTGAACAAGTTCAGCACTACATAGTTCAGCCGCCCAACGTCTCTGAAGTCATAAACCATTCTTGAATAAGTTCCAGTCAACACATAGTAGTCCCTCAAAGCAACCGTTGCTAACAGTTATTCTTCAAGAAATTCTTAACTTGGAACTCAGTCCCTCAAAGTCATT
>CM060314.1:82752234-82764734 GCA_030674185.1 Monoplex corrugatus
GCTTGTTTGTTTGTTCGTTTGTTTATTTGTTTATTTGTTTGTTTGTTTGTTTCCTGGCGTTCCCTTCTTTTTTCTCTCTGATGCGTGCATGCACGTTGTTGTGTTACACTGCGCAGGTGATATGTTCCTGCACAGTCTGCATCTCCCTCTTCGCTAGCGCGCATGCTGGGTGTTGTTATGTTTCCATAATGCAGCTACTGACATAATTTCTTGTTTACTTTTTAACGTCCATATTCGCTATTGTGCACGCGTATGTACACGAAGGGGGACTAGCCACTGGCAGATGGATCCACCCCTTATCTACATGGCGAAGGAATCCAGGCAGATCGAATCGAAAATCTGACTGAAAACCCGAATTGATCTTTTTGACTACATGTCCGTTGTTCCTCCTGCATCATATTCCTGCACCATACTTTCTTCTTGTTTTTTTTTTCTTTACATTCTTCTTTTTTTTTCTTTTTCGGCTTAATGTCAGCTTATTTTTGTTGCAAACACAAAGACAAACACTGTCAGCAAAGCCAAATCTTTCACGCAAAACAGACTTTAAATTCAACATATTTAAAAGACATTCATATCTACATCAAATAGTCTACATGCGTGTCATGAAATGTTACCTGTATCAAAGCGTAGAGTACAAGAAGGAATGTATACGGGTAAACCATTTTACGACACAGTCATATTATAAACCGTAAACATCTAAGTGACCGTATTAAACATCTGTAACAAGTAGTGGATATGGCAGCCATGTTTTTCCCCTGAAAGTATGAAAGATCTATGTCATTTTGCACTGTGTTCTTCTGTGTGATATCTTGTGGTAGCATGTAATGTAAAATAACTAATTTTCTGTTCTTTTCTCTTTTCAATTGCATTTTTTTCTTACTTCCATTCTTTCTTCCTTTTCTTTGCCGGTGTAACTACTCTTGTATTGATTTTTTTTCATTGTATTCATTTTCAATGCAGAATGGGGAACAAGTTTCCACTGAAATATTATTCACGCCATTGCTCAACTTGTCCACTCGGTAAATCGAAAAAAAAAAGAAAAAAAAAAGAAAAAAAAAAAAAAGAAAAATACCCCTCTCCCAAGTCGCCTACAAGCTGATTTCGCAGAATCATTGGAGGAATTTGTGATCAAGAAACCACTACAGTAATTTTGCTCTAAACTGATCGATGAAATTAGTCCCTTTTCATCTCTCATGCAGACACGCACTCAACATGTTCACTACCCTACTCTCGTATTGAAGCTGTTAAACAAATCTCCATACAAGCGTTTTACCTTCGTTAAGTCATCGGTGAACGTTCTTGTTTATCCCATTTAGCGGATTTTATCATTCAACGAATAGCTCTAGTCATGGACACAGGATGTGTTATCGAAATTCGATTTTAAACTGCAATATTCAAATAGGTCACTGTGTTATTCATTCTACCGAGGTCATTTTAAATAAAGAAACTTAGCTGCCAAACTATAATGAGTTCATTCTTGAGAGGATGGATCTACAAAACAGTGACGCTATCAAAACAACTGAAGCTTTCGGATGGGTGATGAACAAGCCAATGTTTATGCTCCAAGGTGATGATGAACTCGACACATTAAAGCTTGTTTCCAAGGTTCTTTCAGAAGAGCGAGCCAGCTCACATAAAGATAAATAATGGCCCGGCCAACGGGTCAAAACCATACGATCTCTGCTTTATCGACAATGTGAGCTAATCCACCGAGCTGAGGGGCCGTAAAAGAGACTGGAGTCTGCTTGAGAGGGAATCTCTGTTCGGATACTCCTGTATGTGCTCCACTCTAATCTGCCAGCAGTTATTTGGCACACTCTCTGAACCTGCCCCAAACCCGTGCACTAGCAAGGTCTTGAAGTGGGGGACGAATGGAGAGGAACGTATAAAACACTAAGCTGGTACTACCAGGTTGATGGAAATGTCCAGATAGGCAGCCAACGGGACATGTTTTTGTTTTATGATGAGAGCTGGGACTGAACTTGAGATATCATATTTTGAGTCCACAGTTCTATCAAAAGAACAAACCAGCCTACGGAGAAAAAAGTAAATGTGATCCTCACCACAGAATGAGTCTACTTGTGCTGTTTAAAGATTGTGACATTATGCATTGTTCTTATGAGAAAAAAGTATGCTTTTTCCAATGGTGAAAATCATTATCAGATCGGACAAATAGTTTAGTGATCTACAGGGTTTTGAAGATGGCATCCGTCAGATCCATGTTTCGAAAAAAAAAAAATCGGGATAAACTTTCCAGAAATTTCAAACTAACCAATCATTTTGCTAAATGTCCTTTTGCTGTCTATTCTAAACTTAGGCATCAAGACCAGCAGTTTTAAAAAGAAGGAATTCAACACTCTTAAACGATATGCAACGAGACGGCTTTACTCCTGGTGGCGGGCAGAACGGGATAGTACAAATGGTTGGTTTCATCGTGATTTCGTAACAAAAACCGACAAAGAACTAGAAAAACACGAAAATGTAATCAGAACGCGTATTTAATACAAGACATTAAATACGCGTTCTGATTATATCTTCGTGTTTTTCTAGTTCCTGTTTGCTTGAACGCGGGCAGTCACACTTGTTTTGAAAAACCGATAAGGTAGGTGTCTTATTACTAACATGTTTAGTTAAAAGAGGTAACATGTCACATCGCTTCACCAATGTGCAAATTAATGATCTTAGAATACATCGCAAGCAAAACCAGAAAAAAAAACAAGATCTGATATCCCTCACACTTCTTTCAGCTCTATCAAAACTGGGCCAGGCACATCTCGATTGATTCCGTGATGAAGAATCACTGATAAATAAGTAAACAGATAAATGAATAGTAAACCTGTAGCCCACCCGAGAGCTGAATCCGCGTCTCTCATGTTAGTGGCATGGCTTTCTAACCAACAGAGCTAAGGGGGGCTACTGTGGCTTACACGAAGGTGGAGCTTACTGAGCATGGCTCTGTAAGCGACTAAACTAACGGGACCACAATTCTATCTAACAATAGGATCGATAAACCGTCCAAACCATTGATGTGAGAATGGGGCTGAAAGATATGTGGAACTGTTAAACTACAATGAATTGTTCTTGGACAAGTTACAAACTTCGCATTTCAGTCTGCCAACGTCAGTGTACCTACAGATCATTCGTGAACAAGTTCTAGAGACAGTACCTCAGTTCCTCAACATCAGTGTAAATACAAATCAATCTTGAACAACTTCCAAACTTTAAATCTCAGTCCTTCCACATCAGTGTAACTACAGATCATTCTTTAAATAAAACACATTTCAAACTTCACACCTCAGACACTCAGCGTAAGTGTAAGTAAATAAATGAACTAGTTCCACGCTCCAAAACAAGTGTGACTGCCCGCGTTCAAGCAAACAGGAACCAGAAGAAAAAAAAAACACGAAAAAATATAAGAACGCGTATTTAATACAAGACAAGACAAGACAAGACAAGACAAAACAAGACAAGATAAGACAAAACAAGACAAGACTTGGCAAGTCTTGTCTTGTATTAAATACGCGTTCTTATTCTTTTTTCGTGTTTTTTTCTTCTGGTTCTAGTTCCACTCTCAATATTACAGTCTCTTAACACCAATGTAAATACAGCCGCCATGTTGCCCGCGGTGAAAGCCATGGCTGACGTGATGGCCACCGTGATCTGCACAGTGTTGTGTGAGACATGACTCTGGAGTTTGCAATTTATTCAAGAGGGATTCATCGCACTCGGACGACTCCATATGCGCTCTGCCCAAATCTGCCAGCAATTACCTGGCAGACTTCCTGAGCCTGAGCAAAACCCCATGCGCTGGCAAGGTGTTGAACATGATCAGAAATCCGACCTCATCCACAAACACACACGGACATCAGACAGTTAGAAACACAACCCTCGCTCGGGGTGGGGGGTGGGGGGGATGTGAGGGTCATCATGAAGCATTGATCATCGAAGTGTTATCGATCTCTTCTCAGAGGTTTCTTTTTAAGCTGTCACGACACAGTGTTTCCCTACCATGCTTCATCATATAAATCCGTGCGTTATTGATGGTTTCAAACTAAAATGCAGCTGTTTTTTTTTTATTCTGTCTGTCTGTCTGTCTGTCTCTCTCTCTTTCTCTCTCTCTCTTTCTCTCTGTCTGTCTCACTCTCTGTTCTCTCTCTCCTCTCTCTCTCTCTCTCTCCGTCTCTCTTCTGTCTGTCTGTCTGTCTGTCTCTCTATCTCTGTCCTCTTTTTCTCTCTCTCTTTTCTCGATTGGAATTTTGTTATACTCACTAGCGTGTTCTGCGAGGAAAAATCGATTTCTTCAAGCAAAAATCTAACTTACGCTAGCCACAAATCGATAATGTCCAGGAATAAAACACAAGATCAAACCCAAAGGGAAAGGATAACAAAACTTCCTGTCTGATGTGGATTTTGTTGTTATTTGTTCACAGTTCGGATTTTTCCCCGTATGCCTGTATGCACGTTCGTTTACCCACACTGCGAAATCACTGATACTGCGCAGTCTGATGCTCCATCTTCAAAGGCGTCCATGCTGGATATTTCATGCTTCCATAAGGCATGGTTCACATGACATTTGGCGTGCACATCTGATGCTCCTAGTGCGTATAAGCTCGAAGAGGGTTTAGGTACAGGCATGTCTGTGTACATGTTGACTGGTAGATCAGAAAAAAAAATCTTCACCCTTTACCCACAAGACGGAGGTGTCTCGGTGGATCGAACCCAGGACCTTTCCCATTAGACGTCTGACGTTTATCCACTTGACTACCGTGCCTGACGCGTTCTGGGAACTGGATTTCAGGATTGTTTATATCCCAGATGGATACTCCCTCAATGAGATCATCATTCCACATACAATTCAAAGTACAGTCTGATAAACTGGATGTCTGGTTCCACCATCACTGAACGTTGATTTTGTAATCGTATTCGCTATCTTTATGAAAGAGAAAAAAAAAGTCAGTCAGTAATTTCAAAGTGAATGAATAGATCAGTAGGCGATAGCCATTTTGTGAGAGCTCCTAATACAACGATCTTTTCAATATCTTTTCGATATCTACACTTATATTCACTCTATCATCACATCATCCTGTTAATTTTGTCTGTTAGAATTGTTTGAATGGGAATCACTACGCTATGCCATATCCACATATTGTCCACTCTTATCCGCCTGTGATTCTGTGACAGTTTTTTTAAACGTGTGCAGATTTGTATGCGCTGGAAAAATCTGGAAATCGGGAGGGGGGGGGGGGGTGAACAATGAAACACTGACACCACCAGAATGACTGGATCATAAAGTCGGACATTGTCGAACAAGACAACTTTCACGTAGCAGGATGTGCTTGATATCGAGACGTGGGTTTTTGTTTAGGCTAGGATTGTATCCAAAAAGTCAACCAGCCAGCGTTTACCTTCATGAATTCATCATGGAACCTTGTATTGCTTCTGACCAGCTGATAATGATCCTGTTCATATCTCTAGTCGTGGACTGAAGACTCGCTGAACGAGTTCCATCTTACAGTGTAACATAAATTAGACATGTTCCCCGTCCATCTTAATTATTTTAACTGACCGTTTATTCAATTAGTGTCCGCACTGTGTTTCGTACAGAATGTGGACATCCATTACCATTCTATTTAACCCTTTGACTTCTGCACACTATCCACCAGCTGCAAAAATTTAACTCTTTGACTCCCTCACCCTATCCACCAGTTCCTGCAGGAAGCGGGTGGGTAGGGTGACGGAGTCAAAGAGTTATGGTTTTGATTTGCTAGCATGGTTGACAATGCCGGATGCTGGTGGATAGGGTGCAGGAGTCAAAGGGTTAAAGATTCGTTGAAGGACAGGAGCCTGCCTAAACTCGATAAATCTGTCAGGTCATTACTGGCAGATCTGTGGAACATTAGAAGGTTCTTTTTCGGGCAAGTTGAAATTTCCAAATCCCAATCTCCTGCAGCTGTGTTGGCAGCAGGCCTTTCTTTCTTTCTTTCTTCTTTTCTGTCTTTCTTTCTTTCTGTCTGTCTTTCTTTCTGTCTATTTGTCTGTCTTTTTCGTACTTCTTTTTCTTTCTTTCTTTCTCTTGTTTTATTTTTCCTTTTCTTTCCTTCATTCTTTTGTCTTTCTTTCCCTCTTTCTTTTTCATTTTCTTTCTTTCTTTCTTTCTTTTTTTCTTTATTTTTGTATTTTTTCTTTCCTTATCTTTCTTTCTTTTTTCTTTCTTTCTTTCTCTTTTTTCGTTTTCTTTCTTTCTTCCCTTCTTTCTTGTTTTCTTTTCATGTCTTAGTTACTTTTTCTTTATTTATTTTTCTTTCT
The DNA here is from genome assembly GCA_030674185.1 of Monoplex corrugatus. Taxonomy (NCBI): domain Eukaryota; kingdom Metazoa; phylum Mollusca; class Gastropoda; order Littorinimorpha; family Ranellidae; genus Monoplex; species Monoplex corrugatus. The sequence continues at coordinate 82,758,541 of CM060314.1, forward strand.
TTCTTATTTTCTTTCTTTCGTTCTTTTTAGTTTCTTTCATTTCTTTCTTTCTTCTTTTTTTCTTTTCTTTTTTTCTATATTCTTTCTTTTTTCATTTCGTTCCATCCGTTTTTTTCACGTTTCGATTTCTCTCTGAAGCGTCCACACGTTGCTATGTCCAAACTCGACAGGAGGCATGTTGCTGCAAAGTCTGCATACTCCGTCATTGGTGGGCGCGCATGCCTGTGTGTTATAATGATATTTTGCGGTGCATATACACACGAGAGAGGATTAGACCTTAACAGACCTGAGACATCGGAAACAATTTCCACACTTCACACACCAAAACAAAAGTACCCGTCATAATCATCATCATGTGTCCTACCGCATGGCGTTGCCGATCATGGCCCTCCATATGCATTTATCTCTTGACGCTGCAAGTACATCTTCCACCTTCTCTGTCCTCAGCCACCCTGCAAGTCCGTCCAATATTTTCTCTCTGGGTCTACCTGGTGTTCTCTTTCCCTCCAGCTTTCCTGTTGTGACCAGGTGCTCCAAGTCTCCTTTCCTCATAAAATGTCCTATAGATGTTGCTTGTCTTTTCCTAATCTTCCTTGTGTCTGCCTCCATCAAGACTGTCTCGTTTGTTTTCCTTGCTGTCCATGGAACTTTCAACATTCTTCTTAGAAACCACATCTCGGCTGCCTCAATCTTGCTCTGTCTTTGCGTGTTGACTGTCCACGCCTCACAACGGCATAACATTATCGGTTCTATATAATCCATGGAAAATCGAAACCCAGACCTTCTGGTTCGAAGTTGCACCGGGAACAGGGGGTGGGAGGTGGGGAGGGACTGAACCATGACCTATGACCTTCCAACTGGAGGTATGACCTCTTAACCCGCTTGAAAACCACGATCGTCACTGAACGGAGTGAAAGCCATGGCTGACATGATTTTCACAGTGACCTGCATAATGATGTGAAGGTCAAGACCTCTGTCAGTTGTCCACTACTCTCCATCCACGGGCAACACGAACATGGACATTAGGCAGATCCACACACACCCAAGTCGTGGGGGGTGGGGTGGGGGAGGGGGGTAGGGGGAACAGGGATCATCTTGCATCATTGATCCTTGTTGCATCATTGATCTCTTCTCAACGGGAGGGTTTTAAGCAGTGACGTCATCTTGTTTCTCAGCCACCCCTCTGTTCTCAACTCTAATAACGGTTTGTTCACAACTGATATTGATGGTTTCGATCAAACGAGGTGCTCCATCACACTTTTTGTTCCCCTTTCTCTGTGTGACTGCCTGTGTGTCTGTGTGTTTGTATCTGTCTGTCTGTCTGTATGGCTGTCTCACTGTCTGTCTGTCTGTCTGTCTCTCTGTCCCTGTCTCTGTCTCTGTGTCTGTCTGTCTGACTCTTTGTCTCCCTCTCTCTCTCTCTCTCCCTCCCTCTGTCTCTCTCTTTCTCTCACTGTTTCTCCTTCTCTATCTCTGTCTGTCAGTCTTGACAATCTGTTTGTATGTCTGTCTGTCTGTCTCTCTCTGTCTCTGTCTCTCTCTGTCTCTGTCTCTCTCTTTCTCTCAATGTTTCTCTTTCTCCTGTTCTTTCTCTGTCTCTGTCTCTGTCAGTCTTGTCAGTTTCTCTGTCTGTCTCTGTCCCTGACTCTGTCTCTTTCTCTCATTGAATCCCTTTCTCCTTTTCTGTCTCTATCTCTATCTCTGTCTGTCGGTCTTGTCAGTCAGTTTGTCTGTCTGTCTATCAGTCAGTCAATCTGATCCTCTCTGTCTTTGTGTCTGTCTATCTGTCTCTCTCAATTTATCTCAATCTCTCTGTATCTGTGTCTCTGTCTGTCTGTCTCTCTCTCTCTTTGTCTACCTTTGTCTAGCTTTCCATGTATTTCTCTGTCTGTCTGTCTGTCTGTCCGTCTCTCTCTCTTTCTGTCTCCTCTCTCTCTCTCTCTTTCTCTATCTTTGTGCCTGTCTTTGTCTGTTTGTTTCTGTTTCTATGTCTTTTCATGTCTTTCTGTCTCTCTGTCTCCTGCCCTCCTTCCCCTCTCCCTTTGTTTCTGTTAATGATTGCTTGTTGATGCAGTGACCTGCACAGCTGAATGGGGTGGGTGGGGCGAAATAGGGATGATAAAAGGAATCAATATGGTCCAACTACGCCTACAAAGTATCTTCTGTCTGTTGCTATTCCCATGACATTTTTCCGCAGACGTGGTCTCAGAAATACCAGAAAAGAGCACACTAAAATTCAGGGCTTCTAGCTCTTACGAGCATCCGATATAAACGTGGTAGAGACAGGTTAAACAAACAAACAGACAAACAAACAAACAAAAGAGTGAACGAACGAACCAACGAACAACAAACACAACTGGGCGTGGATAGGGAACGTTATAGAATTTTCATCTTGTTTGCATGTATCTTTGTGTGTGTGTGTGTGTGTGTGTGTGTGTGTGTGTGTGTGTGTGTGTGTGTGTGTGTGTGTGTTGTGAGTGAAAGAGAGAGAGATAGAGAGAGAGAGAGGGACAGAGATAGATAGATAGATAGATAGAGAGACAGAGACAGATAGACAGAGAGACAGAGAGACAGACAGACACTGAAAGAGAGAATGCGGCATTGAGAGAAATTGTGTGTGTGTTGTGGAGAGAGAGAGAGAGAGAGAGAGAGAGAGAGAGAGAGAGAGAGAGCAAGAAAGACAGACAGAGAGAGAGGCAGAGATAAAGAGAGAAAGAGAGATACAAAGAGATAAAGAGAGAGAGACATATATATATATATATTATATATATATATATATATGGAGAGAGAGATAGAGAGAGAGAGACAGACAGACAGACATACAGACAGACAGAAAGACAGAGACAGAGACAGACAGAGAGACAGAGAGACACGGAGAAAGAGAGAAATATAGAGAGATGTGATGCGTCTAGTGTGTCGGCTTCTGCCTGCACCGCTGGCTAGCATGTGCGAAAAGAAGAGCAAGGCGTAAGTCTCCTCCTGCCAGTACATAGCCTCTCCATCAGCAAGCCCTACGCTGTGCCTCCTCGTGGCGACAGGCGGTAACTGAGCACCTCACGGACTCAGGCTGAATCTCGTAGGACTCGGAGGAGGTCTGGCCCCCAGACGTGAGGCATGCAGGCCCACGGCGTGTAGACACGCCCTGGTGCCCACGAACCAGATCCCCAAGCATTGGGTAAATAGCTCCACTGGACATCTCGGGAGAGAGTAAGGCTAAGGGAGTTAACCCTAAAAAAAAAAAAAGATGGAAGGCAAGGGGAAACCACCATCGTAGTTTTTCCCCAGGAAAACCATGGACAGGAGAAAGAGAAAGAAGAAAGTTAACGACGTCAATAGATGCTCCTGCGGAGCACCTTCGTCCGGTAGGGACTGTCACGTGGTGCAGGTGACACAGACCGTCAGCCAGCTACTGCGACCAAAATTAAATTCAACACCAAAATAGCAACATGGAACATCAGAACAATGCTGCAGAAAGGTAAATTAGACAACATCAAAATGGAGATGGAAAGGCTTAACATCAGTATTTTAGGACTGGGGGAAGTGAGATGGAAGGGGGCAGGCATGATAACATCAGGAGAATATACAATGATATACTCTGGTGGTAATTCACATGAAAGAGAGTAGGCATCATAATGGACAAAGATAAATCAAAAGCAGTTAAGGGATACTGGGCAGTGTCCGACAGAGTTTTATTGGTCAAATTCGGAGGCAAACCTTTTGATATCAACATCATACAGGTGTATGCACCAACATCCGCAAGTACTCAGGAAGACATCGACAACTTCTACGAAGTTTTAGAGATGGCCAAGGTCCAATGTAAATCACAAGAAGTTACAGTCATAATGGGAAATTTTAATCCTAAAGTGGGACAGGATAGGGTGGAGGATATAGTTGGACCTCATGGCCTTGGTACACAAAATGAAAGAGAGGGGAAGCTTGTAGAATGGACACAGATGAATGAATTCATAGTAGGAAACACCTGGTTTGAGCAGCCTAACAGAAGAAAATGGACTTGGATGAGTCCAGGAGATAATACCAAAAATCAAATTGACTACATCCTGATCAACAAAAGATTTAGAAATTCTTTACTGTCAGCAAAAACACTACCAGGCGCAGACTGCAACAGTGACCACAATCCTGTAGTGGGAAGGTTTAGGCTGAAATTGAGGTAAAGGAAACAGACCAAAAGCAACATCAAACTAAACCTTGGACTCTTAGAGTAAGATGAAATGATAAGTCAAAAATTTAATGTACATGTTCAAAACAAATTCAGTGCTCTGGAAGACGTTGGTGACAGTGAGGAACAATGGACAAAGTTGAGAAGTTCTATAAATGAAGCTTGTGAAGAAATCCCTAAGGCAAATAGAAAAGCAAAAAAGAGCTGGATGACTAATGAAATTTTGGGCCTGATGGAGGAAAGGAGGAAGACAAAGAGAAACGAGGAGATATACAGGAAGATAAACAAAGAAATCAGGTATAGGTGCAATGAAGCTAAGGAAGCTTGGCTGAACACAAAATGCAAAGAGATAGAAGAACGACACAAAATGGATCCTCAGGGTATGTACAGACGAATTGAAGAAATTGTCCACAGGAAAAATACATGCACATCAACTGGTTGCTTAAAATCTAAAGATGGCACGCTTATCATGGAAAAAGACAAAATATTAGACAGATGCGGAGAGTACATTAAAGACCTTTTTGAGGATGACAGAAACGAAGAACACATCATAAAAAAGAACTTTGAAGGACCACCCATAATGAAAGATAAAGTTAGAGCAGCACTGAAAAGGATGAAACCAGGAAAAGCGCCAGGACCAGATAACAGTACTACAGAGATAATTGAAGCCCTGGAGAAATTTGGCATAGAAAAAATAACAGTCCTCCTAAATGAAATTTATGACACTGGAAAAATCCCCAAAGATATGTCAAAATCAATTTTCATTGCACTTCCAAAGAAGACAGGGGCTATAGAATGCGAACTCCATCGCACAATCAGTTTGATGAGTCATGTAACAAAACTCCTCTTAAGAATAATCATATGAGAACAAGGAATAGAATCAAAAGAGAAATAGCAGAAGAACAATGTGGATTTGTGGAGGGGAAAGGAACTATTAATGCCATATACATCCTAAGAACTATCATAGAGAGGTCAGTTGAGATGAATAAGGATTTGTATTTATGCTTTGTTGACTATACCAAGGCTTTCGATCGGGTACGACATGATGCATTGATCAACCTACTGGAGAGACTCAATGTCGATGGAAAAGATCTACGAATAATCAGGAATATGTACTGGGAACAAACAGCTGCAATGAGAATAGAAAACAATATAAGCTCTTTTCAAAACATCAAAAGAGGAGTCAGACAAGGTCGTGTCTTGTCACCACATCTGTTTTCACTATATAGCGAAAACATCATAAGAAACCTTGAAGACCCTGGATTAAAGGTTGGAGGGAAAATGATAAACAACATTCCGTACGCAGATGACACCGTGCTAATTGCAGAAAAGGGACCTACAAAACCTTGTGAATATACTAGAAATAGAAAGCAAAAGTAAGGGGTTGGAACTAAACAGCAGGAAGACTGAAGTCATGATGATCAGTAAAAAACATGAAATCCCCTCCTGCAAAATAACAGCAAATGGCACAACATTGACACAGGTTAATAAGTTCAAATACCTGGGAACGGTCATTTCATCAGACGGCAGATGCACATCGGAAATAGCTGGCACAATCGGCCAAGCCAAAACAGCATTCAAGAAGATGACAAGCATTCTTACCAACAAATGCCTATCAATTAACATCAGAAAGAGAGTCCTTGAATGTTATATAGAACCAATACTGTTGTACGGATGCGAGGCGTGGACAGTCAGCAAGCAAAGCCAGAGCAGGATCGAGGCAGCCGAGATGTTGTTTCTCAGTAGAATGTTGAGAGTTCCATGGACAGCAAAGAAAACAAACGAGACAGTCTTGATGGAGGCAGACACAAGTAGATCACTCATAAGGAAGATTAGGAAAAGACAAGCAACATTTATAAGCCATTTTATGAGGAAGGGGGATTTGGAGCACCTGGTCACAACGGGAAAGTTGGAGGGAAAGAGAGCACCAGGTAGACCCAGGGAGAGAATGCTGGACGGACTTGCAGAGTGGCTGGGGATGAGGAGGGTGGGGGAGATGCTGGGCGCAACGAGAGAT
>CM060314.1:82769734-82777234 GCA_030674185.1 Monoplex corrugatus
CGGGGACCTGCCTAATGCGTTTCTTAGTTCCAGCACGGAAGGCCTAAAGGTCAGCCCCCTGTTTATGTATTCGGATAATACGTCTACCATCAAGTTAGCTCCAAAAATCACGAGCAATTTCTATCACACGGTAATGTGCCCTCAAGGTCGACTTAAACAGACTGACGCACAGTGTGCTAAGATCATTATGATCAACTGAGTGAATGTGGCCAAGGGGTTAATATATTAAATTGTTGATTGGAAAGTTGGGCGTGTTCAACCCCAGATATGTATGTATGTATATGTATGTATGTATGTATCTAGCAGACTGCCTGAGTCTGCGTAAAACTCTATACGCTGGTAAAGTCTTTCGATGGGGAGGGAGGGAGAGGAACCTATGAAACACTAAGCTGATACCACCAGAAAGATGAAAACATTATGATGGGCAGCAAACATTGGACTCAAGATATGAAACCTCCAATGTACAGCTCTCTCAAAAGAATGAAACAGACCGCACTGTAAATTGCTGAAAACAACAGTGTGTCATGACTTATCTATTCTTGCGTTGTTTACCTTCTTTCATGCTATGTCTGCGTTTCTGTCTCTCTGTCTCTCTGTTTCTGTCTCTGTTTTTTCCTGTCGCTGTTTCTGTGTCTCTGTTTCTCTTTTTCTGTCTACTTGTCTCTGTCTGTCTGTCTCTCTGTTTCTGTCTCTGTTGTTTTCTGTCATTGTTTCTGTGTCTCTGTTTCTCTTTTTCTGTCTACTTGTCTCTGTCTGTCTGGCTGCCTGTCTGTCTGTCTGTCTGTCTCTCTGTCTCTCTGTTTCTGTCTCTGTTGTTTTCTGTCATTGTTTCTGTGTCTCTGTTTCTCTTTTTCTGTCTACGTGTCTCTGTCTGTCTGTCTGTCTGTTTCTGTCTCTGTTGTTTTCTGTCATTGTTTCTGTGTCTCTGTTTCTCTTTTTCTGTCTACTTGTCTCTGTCTGTCTGTCTGCCTGTCTGTCTGTCTGTCTGTCTCTCTGTCTCTCTGTTTCTGTCTCTGTTGTTTTCTGTCATTGTTTCTGTGTCCCTGTTTGTCTTTCTCTGTCTACTTGTCTCTGTCTGTCTGTCTGTCTTTCTGTCGCTCTCTTTCTCTCTCTCTCTCTCTCTCTGCCAGTCGATCTCACTGTCTCTGTCTGTCTGTTTGCCTGTCTGTCTGTCTGACTGTCTGTCTGTCTGTCTGTCTGTCTCTCTGCCTGTCTGTTTGCCTGTCTGTATGTCAGTCTGTTTGCCTGTCTCTGTCTATCTCTGTCTGTTTCTCAGTCTCTGTCTCTGTCTCTGTCTGTCTGCCTGTCTGCCTGTTTGTCTGTCTGTCTATCTCTGTCTCTTTCTCTCTTTCTCTGTCTGTCTGTCTGTTTGCCTGTATCTGTTTCTGTTTCTCTGTCTCTATCTCTGTCTGCCTGTCTGCCTGTCTGTCTTTCTGCCTGTCTGTCTGTCTGTCTGTCTGTCTCTTTCTTTCTCTATCTCTCTGGTTCTTTCTTCCCCCTCTGTTTGTCTCCTGTTTTCTTTCTTACTCCTTTCACATGTCACCAACATAATTCCCGTTATCAACTTCCAAGACTTACGGCCACCACTTTGAGGACAAAAGACTAACAACTTGTGGCAGGTCTTCCTGCTTTCCCAGCCACCCGGCTGTTTACCAAGTTTTAAGGAGACATCATTCGGGACCTGCCTAATGCGTTTCTTAGTTCCAGCACGGAAGGGCTAAAGGTCAGCCCCTTGTTTATGTATTCGGATAATGCGTCTACCATCAAGTTAGCTCCAAAAATCACGAGCAATTTATATCACACGGTAATGTGCCCTCAAGGTCGACTTAAACAGACTCGACCACAGTGTGCTAAGATCATTATGAGCAACTGAGTGAATGTGGGCAAAGGGTTAATATATTAGATAGTTGATTGGAAAGTTGGCGGGCTCAACTCCGGATATGTATGTATGTATAGTATGTATGTATCTAGCAGACTCCTGAGTCTGCGTAAAACTCTATACGTGGTAAAGTCTTTCGACTGGGAGGGAGGGAGAGGAACTATGAAACACTAAGCTGATACCGCCAGAAAGATGAAAACATTACGATGGCAGCAAACATTGGACTCAAGATATCAAACCTCCAATCTACAGCTCTCTCAAAGAACGAAACAGCTACACTGTAAATTGCTGAAAACAACAATGTGTCATGACCTGTCTATTCTTGCGTTGTTTACCTTCTTTCATGCTATGTCTGCGTTTCTGCCTGTCTGTCTCTCTGTTTCTGTCTCTGTTTTTTACATGTCACTGTTTCTGTGTTTCTGTTTGTCTTTCTCTGTCTACATGTCTCTGTCTGTCTGTCTGCCTGTCTGTCTGTCTATCTTTCTGTCACTCTCTCTTTTCTCTCTCTCTCTCTCTGCTGGTCTGTCTCACTGTCTCTGTCTGTCTGTCTGTCTGTCTGACTGTCTGTCTGTCTGTCTCTCTCTGTCTGTTTGCCTGTCTGTATGTCGGTCTGTTTGCCTGTCTCTGTCTATCTCTGTCTGTTTCTCAGTCTCTGTCTCTGTCTCTGTCTGTCTGCCTGTCTGCCTGTTTGTCTGTCTGTCTATCTCTGTCTCTTTCTCTCTTTCTCTGTCTGTCTGTCTGTTTGCCTGTCTCTGTTTCTGTTTCTCTGTCTCTATCTCTGTCTGCCTGTCTGCCTGTGTGCCTGTGTGCCTGCCTGTCTGTCTGTCTGTCTGTCTCTTTCTTTCTCTATCTCTCTGGTTCTTTCTTCCCCCTCTGTTTGTCTCCTGTTTTCTTTCTTACTCCTTTCACATGTCACCAACATAATTCCCGTTATTAACTTCCAAGACTTACGGCCACCACTTTGAGGACAAAAGACTAACAACTTGTGGCAGGTCTTCCTGCTTTCCCAGCCACCCGGCTGTTTACCAAGTTCTAAGGAGACATCATTCGGGGACCAGCCTAATGCGTTTCTTAGTTCCAGCACAGAAGGCCTAAAGGTCAGCCCCTTGTTTATGTATTCAGATAATGCGTCTACCATCAAGTTAGCTCCAAAAATCACGAGCAATTTATATCACACGGTAATGTGCCCTCAAGGTCGATTTACACAGACTGATGCACAGTGTGCTAAGATCATTATGATCAACTGAGTGAATATGGCCAAGGGTTAATATATTAGACTGTTGATTGGAAAGTTGGGTGGGCTCAACCCGGATATGTATGTATGTATATGTATGTATGTATCTAGCAGACTGCCTGAGTCTGCGTAAAACTCTATATGCTGGTAAAGTCTTTCGATGGGGAGGGAGGGAGAGGAACCTACGAAACACTAAGCTGATACCACCAGAAAGATGAAAACATTATGATGGGCAGCAAACATTGGACTCAAGCTATCAAACCTCCAATCTACAACTCTCTCAAAAGAATGAAACAGACCGCACTGTAAATTGCTGAAAACAAAAGTGTGTCATGATCTGTCTATTCTTGCGTTGTTTACCTTCTTTCGTGCTATGTCTGCGTTTCTACCTCTCTGTCTCTCTGTTTCTGTCTCTGTTTTTTCCTGTCATTGTTTCTGTGTCTCTGTTTGTCTTTCTCTGTCTCTGTGTCTCTGTCTGTCTGTCTGCCTGTCTGCCTGTCTGCCTGTCTGTCTGTCTTTCTGTCACTCTCTCTATTTTCTCTCTCTCTCTCTCTGCCGGTCTGTCTCACTGTCTATATCTCTCTGTCTATCTGTCTGTCTGTCTGTCTGACTGTCTGTCTGTCTGCCTGTCTCTCTCTCTGCCTGTCTGTTTGCCTGTCTGTATGTCGGTCTGTTTGCCTGTCTCTGTCTATCTCTGTCTGTCTGCCTGTCTGCCTGTTTGTCTGTCTGTCTATCTCTGTCTCTTTCTCTCTTTCTCTGTCTGTCTGTCTGTTTGCCTGTCTCTGTTTCTGTTTCTCTGTCTCTATCTCTGTATCTATCTCTGTCTGCCTGTCTGCCTGTCTGCCTGTCTGTCTGTCTGTCTCTCTGTCTCTTTCTTTCTCTATCTCTCTGGTTCTTTTTTCCTCCTCTGTCTGTCTCCCGTTTTCTTTCGTACTCCTTTCACATGTAACCACATAATTCCCGTTATTAACTTACAAGACTTACGGGCCACCACTTTGAGGACAAAAAACTAACAACTTGTGACAGGTCTTCCTGCTTTCTCAGCCACCCGGCTGTCTAGCAAGTTCTAAGGAGACATCATTCGGGACCTGCCTAATGCGTTTCTTAGTTCCAGCACAGAAGGCCTAAAGGTCAGCCCCTTGTTTATGTATTCAGATAACGCGTCTACCATCAAGTTAGCTCCAAAAATCACGAGCAATTTATATCACACGGTAATGTGCCCTCAAGGTCGACTTAAACAGACTGACGCACAGTGTGCTAAGATCATTATGAGCAACTGAGTTAATGTGGCCAAGGGGTTAATATATTAAATTGTTGATTGGAAAGTTGGGCGGGCTCAGCCCCAGATATGTATGTATGTATATGTATGTATCTAGCAGACTCCCTGAGACTGCGTAAAACTCTATACGCTGGTAAAATCTTTCGATGGGGAGGGAGGGAGAGGAACCTATGAAACACTAAGCTGATACTGCCAGAAATATCGAAACATTAAGATGGGCAGCAAACATTGGACTCAAGATATCAAACCTCCAATCTACAGCTCTCTCAAAAGAACAAAACAGCCTGCACCGTAAATTGATAGCAACAACAGTGTGTCATGACTGTGAGGTTTGCTATTGAGACTGTAATTTGTAATGCAGCCTTATACACCCAACGACAAGATATTCGTGTAAACATGATATCCGTGTAAATATGATATTCGTGTAAATGTGAACCGAACGTGTATCTGATTACTGTTCATGTTAACATGTATATATGTGTCAGTTGAGAATCAGTCAGTCTCTTCCATTAAAGACTAGAAGCATCGCTCTGTCTTCGGAGTCGTCAACTGCAAGAATGTAATATGGTGTCAGAAGTGGGATTCATCACTGGAAGATCCGATCTATCAGAAACACTTTGCAGTCAGTTTTAGTACCGACGCTCTGCAGTCATGAATGATTCTGGAACAGGAACGCAGAGACATTTCACTGCCAACATTCCAGTACCATGAAGTTGGATTTGTCCTGTCAATTAGAGCAGAATTGGAAAATAGTTCTCACGGCAGTGGAGGAACTATTCCGTCGCCAGTAGACTAGACAAGGAGTCAAAAGCATACCAATGTGCTGTATTCCTTGCCGTGATCGGTAAAGACGCACAAGAGGTGTACGATGGTCTACACTTTACAGAAGAAGAAGATCAGAACGACATTGACACCGTCATGCAGAAGTTTGAAATATTCTGTGTGGGAACAACCAACGAGGTCTTTGAGTCTTACAAGTTCCACATGAGAAACCAGGAACCTGAGGAGACCATCGACGCATACATTGCAACATTGAGGAAGTTAGCTAAGCAGTGCAACTTCAAGGAGCCAGATCGCATGATCCATGATCGAATAGTGATTGGCATCTGTGACAAAACGGTCAGAGGGAAACTTCTGGAAGAGAAGAACTTAACCTTGGATAAGGCCACTCAGATCTGCCGTGCTCACGAGACGTCCAACTCACAGACCCAATGCATGTCAAATTCCAGCCAAGAGCTAGCCGTCAACGTACTGAGACGTACACAGCTGAGTCAGCGTGGTGGACAGAACAAGAATGTAGGACAGCAGCATGGGGGTGGAAGACAGCAGCATTATAAGAACAGCCAGAATGACCACCAGAACAACTCACAGCAGTGTTCCAGGTGTGGAAAAGGCAACCACAAGAAAAACGTGTGCCCAGCCAAGAATGCAAAGTGCAGAAAGTGTCGCAAGGTGGGACATTATGCAGCACTGTGTAGGAGCAAAATTGTTCACGTACTTGCCGAAGAAGAGGAAGAGGAAGTGGAAACTTCAGAATTTTTCGGACCAATTATAGGGGAAGTGACCAGTAACTCGTGGATGGTTACACTCAAGATGGATGCGCTGAAAATGAATTTCAAACTGGACTCTGGAGCGGATGTGACAGCTATACCCGAGAGACTGATACCTCCAAACAAGCGACCTCTCCAAAATACGACAAAGAAACTGTTTGGTCCAGGACGTGCTCAGCTCACAGTCCATGGGAAATTCACAACAATGTTCAGCCACAATCGGAAGTCCTGCAGCCAAGATGTTTGTCATCAAGGGGCTAGAGGAACCGTTGCTAGGCAGTCCAGCCATCGACGCTCTACAGCTGGTTCAACAGGTGAATCGGGTCACGCAAAACCTCAAGACCAAATATCGTCAGACTTTCCCTAGACTGTTTGGTGGAATTGGGAAACTGAAGAACGCATACAAGGTCAGTCTGAAGGCAGATGCGAAGCCGTATGCAGTCGCGACCCCAAGACGCCTCGCTCTTCCACTCCATACCAAGGTCAAAGTCGAACTTGAGAAGATGGAAAAGCAAGATGCCATTCAACCAGTAACGCAGCCCACAGAATGGTGTGCGCCGATAGTGGTTGTGCCAAAACCCAACGATAAAATAAGACTTTGTGTGGACTACACAAGACTAAATGAGTCAGTCAGAAGAGAGAACTTTCCATTGCCCTCAAGTGACGAACTTTTAGCACAGCTAGATGGAGCTCAAGTTTTCACGAAACTTGATTGCAACAGTGGATTCTACCAGATTCCGTTAAATGAAGACAGTCAGCTCCTGACGACCTTCATAACACCGTTTGGCAGATTCTGCTACAAACGACTACCGTTTGGAATAAGTTCAGGCCCTGAAGTTTTCCAGAGAAACATGACACAGCTACTTGCGGGTCAAGTAGGTGTGATCTGTGACATTGATGATCTGATGATCCATGGGAAGACGCAGCAGGAGCATGACAGTCGTCTGAGACAGGTCTTGAACAAGTTACAGGAAGCTAGAGTAACACTGAATGCAGAGAAATGTCAGTTCTCACAAACAAGTGTCAATTTCCTAGGACACATTGTCTCAAAAGATGGAATTGTCATTGACCCAGACAAAGTTAGAGCCATCACCAACTTTCCCCAGCCAGCGAATCTCATTGAGCTTCGACGATTCCTCGGGATGGTAAATCATGTCGCGAAGTTTGCAGGATGCAACCTTGCTGAAGATACCAAGGCTCTGCGAAATCTTCTGAAGGAAGATGTTGATTGGATCTGGGACAAACCGCAGCAAGTCGCATTTCAGAAAATCAAGCACCAACTAACCTCAGCGCCTATCCTAGCTCACTACAGTCCCAACAAAAAGACGAAAATTTCAGCTGATTCGTCGTTCTTCGCTATGGGAACTGTTTTGTCTCAGCAACAAGAAGATGGTAGTTTCAAGCCAGTATTCTACGCATCCAGGTCCTTGACTCCAACAGAGCAGCGGTATGCGCAGGTGGAGAAGGAGGCACTCACTGTTACCTGGGCGTGTGAAAAGTTTTCAAGCTACATCACAGGCTTAAAGGAACTGACTATCGAGACAGAACACAAGCCACT
>CM060314.1:82794734-82802234 GCA_030674185.1 Monoplex corrugatus
TGTGTGTGTCTGCGTGTGTGTGTTTGTATATATATATATATATATATACATATTGTGTGTGTTGTGGTGTGTGTGTATGTGTGTGTGTGTTTGTGTCTGTCTGTCTGTCTGTCTGTGTGCGTGTCTCTCTCTCTCTCTGTATGTTGTGTGTTGTGTGTGTGTGTGGTGTGTGTGTGTGTGTGTGTGTGTGTGTGTGTGTGTGTGTGTGTGTGTGAGTGTGTGTGTGTGTTGTGTGTGACACTTTCATGCATATTACTGTATGTAAATCACTTGCATATTTAGATGATTGGGAAATCTGACCAAGACGTTCGATCACTTCGTTTTTTTGTTTTTGTTTCTGTTTTGCTTGTTTTGTTTTTTGCTAATAGATTCATGCCTTTTATGACAATAGTATGTGTGATTCGCTGTGATTATTTGTATTTGAACAACACTAACAACAACAACAACAACAACACACAACAACAAACCTTGCAGGGCAAGATCAGAATACACAGCAGCGATGTGATAAAAAAAGTACTCGTATTGACAATAACAATATTAATCATAGCAACAATTTAACAAAAACAACGACAACAACAATAACAATAAACATTAACATTAACACGAAGAACAACAACGACAACAACAACAACAATAATAATGATAATAATAATAATAATGATAATATAGTAGTAATAATAATAATAATAATAATGATGATGATAATAATAATAATAATGATATAATGACACTAACAATAACAATAACGATAACATTTGTATTTTCATTATTGTTATCATTATTGTCATTATAATAATAATTAATAATAATGTCAATAACTATATTATTATTATTATTATTATTATTATTAATGTTAATGATAATTGTGATGATGAATCTATTTGTATAGAGCAAGCAGTCCACATACAAGCATGTTTGTTGCTCTCAATATAGCAACGAAAAAAACGAAACTAACAAAAAATAACATAGTGGGCTAATCTAAGAGGTTTTGTGAATATCAGAAATAAATGCATTTTATTCATATTGCCCAGGTAAGAAAAGGAAAAAATAGAATAGAATACAAAAAAAGAAAGAAAACAAAGAAGGAAAAAGAAAGAAAAGAAGGAAAAAATAAAGAATGACAGAAAGACAGAAAAACAGAAAGACAGACAGACAGACAGACAGAAAAAGAGAAAGGAAGAAAGACAGAAAGAAAAACAAATAAAGAATAAAAAAGATAGACAGACAGAAAGAAAGACAGAAATAAAGACAGAAAAACAGAAAAAAAGAAAAGAAAGAGACAGAGAAAAAAAACGACAGATAGAAAGAGAGAAGAAAGAAACGACTAAACAGAAAGAAGAAAGAAAGAAAGAACAAAAGGAAGACAGAAAGAAAGAAAAAAACATCTGGGTCAAAATCAGTTGTCAATTAAACAACTAAAAATGTGTTTCCAGACGAGCTGACATGTTTATCTTGTTGAAAGCGTGATTCTAGAGCAATTATAGCAGAAATTGTGGGAAAAAATCCCTGCTTCGCAGATAACAAGCGAAATTCGCGTGAAAAGTACAGTTATGTATCCAAATTATTTTGATATTTTGGCTCACCAAAGTTCAAATACTGGGCCATCGCGTCCACACACACACACACACACACAACACACACACCACACACCACACACACACACACAACAACATCAACACACACACACAACACACACACACACACATGCACACACACACATGCACACACACACACACACAAACACACACATACTCACAGCACACACGCACGCACACACACGCGCGCATGCTCTTGCGCGCACACACACACATGCACGCACACATAAACAGACAAATAACGAACAAACAACAAAGCAATCAAACAAACAAAGAATACAGTGGTATTGGTCAATTTTGTACGGGAAAAAAAATTCCACAGCTATATTTTTATGTAACTAAGAAACATTGCAACGAAGAATGATGTTTGACAGGCTTCACCCAACCACACACAACACACACACAAACAACACACACACACACACACACACACACACACACACACACACACACAAAATACACATATACATACACACACACACACACACACACACACACACACACACACACACACACACACACACACACACATACACGCTAGCGCGAGCATATGCACGCACGGACACCACCCACCCACAAGTTCGTCTGTAGTTCATTGTTTCACTGTAAGCTTCCCAGTACGTTTTTTTTACATTACATTGTATCGTACTTTATTACCTTTTAGTTTGTTTTGTTTTTCATTTTATTTATATTTCTGTGATTTTACATTATTTTATTTTCGGGTTCTATTTTTCAAGCTAGGATAGCTTCTGAGGGCTTCGCGTTTCGTTGTTTTAAAGTTCCACGCTGTGTTACTTATCATTTTCTCGCTTTTATTTATTCATTTATTTATTTATTTATTTATTTTCGCTCTATTTTATGGTATCTGACTCTTTTAGTCGTCAAGTTCATGGTTCTTTTATTATTTCATTCAATCTCTCTTCTCCGTGTGTGTCTCTTGACAAGTTCATTCAATCTTCGCCCTCTATTTACCTGGTGATCTCTCCTCTCATGCATGCTTCTCTCCCTTCTGTTTGTTTGTTTGTGTGTTGGGTTCTCGTCCCTGGAGTGTTCTTTGTGACCCTGTTGAAGCTGCAGTTGCTGCATCAAGGTTTTTTTTGTTTGTGCATGTCAACTGACCCACAAGAGTGCTTTCCCCTGCAACTCCAGTTTAAAAGCGTGGTTAATTGTTATTGATTGAGTAAATATTCTCTTTCCTTTTCTGTGAGTGTGAATTGCGAATTCAGTTTGCTCTTAGGACGTGATATATCGTGCAGTAAAAATACTGAAATAAGAAAAAAGATTATTGCAGAAGAAGCCTACAATAGAAATGCTTGGATGATTCGCTTTGTTTGGTGCAGTGGTAGTTTTGAGTGTACATTGTCATTGTCTACCTTGAAAGCTAAGGATAATAATGATAATAGTGATCGTAACAATGATATTATATGATAATTAAAAAGAACAACAAGAACGCAACAGCAACAAAAGTACCACCATCAATAAAAACACTACTTCTACTACTACTACTACTACTGCTGCTGCTGCTCATCCTCCTCCTCCTCCTCCTACTACTACAACTACTACCACTACTCCTCGTCATCATCATCCTAATTGTCATCATCATCGTCATCGTCATCATCATCATCATCATCATCATCATCATCATCATCATCATCATCACATCATGTCATTTGTATAGAGCAAACAGTCCATAACAAAACATATGTAATGCATTTTACGTAGCAAATGTATGGGTTTATCTGATCATCATCATCATCAGGTGCCCTGCCATATGGCGTTGGCGATCATGGACTTCCATCTGTCTCTATCTCTCGTTGCCTCAAGCATCTTCCCCACCCTCCCCGTCCCCAGCCACTCTGCAAGTCCGTCCAGCATTTTCTCCCTGGGTCTACCTGGTGCTCTCTTTCCCTCCAGCTTTCCCGTTGTGACCAGGTGTTTCAAATCCCCCTTCCTCATGAAATGGCCTATAAATGTTGCCTGTCTTTTCCTAATCTTTCTTATGAATGATCTACTCGTGTCTGCCTCCAACAAGACTGTCTCGTTTGTTTTCTTTGCTGTCCATGGAACTCTCAACATTCTTCTAGAAAACACATCTCGGCTGCCTCAATCTTGTTCTGGCCATGCCTGCTTCACATCCGTACAACAATATTGGTTCCATATAACATTCAAGAACTCTCCTCCTGATGTTAATTGATAGGCATTTGTTGGTAAGAATGCTTGTTATCTTCTTGAATGCTATTTTGGCTTGGCCGACTCTGTCGGCTATTTCTGATGTGCATCTGCCGTCTGATGAAATGGTCGTTCCCAGGTATTTACATTTATCAACTTGTGTCAAGGTTGTGCCATTTGCTGTCATTTTGCATGAGGGGATTTCATGTTTTTTACTGATCACCATGACTTCAGTCTTCCTGCTGTCTAGCTCCAGTCCCTACCTTTGCTTTCTATTTCTAGTATATTCACAAGGTTCTGTAGGTCTCTCTCACTTTCTGCAATTAGCACGGTGTCATCTGCGTATCGAATGTTGTTTATCATTTTCCCTCCAACCTTTAATCCAGGGTCTTCTTCGAGGTTTCTCATGATGTTATGGCTGCAAAGTGAAAGCAGATCTGGTGACAAAACACAACCCTGTCTGACTCCTCTTTTTATGTTTTGGAAAGAGCTTACATTGTTTTCTATTTTCATTGCAGCTGTTTGTTCCCAATACATATTTATGATTATTCGTAGATCTTTTCCATCAACATTGAGTCTCTCCAGTTGGTTGATCAATTCATCATGTCTTCCCCGATCGAAAGCCTTGGTGTAGCCAACAAAGCATAATTACAAATCCTTATTCATTTCAATTGACCTCTCTATGATAGTTCTTATGATGTATATGGCATAAATAGTTCATTTCCCTTCCACAAATCCACACTGTTCTTCTGCTATTTCTCTTTTGATTCTATTACTTGTTCTCATCATGATTATTCTTAACAGGATTTTTGTTACATGACTCATCAAACTGATTGTGCGATGGAGTTCGCATTCTATAGCCCCTGTCTTTGGAAGTGCAATGAAAATTGATTTTGACATATCTTTGGGGATTTTTTCCAGTGTCGTAAATTTCATTTAGGAGGACTGTTATTTTTTCTATGCCAAATTCCTCCAGGGCTTCAATCATCTCTGTAGTAATGTTGTCTTGTCCTGGGGCTTTTCCTGGTTTCATCTTTTTCAGTGCCGCTCTAACTTCATCTTTCATTATGGGTGGTCCTTCAAAGTTCTTTTTTATAATGTGTTCTTCGTTTCTGTCATCCTCAAAAAGGTCTTTTATGTACTCTCCCAATCTGTCTAATATTTTGTCTTTTTCTATGATAAACGTGCCGTCTGTTTATCTGATAGGCTGTGTGAGTGCCACAAGTAAACAGATCTCGTCTTTGTTGTTCGGATAAAACCAGTAGCAAAAGTTTTGTTGAATACATTTCAATCAGAACGACCAGGAAAACAATTCCTGAGACTTTTAAACACATTTGCCATCCAATGAGTTTGACCCTACACCAACCGAACAAAAACATGCAAAGTAAGACTCTGTTTTGCAGAAGACACTTTCAGAGAATTTGGAGTAAAACGTGTCCTCAAGTAGTGAACAGATTTCAGTATTTTATATCAGCCACGTCCATATCTTTTGAATCATCTAGTCAACACACACCAACCAACATACCTCATCCCACACACGCCCACACACACACACACACACACACACACACACACACACACACACACACACACACACACACACACACACACACACACACACACACACAACACACACACACATTATTCAATTATATCTAATGCAAAAAAAAGACTAAAAAGAAAACAAAAACAAGCACTGTATCTTTTTAAAAGAAAAAAACTATATATAGTGGCAGATTTCTGTCAAGCTTCACCCTTAAACTGAAAAAAAAAATCATAAGTACAAACAAAGCAAAATTATATATATATAAAAAAAACAACTCACACGCAAGCATGTGGGTTTGAAATATCTGACAGCATTATATTCTTTCAAGCAGGTGTTCATACATCATTGCACTGAATCTTATTAACTTATGTTGTATACTTTTTCTTTTCATTTTACTTATTCCTTTGTTTCATTCATTTCTTTTATTTCTTTATGCACTTTTGTCTGTGAATCAAAGATTAAACTCTGGTCAGCTTTTAAAAGTCTTTGCGTATTATTGTTATATAGCTTCACGTCAAATTGTCTCATATGGTCTCGCCTTTAAAAAAAATCATCATTCATTCATTCATTCATTTATTATTTATTTATTTATTTATCTATTTATGTATTCATTTATTTATTATTTATTATCTATTTATATCATTTATATATTTATTTATTTACTTATTTGTTCATTTATTTATTTATTTATTTACCTCTTTATTTATTGTTTGTTTATTTGTTGTTTCATTTGTTTATTCATTTATCTATCAATTTAGCTATGTCTTTCTTCCTTTCTTTCTTTCTTATTTCTTTATTTCTTTATTTCGCTATTTATTTATTCATTGATGAATTGATTATTGTTTAGAAAGTGTATTATATGCTCTTGTTCTGGAATCTGGCTGTTCTGTTTACCCGGTTTGTTATTCTGTCGTTTGATCCAATTTTCCCACTCCATGTGCGTCTGTGACAATTTTATCCAATCTTCCCCAGCTATTTTCTTGGTTATGTATCCTTTCTTGCACGCTTCTCTCCTTTTGTTCGTTTGTTCGTCCCTGGAGTGCTCCCTGTGACCCCAGTTAATCGGTGCTTGTTGTGTTGATTTTGTTTTGTTTCTGCAGGGCAACTGACCTCCGAGAGTGTCCTCCTTAACACTTGAGCTGCAAAACCTGGCTGATTGTTACTGGTTTAGCAACGATTCATTTTCTTTCTGAGTGTGAGTAGTAAAATTATTTTTGTATTGGTATGTAATATACCCTACAATGCAGATATAAATCAAATAATAATAACAAATCTAAAAAAAAGAAAATGCAGAAGTAGCCTGCAGTAAAATATGTCGATGGTTGGCATGCCTTCCTCAAAAGATTTGGGCGTCGTTTTTAACGTGGTGTTAGCCCTGATATGGCTCTGGTAGTCGGCTGGGCTATAAGCAGTATGAACCTGAACCTTGCTCAAAACAGCAAGAAGATTAATGTTGAAACTAAGGATTTTTTTTTCTAAATCAGGAAAGGTGATATTATAAACTTGTTTCCTTTTGATTTTTTTTATCAGAGAGATTAAAACCAGGATCCACAATGTCTACAAATCTACAACGTGTCATTTATGTTTGCATGAAACATAACTTCAACCTGAAAGCATGCATCGTTGCTTCATATCACAAATCCGCTAGATATCGGAAACATAAATTCGCTTAAACAAAATTAGCATACCTGATTCATATTTACAAATCCACAACGTGTCACTTATACTTGCATGAAACGTAACTTGAACCTGAAACCACTCATCCGCGTTTCTTGTGACAAATCCGCTGTGTATCGCGCCTGACCAAGTGCTGGTATTGATTCTGCGATACTACAGAGATTGTTTCCAAGTGTCTCATGGGTGCGAATGGTGCTCTGAGCACCAGTTCTTTGATGAAGAAAGTGATAGTTCACACTTATTATATAACAAGCATTTTTACCTCATTTATGATAGTGCCAGAATGCTCGTGTGCACACACACACACTCACACACACACACACACACACACACACACACACACACACACACACACACACACACACACGTAGGCACGCACAGACAGAGAGAGAGAGAGAGAGAGGGAGAGAGAGAGAGAGAGAGAGATGCACACACGCGTGCACACATGGAATAATTTTGTTACATTAATGTCGGCATTATCTTTTATCATCGTTAATATTATTTTACATTTTT
>CM060314.1:82807234-82819734 GCA_030674185.1 Monoplex corrugatus
GAATGAAGACAATCTGAAGAGTGTGTGTTCAAAACATGACAAGACACATCACGTCTAAATAAACAGCTGTCTTGTGTTTTCTCTGACAGACTTTTTTTTTAATAGATCATATTCCATTTTACGTCATTTTTTTTATTTTTTATATATTTTCTTCTTTACTATTTAAAAAAAAATAGAATCATTATAACTTTTACCAGTTTTATTTGAAAGCTTCCCATCCATTTGCTTGTTACTTTCTACGTTTTTTCCCTCAACTTTTCTCTCTTCATTTCCATACATCTGTCTTCTTTTATTTTCAGCTTACCGTCTGCTTACTCTAATTTTCGACCTTTGGGGTTAGTAGGTCATCTCCTCATTTGTTTGCATGATATGCTTCTTCTCATCCCTTTCGTTCAATCAATGGCTTCACTCCCTTAAACTGCATTTTGTAACCTTGGTAAATCTGAGGTGACTGTATCAACATCGTTGTTGTTGGTGTATAAGGCAAAGGATCTAGAGTGCATTTTGCTTCAGCAATGTGAACAAACAAACAAACAAAAACAAAGCGTGGTTAACGATCATCGATTGCCATTAACGATCATCGATTTTTTTCAATATGCAAATATAGGAAACGTGATTCTACGAACTAAAGATCATATCATGATGGAATATTGAGCTTATACATACCCAAGAAACAAAATAATTGGCAGAAAATAATGTCAAACAGATGAACACATGAGGTTACTTCGCTCAGTTCTCTCGTTTGGTCAAAATCACAGAAGTCAGTGAGGCTGAAACATTGCACAATCTTGAAATAAATATCGATTGATTTTCCCCAATTAAAGGAAAAAGAAACCTGAAAATAATGAAAGTCCTCATTATTTTGATGTTAACCTAATTGTTCAGTTTATATCTTCCTCTGTACTACCACCACCACCATTGCAAGGAACCACTACTATTGCTGCTACTACTACTGCTACTACTGCTACTACTATTATTACTACCAACCACAACAACAACTGCTACTACTACAGTTGCTGCTGCTGCTGCTATTGCTGTGGCTACTACTGCAGCTAGTACAACCACTAGTACTGCCACCCCTACAACTCCCACTGTAAATACTAATTGTTTCATTGCCATTAATTAAGTGAAATCGTAGTTTTGTTAACACACTGTCTGTCTTAGGTGTGGTTTGAAAGATGATGATGGTGATGATGATGACGACTACGACGACAATGACGACGATGATAATAATGATGATCATGATGATGATGATGGTCATGATGGTCATGATGATGATGATGATGATGATGATGGTGACAACAAAGACGACTACGACAACGACAACAATAACAACAACAACAACAATCATCATCATCATCATCATCATCATCATCATCATCATTTCATTTCATTTATGTAGAGCAAACAAAGCAATCATGATTCCATTTGTACAGAGCAAACAGTCCACATCAAAGGATGCCTACTGCACTATATACGACGAAAAAAGAACGGAAAAAAAGAAACAAAGAGAGAAAGAAAGAAAGAAAGAAAGAAAGAAAAGAAAGAAAGAAAGAAAAGAAAGAAAGAAAGAAAAGTTGGGCTGAAACCAGTTTTCAATTAAACGATTGGGAAATCTATTCTGAAACATGTGAGCACGTTTTGCCTTGTAGTGAGCTTGTCTCTCAAATAATCGACACGAAACCTGCAGAATGAGAAGTCTGCTTTGCATAACACACTTTTAACAAAATATAGGGGAAACCTTTTTTTATTTAGTCAATATATTTCAATATTTGGATCAGCCCAGTCCGAACCTTGGACCATCTCGACTGCATAAACCTCGTATCACACGTATACTCATACATCCAGACAGACTCACAGACACACACACGACACAAACAGACAGACAGAGAGACAGACAGACAAACACACACACACACACACACACACACACAGTACAGACACACACACAGTACACACACCACACACACACACACACACACCACACACACACACACAACACAGTACAACACACACACGGACACACCACAGTACAGACACACACACATACGGACACACCAACACAACACAACACACACAGTACAGACACACACATAACACACACACAGCTACAACACACACACACACACACACACACACACACACAGTACAGACACACACACACAGTACACACACACACACACACACACACACACACACACACACACACACACACACAACACACACACACACACACACAACACACACACACACACACACACAACACAACACCACACACACCCCATAAAGGGACAATATGACAATGGGATCCTGAATAAACTTACCTATAAAAAAACTCGTAAGTTCAGTGTGTCCACTCGCATTGTGCCTTTATCCTGATTGTGTTTATATTTCTTTTTTTTTTTAATCTTATCAACTTTTATATTGTTAGTTTTTTTTTCTTTCTACTTCATTTATTTAATTTGTTTTCATATTAAAAAAGCAACAACTTTTTTATGTAAATCAAGAATTGGACTTTGATAGATTGTAGAGATCCTGGCACCACACATTTTGTGTCAGCGTCACATTGCATTGCTTACCATTTCCTCGCCTTTATATATGTATGTCTTTTAAGTTAGGTTTATGGCCCTTGTATCTTATCCACTATTCTCACTCCATGTGTGTCTGTGACACTTTTATCTAATTTTCCCCCATTGTTTTCTTGGTTATCTTTCCTTTGATGTATGCTTCTCTCCCTTTCCTTTGTTTGTCGTGTTCTGGTCCCTAGAGTGCTCTCTGTGACCCCTTTGAAGATCTGTTTGCTGTGACAAGAATGTTTCCTTTGTTCATGGCAACTACCCACGAAAGTGTTTTCCTCAGCATGTCGACCTTAAAAGCTCGCCTGGTTGTTATTTAGTTAGTAAACATTCTTTCTTGTATGAGTGTGAATCATGGATTTAGTCCAGCACACAATGAAAACATTGACAAAGAAAAAGAAAAAAAAACAGCGTTTGCAAAAGAGTTCTACAATAGATGGTACACATCTATTGGTGAAAGCAGGAATAGGATTAGTGCTAAACTGTGGAGACCTTTTTTTAAAATTTCGAAACATGTATACAAAATTGTTTGTTTTTAAAGCCAATAAAGGTTAACAGAGAAACCCAAATCTGATTTCAGAGAGTAAATAATGTCAGTACTAATTTATCCCACGATAAAAACAACCCAAAATTCCAGATAAAAAAAAATATAAGCAGAGCCATAAGTTTTAATTTCAACCCTCACCTCACCAACAGTGTACCAATGTGTTCCACAACTGAAACAATCAAAATTCCTGTTAAAATAAGAGTTGAGTCAAAAATTGCTTTTTCAACCCTCTCCTCAACATAACAATGCCAGACTTGAACTATGACCAAGCCCTCAGAGCACCTGTGAGACGCGATGTCTGAGAAGATTTGTCATCTAGATGGGACACAGCATAATCAGAAACCCAAGAGATGTGATGAGAACAGCATCAGTTCGTCATAATTTTTCTATCGATGCAGAACTAAAAGTTTGGTCATCTATCCAGAAAGCAACCTGAACAGCTGGGTCAACAAGCGTATGTAACGAAAGTATATCTTGATTGAAAGCAATAGACAGACCCAGAAAAACCTCATCAAATAGTTGCACAAAACGCTTTGAACGAAAGGGGGTTCTGATTTAAAATGAGACACAGAACAAGGAAGGTCTGGACCGATAGCATGAATAAAACCTTGATGTTACACGACATTGTTTTACTTCACACACGAGTTAATGCTCAGTGGCTAGTTGTGTTGTGATTCAGACCTTTAATTACATTGTTACTTTATGTTTCTGTTCTTTTCTTTGAAGATAAGATACACATAATTATACACATGCCGTTTACATGTAATCAAGATTGTTCCAATGATAAACTGATACAATACTAGTAAAGAACAATCTGTAGAGTAGGTACAATATAGGCACGTACGACCTCAGGACTTGGCCAGCTCATGGGTTTATGTGCAGGGTTAAGGCCAGTGCCATGATCACTATACACATGGCACCTGTGTGTGTGTGTGTGTGTGTGCGTGTGTGTGCGTGTGTGTGTGTGTGTGCGTGCGTGCGTGTGCGTGTGATTGTGTGTGTGTGTGTGCATGCATGTGTGTGTGTGTATGTGTATGTGTGTGTGTGTGTGTGTGCGTGTGTATGTGTGTGTGTGTGTGTGTGTGTGTGTGTGTGTGTGTGTGTGTGTGTGTGTGTGTCTGTGTGTGTGTGAGTGTGAATGATTTACATTACGATTTGACTTACATTTTATTTGGAACTTTGGATTGTTTTAACTGTGGGACAAATTACTACTGACATCATTTACATATTTTGTTTTCACTAGTATTGCATCAGTTTATAATTGGTTACATGTAAATGACATGTGTGTATGTGTATCTTATCTTCAAAGGAAAGAACAGCAACATAAAGTGATAATATTATTAAAGGTCTGAATTACAACACAACTATCCATTCAGCCAAGAACGAACGATCGAACGAACCTGTGACGTCATTGCATATGGCATCCATTCAAAGCGCGGGGACATCATCTGGAGAAATTAAAACTGTTCCACTTCAGGTTTTTGAAGGTCGTTGCTAATAGTCAACTCTTTCTCCGCACAACGCCCATGATCTTAACAAGCGAACGAATCAAAGGATACAGGAGATGACTATGTTATTCACTAGCACCGTTATCTGTTGGTACCTTATAGTGAACTTTGAATATGGGCCTGTATTTTTGTTATTGATTCAAAACGCTTGTTTCCCGATGTTTCTCGATGTAAAGCTTTACCTTTAAGTAAATCATTACCAAAAAAAACAACAACAAACAAACAAACAAAAACCAACAAACAAACAAACAACAATTACAACAACACAAACAAAAAAACTAATAAATAAACAAACAGAGAACAATTTTTTTTTTAAAAATGCACACGCACGCCCATACATTACATAATTATAAAGAAAATCCTTTCATTAGTAAGATATCAGAATAACAACAACAACAAATACATAAACCAACTAACGATCAAGGAAGTTAACAACAACAAAAACAACAAGCAAAAATGCACACACATATACACACATACACGCACGCACACACACACACATACAGACACACACACACACACACACAAACACACACACACACATGCACACACATGGGCACACGCATGCTCAGATACACAGACGTTAAATCAAGGAACGATACACACACACACACACACACACACACACACACACACACACACACACACACACACACACACACACACACACACAATAGAGACTCGTGTACACACACACAAACACACACACACACACACACACACACTACACACACACACACACACACACACACACACACACACACACACACACATAACTGCATACCACACAAGCACATTGTTTTGCAACGACAAGACAAATGAAGGAAACCTGGCGAATGTCTTTCAGAAGTTTAACGACACACATCAACATCGAGATAAATGGCTGCTTTGTGCGTTTTCCAGCAGACAATTTTTGATGTATCGTATTTCCTTTCCTTTCCTGTTTATCTATCATTTATTTCGATTTTCACTCGCTTTTTAGACACAGCATTATATTCACAATGTTATTTTACAGCTGCCCACGCACTTGTTTGTTCATTTCTCACTACTCTCCACCTCTTCTCCCACCGCGTCCTCAGTTTTTTGTTTTTTGAATGCATCTGACTTTTTCCATGTTTATCGTCCTGCGTTGGTTCTCAACCCCTCTGGTTATTAGGTTATGTCCCTGTTTGTTTGCATTCTTCTCTCCCTTTTAGCTCGGTTGCTGCCTTCATATTGTTTACATCTTTTTGTCTCCCTTTTAGTTTGATTGCTGCTTTCACTCCATTTTTTGTAACTCTGCTGAATCTGAGTTGGCGGAGTCAATGTAGTTTTGTTGGATATGGCAACAGGTCGAATGTGCACTGTACTCAGCAAATATGAAGCGAAACGCGCGGTTAACGATCATTGATTTGATAAATACGAAAACATGCGTCTCGAAAAAAAATGATTCATGAACTAAATCTCATATCGTGATGAAATGTTCAGCTTATGCCAACCGACCGAAGAAACAGACTTGGGTGGAACGCATATGGAATTGTCCGGGTACGATGAGTCCCTCTTGATCAAACTCCAAACTCCAAGAAACAAGTTCATATCACAATGGAATATTCAGGTTACGCAAACCCAAAGAAATATTGTATTTGCAGATATTGTCAAAGAGAAAAGACATTTGACCATTTCGCTCCTTTCGTTGAATACTGCTGGACTGAATCAAGTGAAAGCACGTTAACCATAAGCTGTTTTAAATCAGAACACCCAGGAATCATAAAATGGTGCAAATGTTCTGCCTGGTGTAGATAATTATATTAGGAATGTCAAAAACATACTCAGGGCACAAAGCGTACCAAGGAGATTTGTAACTGATCCTAAACTGAACAGAAAGCCTGGGCAGTAATTCGAAAAAGGGCAGAGATATATTTATTCATATCTGGAAAATTTGACAAATGATCCGAGAAGTATTAGTTTGAACTTTCTGGAGCCTATGGAAAAGATAGTTTCAAAGTTTACATTTTACTGGTCAAGTCGATATACAACAAAAGAACAAATGTGTATTGTAGTTGAATCAATGGACAGTTAGTAGTAAAGAACAGTTTTTTTTCCTAAAATCTAGATACACTGTTCTGCAAATTTACAAAGTGCTGTATTTAAAGGAAAATGTCTGATCGAGTGGTGACACGAAGGTTGCGTACAATGTGGTAAGGATGGAATGTTAGTGTCATTGATAGACATAGCAGACGGAAATAAAGGACACTCTTTAAGATGCAGTGGAATGATGAGCATTGCTTCTGTTTTATCACTGGTTAACATTTGACTCCCTCACCCTGTCTGCCATCATCCTGGATTGTCATCCATGACAGCAAACCAAAAACGTAATCTTTTGACTCCCTCACCCTATCCACAAGCTTCCGTTGACTCTTTCACCCTAAATTGGGTCAGGGAATCAAAAGGTTAAGATTGTTTTCCAGTTTGTGGATAGGGCGTGGGAGTCAAAGGGTTAAGTAAAGTTTATTCGCTATCATCAACAGCTTAACATCGGCTCTACAATCTTTAAATGGTAGAAATCATATGATCAGCAGCTGTCAAACTGATTCAATGATACAGTTAGATATCATCTACAGAGTTTTCATGTGGGGCAATGCCAATAGATACTGGCTTTATAAAGAAAACAAACAACAGAGTCAGAGAACTGAGCTATTTTAAACGCCACACTTCAAACATGTTTCAAGAGAACAAAAACAACTGATTCATTTTTTAACATTTTGATGAAACAATCGATTTCCAATCGTAGGAGAAACCTCTTCCCCTTTCTTTAGACCGTTAGCAGAGGTTTGGGTGCCACTTTTCTGAAAGAGATGATGAAAAGCCCAATGCATGTGCAAGGCGACATAATATTGACACCACGAAAGGTACTGTAAGCTAGGGCAACAAACACGTGTATTTTTTGTTGTTGTTTAAAATGTTTCCCAAAAAATTCCACAGTTGTCCTTAAAAATCGAGAATCACAGTATCGAAAACAGAGAGTGAGTGGGTTAGAAGATAAACAGGGAGAGAGAGAGAGAGAGAGAGAGAGAGAGAGAGAGAGAGAGAGAGAGAGAGAGAGAGAGAGAGAGAGAGAGAGAGAGAAGAGAGAGAGGATAATGGGAATGACAACATTTTATTTTCCAAAAGAATACCCCCCCCCCCTGCACCACACCCTCTACTTCCTTCTGTCTGTAGACAGACGTGATACGACATACCTCGACTCGATTTAACCACAAAGGTACGCACGCCACACACACACACACACAAACACACACACACACACACGCGCGCGCGCGCGCGCGCGCGCACGCACACACGCACATTTACCACTTCAAACACACTTGCATACCATTGCACAAACACACACACACATGCACACACACACACACACACACACCACACACACACACACACACATGTACGCATCAATCACATAAACACATAAATGCACCATTACATCAATAACACATCAGTACTGACTTGTTTCGTTACTCGCGCGCGCGCGTCCGCGCACACACACACACACACACACACACACACACACCACACACACACACACACACACAACACACAACACAGAGATAAACACACACACACACACACACACACAAACACACAGAGATAAACACACACACACACACCGCGCGCGCGCGCGCACGCACGCACATACACACTCGCAACATTCTCACACAGTCACACACACACATCACACGCACATCACACACACACACACACACACACACACATACACACACACACACACACACACACACACACACACACACACAAGCACACACAAACACACATACACACACATACACATACACACACACACACACACACACACCACACACACACACACTCTCTCTGTTCTTTACGGATAATCATTTGTCTTTAAACAAACACATTTGTGTCTATACTCTGAAAGCTCGAGTGGGGACCTGGCTAGTTGTTCTTTAGATAAAACAAGGAATTGAATTATCATACACAATATTTGAATTATCATGCACAACATACACTTAGTCCAACAAAGTCATTGATAAGTATTAAAAAAAGTCAACGGTTGACATATAATTCCACCATATGTAAGTACTAACCTGAGGTCAGATATTTTCCTGTCTCGTCGAGAGCCCATGTGATGGGGTATATCCTTGCCTCCCATTGCGAACCTCTCCAAAAAAGAGTCGGGCCTTCGCACCGGCCTGGACCTTCCTCCGTATGCCCATTGTTTGATGACCTGTACAACACACATACACGTCTTCATCACAATTTATAAAGAAATATATTGTTAGGTCCATATGGAAATGATACAGGCATAATACGTAGATTGTGCAAGCAACATACTCAAATATGAAGTCAGCTCGCTTTACCGGTTCTGATTCCTCCGTGCTTGCATTTAAAGAATCTGATTAAGTGTCACGCACAAAGTGACCGCTAAAGAGTACGGACAGTAGTGCTATGCAATAAATAAATAAATAAATAAATAAATGGTGATGATGATGATGATGAGATGATGATGGTGGTGGTGTGGTGGTGGTGGTAATGGAGGAGGAGGAGGAGGATGGTGTGACGACGACGACGACGCCGATGAGATGATGAGATGATGATGATAATGATGATGATGATGATGATAATGAGGGATGATGATGATAATGATGATGGTGATGACGATGATGACAATAACAATAGCAACAACAATAACAGTAATGATGATGATAAATGATAATAATAAATAATAATAATAATAATAATCACCATCATCATAATAATGATAATAATAATAATAAAATAATAATAACGATGATAATAATAATAATAGTAATGATAATAATAATAATGACGACGACGATTGTGATGATGATGATGCTGCTGTTGCTGCTGCTGCTCGCTGCTGCTGCTGATGATGATGATGATGATACTTAAAGCAATAACAGCGCCGTATGTATCTGCATAACTCGGGCCTGGTTGATGCCAAGATATAGCATTACAGAACGCATGGAGTAGAGCCTTCTTTTTAATTGAAACAAATCATCTATAAAGGAAAATAAAACATAATGGCTAACACCGCAGACACAAAAAACTCATGCACAAACCATGGCCAAGGTGTAGTAGTTAACGTAACGGACTACCGACTGGAAGGGTGTGGGTTCCAATCCCCATCAGTCCCTTCAAAAAATCATTGTGGGATTTTTCGGCTCTAACCGGCTCTTACCCGAGTTGAGCATGCTATGGGCTTATTGGGAAGACAGGAACCACACAGTCGAGTCTCATCCACTTCTCGGAAGCGTCATTTAGGGTGTTGCTCAAAGGAAGCATAAAGTACAGCTCTGCCACACAGTCTCAATCCTAGGTGGAACTCCATAGCATCATGATTATCATCGTCATCGACATCATCATCATCATCATCGCCTTGCAAAATCTGTGCCAGCTTCTTGGCAGATAGTGGCGTAGAATATGAAAATGAGACGAAAACAAACAAACAAACAAACAAACAAACAAACAAACAAACAAACAAAAAACAAAAACAAAAAACAAAACAAAAAAAATCCCAAAGAAAAAACAGTGTGAGTGCAAAGGTAACCTCTCTTAGTGCAATGATCCTAAAAATAGAAATCATGCAGGAAGAAGTCCATAATCCACAATCACTGAGTGTGTCACAGAAGACAGTCAGCACATGTCAAAGTCTCATAGGAAGCATCGCACATCAAAAGACGTGTGTATAATCTTCTCTTGGATCTCTTTAGAAATGAGATTCAGCTACTTTTTTCGAAGGGGGTCATCGTGTTTGTGAACAGTCTAAGAAGTCTAAGTGTAAAAAAGTCTCATAGCAAGTTTCGCACGTCAGAAAGTTGTGTGTATAATCTTGTCTGAGATTTTATACGAAAGGAGATTCAGCTACATTTTCGTGACCAACAGATCTCAAACAACTTGGGTGAAGAGATCAATAACTTGCCAATATTTTTTTTTTATTTGCGTAAAATAACAAATAAATGGATGACTATATCAACAAACACATGACTGAAATAAAAATATAGAAACATAACGAATAAATCATCGATGATAGATGACTATTTAAACAAAAAGATGATTGAAATCAAAATGAAGAAACATAACGGATAAATCATTGATGAATTAGCACTTTTACAGTTTCTTAGTTAGTTAGTCAGATAGTTAATTTGTTGATTTGTTTGTTTGTTTTCCGGTTAGTTAACAAATCAGAAATCAGCATATGGAAGTATTGATCCATATGTACGTCACTCCAATTCCCTAGGATCTTCTCTGCCCACGCAGACGAGAAGCGCCGCTGACGTCATTAAAAGTTTAACTCACGTCACTTTCTTTCGTCTCTCTCTCTGTACTCTCCAGACGCTTTGGAAAATACATGTTCTGGATTCTCACTGTGGTCCCGGCCTCTGAATAACCACGTTCTTAAGGCTTCAGCTTGTGATTGGCTGTCTGTCATCCTGTACTCTTATCATCCTTTCTCAGCCTTTTCCCCCTCCCTCCCTCCTCCTACGCACACCAAGAACAAAGGAAAAGCAGTATGTTTAAGCAGTCTGTGTTAACATTGTAAACTATCGTCTTTTTTATATGCACAGCGCTTTTTCCCACTGATCTCTTTGAGTGAAGTGAAGCTATCTCAAATATAAGAAAATAGTTTCTCAAACCTTTTTCATGTTATTTTATCGTGTATCCTGTCATCTTGAGTGTAAAGGTTATGATTTATTATCACGTTACAATGAATGATAATCACGAAGGATGGTGGTTAAAGATTACGTAGATTAATGCCCAACAAACTAGAACATGATATCTGAATGTTTTCTGTTCCCAAACAGATTATCATGTGTTCAGTGATAATAGGATGCTCAAGGAAAAACAGTGCGCTGAAATTGTCAGAAAGACTGAGATCTCACATGTGTTAAAATCATAGAAGGAGAAAAAAGAAAAAGAACAAGAAAGAAAGAAAGAAAGAAAGAAAGAAGAAAAAAAAGAAAAGAAAGAAAAAAGAAAGAAAAGAAAAAACGAAGATGAAGGAAGGAGGAAAGAAGAAGAAACGAAAGAAAAAGAAAGAAGAAGAAGAAGAAGAAGAAGAAGAAGAAGAAGAAGAAGAAGAAGAAGAAGAAGAAGAAGAAGAAACGACAAGGAGAAAACAAAACAAAACAACAAAAAAAACAAGACGAAGAATAAGAAGAACAAATAAAACGATGGTAGAGGGAGACAACACCCCCCCCCCCCATTTTATGTTTTTAAAAATGTTCATCAAAAAAGGCAAGTAAAACGTAATGGCCAATATCGCACACATGATCCAGGCAAAAAAAAAATGTCAAACTGACAAAATATCCGTAAGCCACACTCATTGATAAAGCACACACACAAAAAAACAATAAAAACAAAGAGAGAGAGAGAGAGAGAGAGAGAGGGGGGGGGAGACAGACTGACAGACGGACAGACAGACAGACAGACAGACAGACAGACAGAGGCTGCTTGAGAATTCAAGAACTTTACCGTAGAAGTTACATTTCCCATTTGCGTTGTGCAGGTAGATGACAGAAAAAAACGAAAGATCAGAGAGATGAGAGAGAGAGATACGACCATCAACAGACAGACCAGATAACAAAGAAACACAACAGAACACTGACAGACAAAGACAGACAGACAGACATATAGAGACGACAGAGAGAAGACGAGACAAGACAAGAAAAGAAAGACAGAGAATAGAGAGAGAGAGAGAGAGTGAGACAGACAGCACACATATAGATAGAGAGGACAGCAAAGACAGACAGACAGACAGAAAGAAAAGAAAGATGATAAAGTGTGATAGATAGAAGATAAAGAAGACAATAGATAGAGAGAGAGAGAGAAGAA
>CM060314.1:82837234-82842234 GCA_030674185.1 Monoplex corrugatus
GTGATGGGGGGATAAAGTAACGATGGACGGGCAATTGGTTCTACATTCATAATCTACGGTGATCCCGCTCCCCCCTCCCCCCCCCCAACAAAAAAAAAGTGAGGTAATTAGCATATACCTCTGCTAGAATTTCGGGATAATTGTACAGCAGTTCCCTTTTCATTCTAATTTATTCCATTGCATTAGTTCAGTTCTTTTTTCTGTTCTTATTGCTGTTTTGCCTTTTCGTTGTTTTTGTTTTTCCTTCGTTTTGCTTTTTTTTTTACTTTTATGTTATTAAGAAGAGTTGATTGGAGGACAATTTTTATGGATGTGGAGATTTAGATTTCCCGTGGGGGTGAGCGGTTCAGAAATATATCAACGAATAGGAGCGAGGGATTCATGGAATCAGAGCGAAGATTAATATGTGAGAATTAGACAGACGAACGAACGAATATACAGCAGGGTTGAAAAAAACACAAACAAACAAAAACCAACCAACCAACCAACTAACAAATAATATTCCCTTTAAATTGGCTCTTTGTGTGCGTGTGCGGTTGCGTGTGCGCGTGCGTGTGCGTGTGCGTGTGCGTTGCGTGTGCGTGCGTGTGCGTGTGCGTGTGCGTGTGCGTGTGCGTGTGCGTGTGCGTGTGTGCGCGTACGCGCACGCGCGCTTTTGTGTGTGTGTGTGTTGTGTGTTACGTGTGCGTTAGTGTAATTACAATAATAATTATTATTATTTTTGATAGTAGTGATAGTAGTAGTAGCAGTAGAAGTACTAGTAGTAGTGGTGTGGTGGTAGTAGTAGTAGTAATAGTAGTAGTAGTAGTGGTGGTAGTAGTAGTAGTGTAGGAGTAGTAGTTGTGGTAGTTGTGATAGTTGTGGTAATAGTAGTGGTAATAGTAGTGGTAATAGTAGTAGTAGTAGTAGTAGTAGAGGTAGTAGTAGTAGTAGTAGTATCAGAAGGGCGAAAGCGATAAGCCTTATCAACCTGGCTCTGAGTCAGACACTTTTTTATCACAGGTTTTTGTTTGTTTGTTTGTTTGTTTTTGTTTGTTTGGTTGTTTTTGTTGTTGTTGTTGTTTTTTAAGCTCTCAACTTTTCCCACACTGTGCAAGCCGTATTTTGTTGCGTAGCCTGCATATTCCGTCTTCGGTGGTCCTATATAGGCTACGAAGCATTTTTTTATTTTAATAAGCAAGTAATTGAAATGCTCACACGATCTTTAACGTGTACATATTTGATTTTTTGGTTGTTTCATACATAAACAACTAAAAGGTGTTTAGGCATTGGCAGGTCTGCACACATAGTCACCTGGGTGATCAGGAACATTTCCACGCTTTTATCCGCCTGGTAGAGTGTCTAGGCAGATCGAACTCCGGACCTTCCGACTGAAAGTCCAAAGTTAACCCACTGGACTACCGTCCAGACATGAAGGGAAGGAAGCAGAGACAGTTATCAGAGTCAACTCCCTTGACAGAAGCTCTTCAGTGGAAAAAATCAACCACACATTACAGGGTTTCCCTTTACGTGTCCATAGCAACGGGGAAATGAGACGTGCACGAAAATTGTTTCTCTTTGCACTTCCGTCTGTTTTCCTCCCTCCTTGCTGTGCTTAATCAGCTGAAATGGAGATAGGAAGAGACAGAGAGAGAAAGAGACAGGGAGCCGGAGGGAGAGAGACAGTTAGACAGAAGCAGACAGACAGAGAGAGAGAGAGAGAGGCAGACAAACAAACATCTTTTTTTTTATTGTTGTTTCTGTTGTAGTAGTAGTGGTAGTAGTGTAGTATAGTAGTGGTAGTAGTGGTGGTAGTAGTAGTGGTAGTAGTAGTAGTAGTAGTAGTAGTAGTAGTAGTAGTAGTAGTAGTAGTAGTAGTAGTAGTAATATTTGTTTTGTTGTTGGTGGTGGTGGTGATGGTGGTGCTGTTGTTGTTGTTGTTGTGGGAACTGCTTGTAACAGTATTTGTCTTAAAACGGAATCAGAATATTCTTGATAACAGTCCCCCCCCCCCCCTCCCAAATAATCCACATATTGCTCAATTCACTGCAGAAAACTGCACTCCATGTAACACGGACATGATTCTTTTGCTGATTCTCCTCGTTCTGTCTGCTAGCCTAGGCACACGATATCACGGTATTCGCCTGATAATGTCTTTTCATCACTTTTGCTGTCGTAAAGTCAGCTTTCAGATGACTGCATTCGTACATATCCCAAAAGTTTTAGACTAGTCTTAGATGAGCAGTCTCCAAAAAATGTGGCAATTTGTCTACCTTTACTATGTTCGCTTGTTGTTGTTGTTGTTGTTGTTATTGTTGTTGGTGTTGTTGTTTTTGTCTTCATATATATTTTTTTATTGTGGTGGTATTTATTGTTGCTTTTTATTTTGATTGTTTGTTTGTTTTATTTCCTGGTATCATCCTATCTGCCAAATTAATCACACAATACTATATCACCAATCTGATTTTATGAGGAAAAATAAACAGTTATTTCTCTGTGTGTCTTCACCATCCCTTTCCTTCTCTATCTTCTGTCTGTTTGTCTATGTCTATCTGTTTCTCTGTACCTCATATATGCCTGTTTGTCTGTGTCCATCTGTTTCTCTGTACCTCATATATGTCTGTTTGTCTGTGTCCATCTGTTTCTCTGTACCTCATATATGTCTGTTTGTCTGTGTCCATCTGTTTCCTGTACCTCATATATGTCTGTTTGTCTGTGTCCATCTGTTTCGCATACCGCACATTTAATTATGTTTGTATGTGTCTTTCTGTTTCTTAAAACTACATATACGTCTATTTGTCTGTGTCTGTTTCTTTGTATCACATATGTCCTGTTTGTCTGGTCTATCTGTTTCTCTGTACGACATAGATGTCTGTTTGTCTGTCTATCTGTTTCTCTATACCACATATATGCCTGTTTGTCTGTGTCTATCTGTTTCTCTATACCACATTATGTCTGTTTGTTTTTCTTTTTTTTATGCACATACATATATGCTTGTCTGTGTCTATCTGTTTCTCTATAACCACACATATGTCTGTTTGTTTGTGTCTATTTGTTTCTATGTACTACATATATGTCTGTGTGTCTGTGTCTATCTGTTTCTCTAAACCACACATATGTGCTGTTTGTCTGTGTCTATATTTGTTTCTATTATACCACATATATGTCTGTTGTGTCTGTTCTATCTGTTGTTCTTTTATACATATAATATGCGTGTCTGTGTCTATCTGTTTTCTCTATACCAACAAATATGTCTGTCGTGTCTATCTGTTTTCTATACCACAATTTCTGTTTTGTGTCTACTGTTTCTCTATACCACATATATGTCTGTTTGTCTGTGTCTATCTGTTCTCTATACCACATATATGTCTGTTTGTCTGTGTCTATTGTTTTCTGTACCACATGTATGTCTGTTTGTCTGTGTCTATTGTTTCTCTAATACCACATATATGTCTGTTTGTATCATTGTTTCTCTATAACCACATATTATTTGTTGTGTCTACCTGTTTCTCTATACCACATTATATGTCTGTTTGTCTGTGTCTATCTGTTTCTCTATACCAACATATATGTCTGTTTGTCTGTGTCTATCTGTTTCTCTATCCACATATATGTCTGTTTGTCTGTGTCTTACTGTTTCTCTATACCACATATATGTCTGTTTGTCTATGTCTATTCTGTTTCTCTATACCAATATATGTCTGTTTGTCTGTGTCTATCTGTTTCTCTATACCACATATATGTCTGTTTGTCTGTGTCTATCTGTTTCTCTATACCACATATATGTCTGTTTGTCTGTGTCTACTGTTTCTCTATACCACATATATGTCTGTTTGTCTGTGTCTATCTGTTTCTCTATTCCACATATATGTCTGTTTGTCTGTGTCTATCTGTTTCTCTATACCAATATATGTCTGTTTGTCTGTGTCTATCTGTTTCTCTATACCACATATATGTCTTTTGTCTGTGTCTACTGTTTCTTATACCATATAGTTTTTGTCTGTGTCTCTGTTTCTCTATTCCACATATATGTCTGTTTGTCTTAGTCTTTTCTGTTTCTTTTATACCATTATATGTCTGTTTGTCTGTGTCTATCCTGTTTTTTTCTATACCGCTATATTGTTTCGTGTCTACCTGTTTCTCTATACCGCATATTGTCTGTTTGTTTTGTGTCTATCTGTTTTTCTATACCATATATATGTCTGTCTGTGTCTGTCTGTCTCTCTATACCACATATATGTTTGTCTGTGTCGACTTGTTTCTCTATACCACATGTCTATTTGTCTGTGTCGCTTGTTTCTCTATACCACATATATCACACACGCAGAAGAGAGTCTGGAGCCAAAGGGAAACAGGATGGGAGGGGAGAGGAAAGGAAGTAGGGGATAAGGGACCCGACACATTCCATCAACTTGGCAGCGTGGGTGAGGCAGGCATTAATCTACTTCACCCCGATGTGGTAAAAGGCCCTCACGTCGTATAATATCAGGATAAAAACAAATTACGATGATGGCTACCCTAGTGAACCTAGTCATACTGGAAGGGAAAACTGTGTAGGCACAAGCAAGCGAAAACAGAATCCAGGAAGCAAAATATCGTCAGTTTTCAAACTTGGCTCATTCCTAAAACGGTCTTAACACTCTGTTTGAAACTAAAGCCAAATTCTCCCTTTCCATTCCCATCCTCATTCTAGTATATAATTGCTTGACCTAAACCCTGATTTAGACCCAGGATCATAACGTTTCTGTACGTGAAATGCATTGTTTGAGAAGGGCTGTGAACAAGACCACATGTGACATGATCTAAAACACCAAGATAGTAGAAATTATGGTACCGACACCAGTACACCGTCATATTCATCAGCAGAGAAAAAAACCCACTCTGATCATATGAGTCAACTCCATCTGTTGACGCAACACAACAAGTGACAAAAAGATGTGTGGATTAAAAAAAAAGAGGCAGAGAGAGCAAGACCTGAATAGAAGGCTTGACAGATACTTTGAAGTCACATTTCTTTATTA
>CM060314.1:82844734-82854734 GCA_030674185.1 Monoplex corrugatus
TGTATTTTATCATCTATTATTTATCTATTTATTCATTTATATTTGTAATGTATGGGTAGACAGACTGGAGTTGTACTCACACCTATACACAGAAAAAAATGAGCCTGAAGAAGTAGTCATCTAAAGTTATTCAAATTGTACCACTACAGGGTTGTTGTTTTTTTCAAACAATACCTGATCATCTCTTTGGTGTAAGGCATGTGTACAGGTGGTATGTTGCTGCACATTATACATATTCCGTTTTCATTAGATTCGTATGCTGGGTGTGTTCATGTGTCTGTATACTACGGAAATCTGACATGAATTGAAGAAGTCTTTAACGTGCATACTTGATATCCTGCGTAGTATGTGCACCAAAGAGGTTTAGGCATACATTGATCTGCAAACATGTTGGACTGGGAGAATGGAAGAATAAAACACCACAAGTTACTCACCAGGTGGGAAATAACCAGGCAGAATCAAACCTCACCCTTGCCGATTTGAAGTCTAACGTCTTACCCAATTGACTACCGCTCTCCTCATTCCGTTTTGATAGTAAACTAATATGCTGATGGCATTTATAAGGCGTCAAATATCCATACAAAATATTAAACAAAAGCAGTGCACTCTCACCATTTACAAAAGCAATCACCTTATAACGACCAAAACCTCAGGGTATGAATCACAGGCAAACTGGAGGGAGAGGAAACAGGAGGCCAGTCGGGCAAAAGAGTGATACACAGAAGGGGAAATCACTGCTGTGCAAAAAGGTATATATCTTCAAGTTCGACTTACATCCATAGCTTCATCTGTATGACATAAAACGTTAGCAAAAATCTCTCGCCTGTTTTAAGATTATTCTTCACAATTTATCGACAATGAATGTAGCTGTTTGTTTGCTCGTTCGTTTGTTTGTTTGTTTGTTTGTTTGTTTTCTTTCTTTGCTTGCTTGTTTGTTCGTTTATTTGTTTGTTTGCTTGCTTGCTTGTTTGTTTGCTTGCTAGTGTGTTTGTTTGCTTGCTTGTTTCATTGTTTGTGTTGGTATTTTTTACTCGATTTATTTTATTGCAGTGCAGATAGAGTGATAACTGCAGTCATATATTGTTATCAGTGTGGGAGGAAAAAAGCAGGGGACATTATCTGAGTGAGCTCCCTTCGCGCAAGTTCTTCCGTGAGGAAAACAACGACACATTACACGGCTTCCCTTTTCGTCGCCATGGCAGCAGGAAATCAAAAGTTCAGGAAGATTATTTCTCTTTTTCCTTCTCAATGTTCTCCTCTTTCCTTGATATGTCTCATCAGATGAGACTAAGATTGAAGAGTGAGCGGGCCAGAGATAAAGAGAGAGAGACGGAGAGAGAAACTGAAACTGAAACTGAAACTGAAACTGTTTATTGTCATTACCCGAAAAGGTCTTTTGACAAGGGGGATAACAATTTTCCAGTAGTGCGACACATAATCCACTCTTTGTATGTGCGCAAATTCTTCACACATAATCAAAAAAAATATCGAACATCCATTCCTTGAACAGTCGAACATATTCAAATCATATATAATGAACAATCATCCATTTTACCACTACTACATAATGCAAAGAAAACAACAACAAAAAATATCAGAACAGCGTTCCCACATTCAGGCCAATAATTTGTCTAGGTTTAGACAAACCAAAATCTTTTTCACACACCCACACCCACACACACACACACACACACACGCATCCATATACGCTCACACGCGGGCGCGCGCTCGTGCGCACACACACACACATCAAAACTGTAATATGATGAAACATCTGGGCTAGACCACCCAAACCTTACATTTAGTGATAATAATATAATCTTCACATAACTGCCCCAAAATACTCTGTTAACAAGGGACATCACTATGCCTTTTATTTATTTGTTTTTTGGTTTGTTTGTTTTTTTTGTTTTTGTTAACATGTATAGTAGACCCTTAAGTGTCTATATACCCTTTCAATATCCACTTCTAACATATTCTACAAATATACCATTATTTTCATATTATTAGCTACTCTTAAATTATCGGCAAACAAAGCAAAATAAAGCAAATGAAAACAGCTCTTTACAAAACAGAGTCTATAATAAAGCGGCTTCTTTTGGAGTTAACGTGATATAGCCCACATCAGTCAAAAGAGATTAAATTAATCCCAGTATGATATTGTCTAGCACTATTGTCGGGCTTGTAAGTGTTTATGTCTTATTTTTTGTGCTTC
This sequence comes from Monoplex corrugatus, assembly GCA_030674185.1. NCBI lineage: Eukaryota > Metazoa > Mollusca > Gastropoda > Littorinimorpha > Ranellidae > Monoplex > Monoplex corrugatus. Next base: position 82,846,950 of record CM060314.1, read on the forward strand.
CGCAATGTATAGTGCCACTGATTTGATTATGACTTCGTCATCAGATGACAAAATAGATACAACATCTTGTCTTTTGGCCATGTCGGATTCAAAAACTTTGCATTTTCCACGTATTGTGTCAAAAATTTGGCATTGGAATAAAAAGTGTTTTTCATTATCGACATTGTTTCCACATAAGGGGCAAGGATATACTGTGGACGTCCCAGGTTGAAACCAATTTTTATTTGCATTGAAACCAAGTGTTCTTAATCTAAATCTTGCGTAATTAGTTCTTTGCCATTTATCCGTAACAACACTGAGATATTTTTCGGTTTGAAAAACATCTTTAAATGAGAAGAACCAACTATATTTTTCTTTGTTTTCCATATCTGAGTGCCAATTTTGTTTAAACGAACAAATAAGCCTGTCTTTAAATTCATTAATAAACTGACACTCATTTCCTACTCCCTGGGACAACCACACGATTCCAAACCCAAGTTCTGATAAAGCCTTTTTTACCTGATAGGCCCAGTTCTGTTTTCCTATTTCCATTTGAGTAACCATCATTTCATATGCCTGTTTACATAACCGAGATTGTGGAAGCCTTAACAATTTCAACCAGTATTTAATACTCTTCACAAAGGTTCTAATGTATAAAGGATATCTTCCAGTTTCTCCATATAAAACAGTATTAGAAGAGTGAATTGGTACAGCCAAAAAACGTTTTATAGCATATGTATGCACTTTTTCCATATGTGGATTTACAGTAAGACCCCATACTTCAGCTGCATATGTAAGTAAAGGTTCTATCTGTGTATCAAACATTTTCCAATATAAATTACAATCAATAGAATTGAGCTTCCGTAAGGATTTTAGAATTTCAATAACACCTTTTTTCCCTTTATTACAAGATTCTTCCCATGCATAATTTAAACTTAATTTTGTCGAAAATATTATTCCTAAGTATTTATAAGAATTAACAACTTTAACCTCGTTAATTCCATAGAACCATTTTTCGTGTTTTGATAAATGTCCACCCTTCCTGAAAATCATAATATTAGTTTTATCCATGTTAACTGTTAAAGCTAGTCGATCCGATTCTTCCTTTAAGACATTTAACTGGTTTTGTAAGCCTTTGACTGTACCAGAGAGAAGAACAACATCGTCTGCAAACAGCAATAGGAATATCTCAATAACCCCAGGGATAATTTGAATGCCATGCCTGCCTTTTCTTGACAGTTCCACTGCTAATTCATTAATGAAAAATGAAAACAATTGAGGACTCAATTGACACCCCTGTTTCACTCCTTTAGGGCATTCAAAATAATCTGAATATACACACTTCTCACGCACGCATGCAAACACTGAGTTATAAACTCCTCTTAGGGCCATATATAATTTTCCATTCACACCACTTTTACGTAATATATTCCAAAGATTATTACGATTCACAGAATCGAATGCCTTCCTAAAATCCACAAATGCAACATAAAGTTTCTTATTTAAAAGTAAATGCTTCTGCACAAGGGAGTAAAGTGTGAAAATATGATCAATTGTACTGTATTTTGCTCTAAATCCAGCTTGTTCTTCAACTATTTTCTCTTCTTTTTCTGCCCACTTTGTTAATCTCTTATTCAAAATATATGTATAAACTTTACTCACTATACTTGTTAGACAGAGAGAGAGACAAAGGGAGAGAGAGAGAGAGAGACGGAGACGGAGACAGAGACAGAGACAGACAGACAGACAGAGAAACATAGACATAGACAGCCAGAGATAGAGACAGACAGACAGGCAGACAGACAGACAGACAGACAGAGAAACTGAGACAGAGACAGACGGACAGAGATAGAGAGAGACAGAGACAGGCAGACAGACAGACAGACAGAGAAACTGAGACAGAGACAGACAGACGGAGATAGAGAGATACAGAGACAGGCAGACAGACAGACAGAGATAGAGAGAGACAGACAGGCAGACAGACAGACAGACAGAGAAACAGAGACATAGACAGCCAGAGATAGAGACAGACAGACAGACAGACAGACAGAGAAACTGAGACAGAGACAGACGGACAGAGATAGAGAGAGACAGAGACAGGCAGACAGACAGACAGACAGACAGAGAAACTGAGACAGAGACAGACAGACGGAGATAGAGAGATACAGAGACAGGCAGACAGACAGACAGAGATAGAGAGAGACAGACAGTCAGAGAGACATACAGAGATAGAGAGAGACAGAGACAGGCAGACATACATACAGAGATAGAGAGAGACAGAGACAGGCAGACAGACATACAGAGAGAGAGAGAGAGAGACAGAGAGACAGAGACAGGCAGACATACATACAGAGATAGAGAGAGACAGAGACAGGCAGACAGACATACAGAGATAGAGAGAGACAGAGACATACATACAGAGATAGGGAGAGACAGAGACAGGCAGACAGACAGGCAGAGATAGAGAGAGACAGAGACAGGCAGACATACATACAGAGATAGAGAGAGACAGAGACAGGCAGACAGACACAGAGAGAGAGAGACAGAGACAGGCAGACATACATACAGAGATAGAGAGAGACAGAGACAGGCAGACAGACATACAGAGATAGAGAGAGACAGAGACAAGCAGACAGACATACAGAGATAGAGAGAGACACAGACAGGCAGACATACATACAGAGATAGAGAGAGACAGAGACAAGCAGACAGACATACAGAGATAGACAGAGACAGAGACAGGCAGACATACATACAGAGATAGAGAGAGACAGAGACAGAGACAGGCAGACAGACAGGCAGAGATAGAGAGAGACAGAGACAGGCAGACATACATACAGAAATATAGAGAGACAGAGACAGGCAGACAGACATACAGAGAGAGAGAGAGACAGAGACAGGCAGACATACAGACAGAGATAGACAGAGACAGGCAGACAGACATACAGAGATAGAGAGAGGCAGAGACAGGCAGACATACAGACAGAGATAGAGAGAGACAGAGACAGACAGACGGAGATAGAGAGAGACAGAGACAGGCAGACATACAGACAGAGATAGAGAGAGACAGAGACAGGCAGACATACAGACAGAGAGTCAGGCAAAGGAAGGAGAGAGAACAAGAACAAGAACAAAAAAAAATGTATATCATTTTCGATGCTAGTGGCATAAGCACATTAATGTTGTTTTCTTTTCGGTTGTTATGTTGTTGCTGTTTTGTATCCAGCTCTCACACATGGGGGTCTGTTCTCATACAAATGCATTACAATGTTCATAATACATAGAGAAAGAAAGAGAAAGAGAGAGAGAGAGAGACAGACAAACAAATAGACAGACAGACAGACAGATAGACAGGCAGAGATAGAAAGAGAAAGAGAGAGAGAGACAGACAGACAGACAGATAGAGGCAGACAAAGAAAGAGAAAGAAAGAGAGAGACAGAGACAGAGAGAGAGACAGACAGACAGACAGTGACAAAGACAAAGACATAGGCAGAGACAGACAGAGAGACAGAGGCAGAGACAGATACAGAGAGGGAGGGAGGGGGAGAAAGAGAGAAAGAAAGAGAGAGAGAGAAAGAGAGAGAAGAGAGAGAGAAAAAGAGAGAAAGAGAGAGAAGAGAGAGAGAAAGATAGAGAGAGAAAGAAAGAGAGGGAGAGAGAGAGAGAGAAGGAGAAAGAGAGAAAAAGAGAGAGAGAGACAGAGACAGAGAGACAGACAGACAGAGAGAGGATAGCTGATGTCCAGACACAACACAGAGTTTGTCTCGCCTCAGTTTAACTCATCCCTCAGTTCAACTCTTCTATCCTGTCTGTCAACCAGCAGAGTCACTAGCACTACTGCTACTGTTTCATGGGGAGGAAATAAAACACAGAAATATAATCAAAACGAGAGAAGGCAAAATGGTTATGTGTATTTGAATAACGAAACACAAAAGGCAGACATCTTCAGCCGTCTGGCTTTTGTCAAGCGGGTGTATGAAAGACACCAAAGAAAATACATTCACTAGATATACGGTATAAACAACAGATATGCTGCCTTCTCTGATGTTTCGTTCAACTTGAATCCAAATAGAAGAAGAAGAAAAAAAAAGAAAATTAATGCAGGAACAAGATAATAATGGAACCGGAAGACTATGAAAAGAAAAGCAAAGAAGATGGAACTGAAAAAGAATGGGAAGAAAAAGCCAGGAGAGAGAGGCAAAATCTTCCATGAACTTGAGGACACGTGAGAATGTACGTTGATGTGTGTACGAGATAAAACAAAATTGAAGATTATTCTCAGAATGAAATATTATATTATTATGATTATGATCATGGTCATTACAATTTCAATAATAATAAATAATAATAATAATAATAATAATAATATAATAATGATAATAATAATGAAAATAAATCATTATTATTATATCGTTATCATGACTATTATTATTACTATTATTATTATTATTTTTATTATTATTATTATTATTATTATATTATTATCATTATTATTATTCTTGTTATTATTATTATTTTATTATTATTATTATTATTATTATTATTATTATTATTATTATTATTATTATTATTATTATTATTATTATATTATTATCATTCATAATAATATCATCGGCATTATTAAAACATATCCATTTCTTTTGTCAAAACGGATTTACCATGTGAATCTCGAGCTCCCTTCCCCGTTGAGAGCAAGTAGCCGCATTGCAATGCCACCATTTTTTTTATTGTTGTTGTTTACCAGTACACATATTTATAAAATGAGATTGACCACCAGTAACCACATTGTGAAATGAAAAAAAAAATCTGAGAATACCGTTACATCCCAAAGAGAGGAGAAAATGAATTTGGCTCTTTTGAAAAGCTAAGAACGACAAAACAAAAAACACAAAACTGGACAATTTACCCCGTGGAATAAAGTTGTTGGTCAAAAATACAAAACAAAACAATACAAACACCTTTGAGGAAGACGACGAAAATAACAAGAGAGAGAGATAGACAGAGAGAGAGAGAGAGAGAGACAGACGGACAGACAGACAGACAGACAGAGACAGAGACAGTGACAGAAACAGTGAGACAGACAGAGAGAGAGAGACAAAGAGAGAGGCAGAGACAGAGACAGATATATATATATATATATATATATAGAGAGAGAGAGAGAGAAAGAGAGAGAGGGAGAGAGAGAGAGACAGACAGACAGACAGACAAACAGACCGACCGACCGACAAAGACAAAGACAGAGAGACAGAGAGAGACAGAGAGAGTCAGATCAGAAAGAGATAGACAGACAGACAGACAGAGAGACAGAAAGAGAAGTGAAGACAAAATGAGAAAATGTATTTCAATAACAAACAAAAAAAAAGAAGAAAAGCAGACATCTTTGGTCGTCTGGCCTTTGTCAAACGTTCTTGAAAGGCAATAAAGAAAACACATTCACTAGATATATACGATATAAATAATATGTCTGTTGCCTTCTCTGATGTTTCGGTCAGCTTGAATCCACATAAATCAAAAAAGAGGGTATGCAGAACAAGGGATTAATGGAACTGGAAGACTTTGGGAAAAAAAGGCAAAGGATGGAATTAAAAAAAAAGATTGTGAAGAAGGAGAAGAAGCAGCGAGAGTGAGACAAAATCTTCCATCAACTTAAGGACGCAGATAAAATGTATGTTTATGCATCAGATGATAATTTTGTGAGGATTGCTCTCAGGATCATTGTTGTTTGTTGTTGTTCTTGTTCTTTTCTTCTTCTTCTCATTATCATTATCATTTTCATTAATAATAATAATAATATTATATTATTATTATTATTATTATTATTATTGTTATTATTATTATTATTATTATTTATCATTATTATTATTTTATTATTATTATTATTACTATCTTTATTATCATTATTATTATTAATTTAATCATTATTATTATTGCTATTATATTATTAATAATAATATCATTAGTGTTATTATCATTAGTGTTATTATTATTTTATATTATTCGTGTTATTATTATTATTATTAGTGCCGTTGTTCTTGTTCTTGTTGGTAGTAGTAGTAGTAGTAGTAGTAGCAGCAGTAGTAGTAGAGTAGTAGCAGTAGTAGCGGTAATGTTTTTGTTGTTCTTGTTGTTGTTATCATTATATTATTATTATTATTATTATTATTATTATCATCACTATTATTATTATCATTATTATTATGCAGACTCCCAGAGCTTCTGAAACCCGATATACGCTAGTAAGGTCTGAAATGGAGAAGGGGTGGAGGAGGGACTGGTGGAACACTAAGCTAACACCATCAGAATGACAGAAACATTAAGATGGGCAGCGAACAGGCCAGCTTGTGATGTTCCAGGCTGGGATTGAACTCAAGACACTGATCAAATGAGCCAACAGACGATAAGCATGAAGTGGACAGCATTCTCTGTGAACCCTGTGACACCAACTTCCATCCCCAATTTTCTTCTGATTACCGATTTTTTTTTCTCCAGCAGCAGTAAGACATTAAATTTTGTAATTGGATTGATTTGAGAAAATAGGATTAATCATGTTTTTACGCTACCCGTGATAATGGACAGACCAGGCCAAGAAAGAAAGCACGGGGAAAGGATGGAATGGGTGGTAAGGTTTGAGGTGGGTATGTCTGCATGCTCATTCTAGAAGCATGCACCTGGTACAAAAAATCTGCAACCGTCCATTATCATGGACTAATGGGCATACCAGGCCCAGAAAGAATGTACAGGGAGAGGAGGGAACGTGTGGTGAGGGTTGATGTGGCTATGTCTGCTCATTCTAGAAACATGCACCTAGGACAGAGAATCTGCAGCCATAAATTATTGTGGACTGTTAGATAAATGAATGTAAAGATGGGTCCAACATGTACATCTCTGTTAAGAAAGTCCACATTCTTTTGCCAAAATGATGCTCATTTCAGCTCTTTATCATACTACCAAAGCCAAGTTCAGTCAGCTGCAGTGCAATATGCTAGGGAATCTATTTATCAATATTGATAATGACATAAGGCCAACTACCAGGGAATATTGTTCATTTTTGGTGGGACTTCTGATGAAGCTCAGTAGTATTCGCTCAGATTTAATGTCAGTAGGAGAGTTTGAGCTTTGACTTTGCTAAGACAGATTCATCTTAGCTGGGGAACCTCCTCATGCGCTCCTCACAAATCTGCCAACATTTATCTGGCAAACTTCTTGAGTGGGGAGAAGAACATATGAAACACTAAGCTGACACCGTCAAAATGATGGAAACATTATGATGGACAGCAAACAGGCCAAGTTTTAATGTCAAAGGCCGTGGTTGAACTCAAGATATCAGATCTTGAGCCCACGGCTGTCTCAAGAGAACTAACCTTATGCGCCAACCCTCTCTGTGAATAGACTGCACTTACGTCCCACACAACCACATCATAGAAACCTACCGCCAGACTGCACAAAACACAATCCCATTCGCTCACAATTATAATTCATACTCCCCATACTTTGGTTTCCTCAGCCTGTCCATTATCCCCCTCCTCCATACACAAAATAAAACAAACCAAAAACTTCTGCTCATCGTATTTTTCTTCTTCTTCTTGTTCTTCTTCTTGTTCTTCTTGTTCTTCTTCTTCTTCTTCTTCTTTCTTTCTTCTTCTTCTTCTTCTTCTTCTTCGCTTCTTCTTCGCATTCTTCTTCGCATTCTTCTTCGCATTCTTCTTCGCATTCTTCTTCTTCTTCTTCGCATTCTTCTTCTTCTTCGCATTCTTCTTCTTCTTCGCATTCTTCTTCTTCGCATTCTTCTTCGCATTTGATTCTTC
>CM060314.1:82862234-82869734 GCA_030674185.1 Monoplex corrugatus
TAATACTAATTTTGGATATCGGTAGTATTGGAAGAGAGACCATGACAATGACAAAGGGTTTTCATATTCGAACGGCAAAGGTTATCACCTGGAGGTCAGTTATCAACTTGTTTTTGCCAATCTGTCTATTTGCCTAAAACTAAGAACTACTAAACGAAATATTCCTTATGAAACAAAGAGAGAGAAAGAGAGAGAGAAAGAGAGAAAGAGAGACAGACAGACAGACAGAGACGAAGAGAGGCAGGACAGACACAGACAGGTACAGCCACAAAGATAATTTGTCCTCCTAGTTGACCGCGTAATGTCAGAAAAGATTTGGTGGCAGGGCTGCTGAAAGACAGATGAAGACCAGAGCGGGGCGAGAGAGGGGTCTTTCATTCTCTCTTGGTCCAGAGGCTGGGCTGGACCTGGTTAGTGTGCGTTGTGTGGCTGTGTCCCGGGGTTTGTCATCTCCCCACCTTGCCATTCGGTTTGTAAACAATGTAACTGATGACTGGGTCCGAATGGGTCATGCAACGCATGGACAGTCCCCCTTAGCTTGAAGAAAAGTGTCGATTGTCGTCGGGAGCTTGGGAAGTGGGTGTCCCGAGAGTGGCGAGGCATTGGTGCTCCGGGTCCCATCCGCAACCTCGTGATGTTTCTTGTTAACTTAAGTTTATCAACTCTGTAGATTGTACTCAAGATCTTACAGCATCTGTGGTGTCGTTACATATGGAATTCATCCCGAATATGGAGATACTTTCCCGAGAAACTAACACCGAGACTGAAACTGAAGACTGTTGCCTGCTACGTTTTGATGATTTTTCATCTTTTGATATCCCATGCGAATAAAATGATGAAAGGTCACTCCTACACATCCTCAGCGTTGGTTCTGGATAAAGAGCGGAGCGGCAGAGAGAATTATCAGAGTAAACTCCCTTCTTGCAAGCTCGCTCTTATACGTGGAGGAAAGAACTACACGTTATATGTTGTGGTTACATGGCTTCCCTCTACGTTGCCATGGCAGCAAGGCATAAAACAACAAATGGGCAAAGATTGTTTTTCCTTTTTCAGTTCCGTTCGTGTTCTTCTGAAGGAGCGGTGATGATGGATGAAATGGGAAAACAGGGAAAGAGAGAAGAGAGAGAGAGAGAGAGAGAGGGAGAGAGACAAGGAGACAGAGACAAAGAGACAGAGACAGAGAACAGAGACAGAGACAAGAAAACAATCAGAGAACAAAAAACAATACAAAAATGAACTAAAAATAACATGAAGTGCAAGCAATGTATTGCACATGTAAGACAGAAAGAGAGAGAGACAGAGACAGGGAGAGACGGGATGGAGAGAGAGTGAGAGAAATAGGAGAGAATGAGAGAGAGAAGGAGGGGGGAGAGAGAGAGAGAAGAGAAGGAGAGAGAGAGAAGAGGAGAGACAGAAGAGAGAGACAGAAGAGACAGAGACAGAGAGAAGACAGACAAGAGAACAGGAGAGACAGAGACAGAGACACACAGGAGGGATCCAGAGAGAAGACACAAGAGAGACAGAAGACATAGACAGAACAGTGCAAAGAGAAGAGAGAGAGAGGAGGAGAGAGAGAGAGAGAGAGAGAAGAGAGAGAGAAGAGAGAAGAAAAAGAGAGAAGAGAGTAGAAAGAAGAAAGAACAGAGTTAGAATGAGCTTGCTAGAGGAGAGATGAAGAGAGAGAGTAGTAAAAAACCATTAATATTGAGGTAGTAATTAAACAGAAAAGCAATTTTATAACTGAGCCTTCGCATAGAGTTTACATAAAGATAAAACGTTAAGTGGCATACATTGAGGAACAAAAATGGTTCCCTATAGTGTTCCACCAGCGGTTTTACCAACGGCCAGAGAGATAGCAAGGAAGACTAGCAGATACGCAAAACAGAGAATTGTTACGGAGAGAAAGTGAATGGAAATTCCTTTGACTCAGTTAAAACCCCTTTGGATTGCCAAGTCAAAGTAAAAACTTAACCTTTGATTCCTCACCTTAACAGTACTTCGGAAGTTGGTGGATGGTTGAGGGTAAAGGTAAGTTTTTTCAGTTCGTGGATTGGGTGCAGGAGTCAAAGGGTTAGTAATCGACCCGACAGTGTGCGTGCAAGCTGTTGCAGTCATAGCTACGTTCTTACGTTTGTATTTTCTGTTTGTCTGTTCTGTTGTTTTATATGTCCGTCTGCTTGTCTGTCCGTCTATCGTCTGTCTGTCTCTTGGCTATGTTTGTTTTTTGCCTGTTTCTATGTCCCATTTTTCGTCCTCTCTCTCTTTTTCTCTCTCTCTTTCTTTTCTCTTTCTCTCTTGTATTTTTTTTCTCTTCTTTCTTCTTTTGTCTCTTTCTTTTGTTCTGTTGTGTCTCTTTTTGTCTCCTGTCTGTTTGTCTGTCTGTTTCCTTCTCTCTTCCCATTCTTCTCTTAAACAAATTTTTTTCACTCTCTGCTGCTTTTGTTCCTCTCTGTTGTCTTGTCTTCTGCATTTCTTTTTTTTAGCAACACATTTTTTTGCTTTTGATCTTATGATTTTTTGTTGGTTTGTATGTGCGCCGCTGTGTGTGGTCGTCTTTGGGGGTTTTTGATGTGGTGTGTGGTGGTGTGTTGTGTGTGTAAATTGTCTTGTGTTTGTGTCTTGTGTTATGTGCGCGCGCGTTTTGTGTAATATGTTTGCATGGGTTTGTGAGTGTATATATAATACAGGTATTTTTTTTAGTTTTTTTCTGTTTTTTTGTCCAGCATCATATAAGTGACTTCTGGTAGTATTGTGGATGAGTAGTTATATAGTGATTGGGGCATGATTTCACGTTCTATATTGGTGCCATAATTTGAATCATAAAAGTGCTGTCAGTCATGAGGTTTGGTTTTTGATCTGGAAAAGAGCAAAACGAGTTCACGGTATGCAACGTTTATAACGAAAGTTACATATGCTCCCAGTCGTGATAGGTCAAGGGGGGTGGATCATTGGTAAACAATGTTTTTGCCCTGTGGTCATTAAAATATTAGAATTTATCGAAGTAGCAACTGTGATTCCAGGAGCATTATGAATGATTCATAGTGATATTTCATTAGATTGCAGCATCAGTTCTAAGTTTAGCATGTATTTTCTACTTCATATTTTATAGTACAAACATTGTGCATGGTGTTAAATATGTTACTTCAAGACGTTGCTCATGATAAACCTTAAACTAGCTTCAGTCGACTTATAATATTGAATCATAGTTAATTCCAGAGAGAACAGTCTTATGTCACATTTTGCAGAAAGAAGGAAAAAGGAAAAAAGTCGAGAGATTAAACAAAGAAATACTTACGCTTCATGGCTTTTACTTCTGTAAGTGCCGACGCAACTTTAATGCACATTTGTCGACGTTCAAGTCACTCTGTTGAATTCAATGTTCGATTATTGTTCAGTTTTCGCCCGTCATGACTGTTTTGGCACTAGGATTCCCCTTATGACGTCTTCTTGTGGTGTCTAGCAGGTCTTGGTCGCGTTCTTTCTTTGTCCCTCCAACTCTATCCTTCTCGTTTGCTCTCACTCTTTCTTTCACTTCGCTTCTCTGAATACTTCATTTTCCTCTCTAGATGGCCCCTCACCCATTGCATCTCGGCGGTTTGACTTTCTGGGTTGAATCGTGGTCACCAGCATGAGTTTAGGAATCTGTGCATGGTGGATGTATAGGAGGTGTCATCTGTGTTGCCATCCAGAATCCCAGGACACCAAGATGATGAACACATTCCCTAACACGGGTTGTAAAGACTAAGTATCTATGTACCATTTAAAACTACTGATATCTGAAGATGACCCTTGTTAGACATACAGGGGACGGAAGGTAAATAGCGTTTGGGAGTAGGAATTTGCAATGCCAGATTTTGCAGCAAAGCTTGCAGGTGGGAGTCACATGAGACTAAAAAAAGGTACAATGAAATGCACTGTTGAATCTTGTGGAACAAAAATATTCAAACATGTGTCTAAAAAGCAAAGTTGTCGTAATCCGAAAAACCTCGTGAATTACACAAGTGATATTCTCTGGCGCGGTGACTTAACATGTTTTACAACTACCCTTTAGTATATATATATTATTATATTATATTATTTATGTTGTTATTTATTTTTATTTGTTATGTATGTTTGTGTGTGTGTGTGTGTGTTGTGTGTGTGTGTGTGTGTGTTGTTGTGTTGTGTTGTGTGTGTGTGTGGTGTGTGGTGTGTGTATCCATTATGTATTATCTGTGTTTTTTCCTGTATGTTGGAATGGGAGATGTGGTGTTTAGGTGTTTTCGCACGTGTTATATTCCAAATTTTGTTTCCTAATTGATAACTTATTTCTTGAATCAAAGAACCACTTCTTTTAAATTCGTCAGCATGAATAAATGTTTATATGCGGTCTCTAAACACTTGACTATCATACTTCATTTGACAAGATTTTAGTTCAAGTTGGCCCCAATAGATTTCTTTATGTTATCCAATTACGGACATAAGTTTGCACAGATTAAGCTCTGAACAATATCGTTTCTCTATTTCAGAGCTTTCCATCCGTAATTTCTTTTCTGTATCTGATCAAGTTGATGAAAGACAAGATTTTAATTGAGGACAGGTATAACTGGAAGTATTATAATTGTTTGCCAACGAAGACAGAACTAGACCTAACCAAAATTCAGAAAAACAGATAAGAGAAAGAGAAAAGAAGGAGAGAGACAGAGACAAGAAGACAGAGAGAGCAGCAACAGACGGGTAAGCACAGAAATTTGTCCAGTGACGGGAAAGCAGAATAGATGTGCAGGTGCTGAAAGACAAAAAACAGAAGGGGCAGAAAGAACTCACAGCAGAGCTACGAAGTTAGCCGGTTCTGTATACTCCCACTTTCATTGGTAGTAATATTAACTGAGACTGGCAGATCAAACCAGACAACCCTTAACTTAGAACATGAAGATATAATCGGGAAACCCCATGACCACAAGCGACCTTTGCTTTCATTGCAATGTGATGTTTTTTAAATTAATATAACTCGTAGATTGTATCAGATTTGATTGTGGTGGTTAATGGATTATCCCGTTTGGAGCAATTCCGGCTAATGGTGCTTGATGAGATGTTGCCTGTTTGGTTGAAAATCTAGTTATCCATGCGAAATGATCAAGGTCTTACAATCTGAACAACGTTCTGGAGTAGACGGCAAATCAGAGTACACTTCTTCGCACTATTTCATAAGATGAATACGATCGATGTAAGTCCTGTACTTCAGCAAAGGGGGTAAAAGAAAAGGCAAACATTTTTATTCAGTCGTGGTTGAAGGAATGTGGAAGATTCAGGGAAACGGAGGGGAAGAGGGGGAGAAAGAAGAGCGAGAAAACAGAGAAAAAGAGGTGGGAAAAACCCTAGGCCAAAAAAAATGGACCAAAATCTGAGTGAGCAGTTGTTGAGAATGTGCATTATTTCAAAGACGAAATGATAGTAGCTATGGAGAATACACTTCAGATGGATAAGAAAAGAAGCAGAAAGAGGAGAAAAACAGACAGAGATGATAAACTTTGAACTCCGAACAGGCCTGTCCACAGCAAAAATCCAAATTTTCCAAAGTACAAACAGCTTCTGCAAAGAGAAGGAATAAAGGACAGAGTGTGGTTCAAGGGTAATATTGAGTAGCAGGGGAGAAGAAGAAGGGTGGAAAAGTGAGGAGTAAAGGAAGATAACTGTCAAAGAGAACTAAAAAAATTCATCTTTTCGGGTCGTTTAATTGAAACATTTATTCTGACACCTGAAAGTCTGTCTGTCTGTCTTGTTGTTTTGGTCAAAACTGCTTTCTAGTTCTACGGTTTACAAGTAGAATGCAACTCCAGCTGCCATAAGTGGTTGTTCGAAGAAGAAATTTTTACCTTTCTGATGAATTACACACTTCGCATTCACCAGCACAATAAAACAACCTATCACACCACACCACATTTTACATTTGGATTTGTTAGTGAATTATATGGTTATTAACATTCGGATTGTATATATTGTTTAATAATTATTATTATTTAAACTTATCAGTCATATGTTTTGTTTGTTTGTGTTGTTGTTTATGTATTTCGCGCTGCTGTCTGTGTATTGCTGCTGTTCCATGCTATTTTTCCTTTCTACCTCCAGTTCTTCTCTTTTCATCTTTTTCCTCTATCTTTCTTTCTTCTTTCTATATCTTCTTTCTTTTATCTTTCTAGTCTGATGTCTACGTCTGTCTTTGCTAGTCGTCTTATAAAACCGCTCATTTCTTTTTAACACATTATCGTTCCTGTTCTAATTGAATCAACACTATCCACGTGTTAATTTGTGTTTGTTGTTTATTGCGGCTGCTTGTATGTGTGCTTTTGCTTGCAGTATGGGTTTTTGAGTGTGTTAGTTGTTTGTTGTTTGTTGAGCCGCCTGTAGTGAATTCTATCTATGTTATTCAGTTTCCTTTTGCCACATCTTAGCAGTAAGGTTTGCATTTGACTGGACGTGTTTTGTGTTTATCAATTTCTTTGCTTCGTTCCCCTTCTTTGTCTCTTCGTGTCTGATCTGTCCTCACTCCTCTTTGCACGTTTGCTCTTGATCGAATACAAACGCATGAAGGGAAAGAGGGTTCGGGAAAGAAATTGGAAGATGAAGGAAGGAAAAAAGGGAAGAAGAAAAAAAAAGGGGGGAAAAAAAAAAGAGTCCGGAAAAAACCCGGTTTAAAAAGGAGAAGGAAGAAAAGAAGAAAGAGAGAAGAAAAAAAAAGCCTAGGAAGGAACAAACCCCCCAACAAAGGGGTTAAAAGAGACATAAAAATGAAACAACAAAAAAAGAAGGTAAGAATTAATAATGATGAAATGATGCGAGCAATGGAAAAAAGGGGAGAAGGGAAGGGAAGAAACCTTTCCCCCGATTAAAGTGAGAAGGATTTTGGGCGGCAATAATCTAATTATTTAAATATAAAATAAATTTAGCAGAAAAGGACCCAAAGGAACCTCTTCCCCAAACAAACCCACCCCCCTTAAAAACACCCACCAGACACACCTACCAGAATTAAAATGGGATTATTTAATAAAATTGAAGATTATTATAAAATATTAGAACATTTTGGATTTTTTAACTTATATAATGAAAAGTGTCAGGGGTTGGGGGGGGTGTGGGGTTGCTTTGTGTTGTGTGGTGGGGTTGTGTTGGTTTTTCTTTGGGGTATGGTTAAAGCACCAAATTTATGGCACACTTTCCCAAAATAGAAATTAAAATGAATAACAACTTCAATAAATGATACATGTGAACTTAAAAATTTTTTGGGTTTATTTTGCGTCTTGTTTCTAACATTATAAAACATGAAATACAACGAATAATTCACAAGGCCCCCCAAGTTTGTAAATTGTTTTGGAACATATGATGATTTTTGGTATCTCTTAAAAACAGAATAATTTTTTTAAAAAATTTTTTTTTCTAAATATAAAATATTTTTAGTTTGTAAAATGTTATGGGGTTGGGTTTTCTATTCTGGCTTGTTGGGTTTGTTTGTTCCATGGGGATTCA
>CM060314.1:82874734-82879734 GCA_030674185.1 Monoplex corrugatus
TTACTCTTTAGCAGAATGTATTGAATCTGTATACAATTTTTAAAGCAACAGGCAAATAAAAAAGTGACTGAAACAAGTGAGCGATATAATCGTGCCCCCACCCCCCACCCCCACTCCCAAAAATGACTAGACAGGCCACAGAAACCCGTATACGCTGAAGGCAAGTGGCAGAAAACGCAGGCAAGCCAGAAAGCAAAGAATTACGTCATTCGACACGAGACAAGTTATAAGAAGATACGACCATTGATACCGCTTCAGTTGCAAAGATACAGGTGAAGTGAACTGAACCTCTGTAGTTCACAGACATAAAAAGAAAATGACTAGCTTGGCCGATGAATTTTTGCATAGACAGAGTTTGGAGTTTAGAGTTTGCTCCAGAGGAGTTCATCGCACTCGGCCAATTCCCCATGCACTCCAACCAAATCTGCTATAAAGTATTTGGGAGACTCCTTGAGTTGTGTAAAACTCTATGCCCTAAGTTAGAAAAGCGGCAGAATGGTTCAGACGTTCGCCTACCAAAAACTAAACACGAGGTTCCAGAGTTCGTTCCCCGTTGAGGCTTTAGACTTTCCTCCTCAGCTTGACCAGAAAATCAAACTGAACGTCTAGTCCCTTGGAAGCGGACGAAATACAAGTGGGACCCGTGTGCCTTCTGGCTGCGCACAGATAAGATCACACGGCAGTTGAAAATCGTGAAGAGCAGGAAATTCGCCCGGCCGCCCTGGCATAAAACATTGGAAAGATCGTTCGTTTCCTAGATTCCTCGCCTTGAAGGCCAATTAGCCTTCTAGCTTTCTGTCTAAGAGTCTCGAGAAAAATGGGAGGCGCAGCACTGCGCCCACGACAAAAATAAATGAACATGAAAACGAGAAATGGGGCAGAGTAGAAGAGACGTGTGAAACACTGACCACACAAACCTGGTCGATGCGAACATTAACATGGGGACCGGAAGCGAATAGGCACGTTTTAATATTGTAGTCTTGGATTTTCTTTTCTTTCGGCTGGCCATGACTGAGGCAGACACAAAAAGAACATTGATGAAGAAAATTAGGAAAAGACATGCAACATTCATAGGACATTTTATGAGGCAAGAGAAATTAGAGCACCTGATCACAACAGAAAATCTGGAGGGGAAAAAGGGCACCGGGTAGACCCAGGGAGAAAACAGTGGACGGATTTGAGGAGTGGATGAAGATAGAGAAGATGGGAAATGCAATTGCAGCGACAAAGGATAGATTCGTATGGAGGGCTATGTTCGCCAACGCCATATGGCAGGGCACACGATGATGATGAGGCTGGAATTGAACTCTAAGTATAAGACCTTGATTTTGCACCTCTATCAAAAGAACCCACTGGACCACTTTAGAAAACTGTGACCTTGCTGGAGAGTTGAACTCACAACAACCCGGGATCAAGAATAACGTCCATCTTTTCGTCTTCCGCACTGTTTCAGTGTCGAGACACTGCTCGGTCCAGCACCCAGCACACCAACAATATTTGCAGCCACAGTCCCAGTCCCAAACAGTGACTAGACCTATCAACATGAAGATGCCATAGGGCCACGTATCAGAAGAGATTCTACACTACTGGTGTGATGTAAATTTAAGTTGTGAGTACCCGGGTTCAAGCAAATAGGAACCAGAAAAGCACACACACACACACATACACACACACACACACACACACACACACACACACATACACACACACACACATCACACACACACACACACACACACACACACACACACACACACACACACACACACACACACACACACACACACACACACACACAAATTAAAAACAGAATCAGCATGGTTGGTAGTATACCAAAGCAAGACGGGTAGAAAGCTTTCGGCCGACTACCAACAAGAACAAATACATAAAATTTAGTGGAAAACAGAAAGACTTCCCTGATGTATCGTCCGGCAGGAGAAAATGATTGATATAAAGTTTTTATGAGCTCAAGTAATGACATATACGGGCTCTGATTTTAGTTTTGTCTTCATTTGGTTCCAACTGATGGGAAATGTTGGTACAATTCAGTAGCGCCCGTTCCAATCAGATATATCGAAGAGTCCAACTACTACGTCTACCACAAACGGTAATCACATTCTTTTTGTTTTAGTGTCACTGTGTGAGTGTCTTTTCTGAAGTATCAGGTCTCCACTGCTCTTCACGAGATCAACCATCATGAATAAGCAACACTACAAGCTGAATTTAAAATTGTCCTAGACATGAACGCAGAATGATAACAATGAAAAAGAAAACACACACACACACACACACACACACACACACACACACACACACACACACACACACACACACACACACACACACACACACACACACACACTGAAACCATTAAGATGACAGGATGTAAGAAAGGAACCACGATTACTACAGTAATTATTCCATTGTTTTTTGATGACTCTTGACAGTAGGAATGATGATAAAATCCCATTTTGACCTGAAGCAAAGGTCCATGACTGCATCTATTGTTTTCCCCAAAGTGGGTGTATCCTGGGGCATGAGCTGAACCAAAACGGTGCAGACACTCTTAGTATCCATCTTAAGATTTAGGTAATATTTTCAAAGCCTGCAATATGTGAAATGTATGATCAAAACTGTGGGGGTACAAAATTACACACGCCCATCATCTTGTTTGCAACATTCAGGATATAGTTAAGTAACTGTGAGAAAACAAACAAACGATTTGATGGACTAGAATTGATAACTTCCGGGAAATACACAGACACACACACACAGATACACACACACATACACACACACACACACACACTCACACACACACACACACACACACACACACACACACACACACACACACACACACACACACACACACACACACACACACACACACACACACAAAACACATACAAAACCAACCCGCCTATCTCTCATTTCACTCTATTTTTTTTCGTCTAATATCACTCATAGTGAAAAGACGTTAAATCAAAGAACGAACATACACACAGACAAACAAACAAACAAACAAACAACCGAATAGATGGACTCAAACTGATAAGGTTCCCGTGTCCATTTGATTGTGTTAACCATATTCCAAGGTGAATGGTACCAAAAGCTATTTTTTTATTTACCTGGTGAGCAAGACAGACAACACAGACACACAGTCACACAGAAAGAGACAAAGACACAGAGAAAAAGACAGAAACAGAGAAACGATAACCCCGTGACCTTTTGAGCGAATACAAGTTGATGGCAAGGATCTCCCATCTGTTACTAGGTTGTTCTTTACCATGTCTAGACTACTTGTTTGATTGTTTGTTTTTAATTTTCTTTAGCAGACAAAGCAATAGCTGACAACCCTTTCATCTTGGATGCGAATCAGGCATGACATGAAGGGAGGGAAAGCAAAAGACAGTTGTCAGAGTGAACTCCCTTCGTGCAAGCTCTTCGGTGAAAAAAAACAACATTACACGGGTTCCCTTTACGTTTCTATAGCAACAAGGTTTCATTTTTCGTTTCCTTTCGTGTTCCTCTTTCCTTCCTGTGCTTAATCAGACGAAACAGAGATAGGAAGGAATGGGGAGAGAAAGAAGGAGAGGGGGAGAGAGAGAGAGACAGACAGACAGACAGACGGAGGCAGACAGAGACACAGAGAGAGAGGCACAGAGAGAGAGAGAGAGAGAGAGAGAGAGAGAGGCAGACAGAGAGAGAGAGAGAAACCGAGAGAGACATAGAGAGACAGACAGATAGACAGTCAGATGAGAGAGATAGGGGGGAGGGAGGGAGAGAGACAGAGACAGAGAGGGGCAGAGGGGAGAGAGGCAGAGAGAGAGAGAGACAGAGAGAGAGAAAGAGACAGACAGACAGACTGACAGATAGACAGACAGAGGCAGAGACAGAGAGAGAGAGAGGCAGAGAGAGAGAGAGAGGCAGAGAGAGAGAGAGACAGACAGACAGATGAGAGAGATAGGGGGGGAGGGAGGGAGAGAGACAGGGACAGAGATGAGAGAGGCAGAGAGAGAGAGAGAGACAGAGAGAAAGAAAGAGACAGACAGACAGACTGACAGACAGACAGAGAGAGGCAGAGACTGAGAGAGAGAGGCAGAGAGAGAGAGAGAGAGGCAGAGAGAGAGAGAGAGACAGACAGACAGACAGATGCGAGAGATAGGGGGGAGGGAGGGAGAGAGACAGAGACAGAGAGGAGAGAGGCAGAGAGAGAGAGAGACAGAGAGAGACAGACAGAGAGACAGACAGACAGACAGACAGGCAGACAGACACGCAGGCAGGCAAGCAGGCAGTCAGATAGACACACACACACATAGACACACAGACATCAAACTTCAAAACTACAGAACCGCTTTATTCCTCAAGATAATAGCATTACATACTCCTAGACTTGTCTTACACGTAGCGTTTGCTACACTGTGCATATTTATATTGAAACATATTCAGATTCGTTTCTTTTTATTATATTGAATTTGCCATGTCAAACTCGGCTGTGCCTGTCCATTTGAGAACGCATTGTCATTGTGCAGCTCCACACGTTTTTTTTTCCCCCCAAGACTTCAGAATGGCAAGAAGGCTAATTGGCCCTAAGTGGGAGGAACCTATTTCGCCAATATATACCAGAGCACGTTAAAAAAACAGACTAGCATGAATGACATACACAATGTCAAAGAAATTATTAGAATGGATTTACTAAATGCAATTTCTGTATGTCAAATAAGAAAGTGCTTTACAAGAGAGTGAGAGAGAGAAAGTGAGTGAGAGAGAGGAAGAGAGAGAGAGAGAAAGAGAGAGAGAAACAGAGACAGAGACACATAGAGTGACATATATATATATATATATATATATATATATATATATATGTATATATATATATACATGTATCATCATCATCATCATCATTCTCCTGCCCGTGATGGGCGTAGAGGAGAGATGAGAGACACTCTTGAAGCCAGCCGTCGCCAACCGGTCCTGTCCTCCGCCTGTCGCACCAG
>CM060314.1:82882234-82892234 GCA_030674185.1 Monoplex corrugatus
AGAACATATACCCGAATGAGAACGAGGATACATTTGAATTAGTAGGTGTGAGATACGTAGAGAAATGGGGTTTAAATCTAGATACTAAGTAGTTTAATAACAATCAAAATTTAATGTGCTAGAGATTAATATGATTGTTAGCCCCTGTCCTATATATATATTTTTCTTACAGACTGTGAAACTGTGACATCTGCTTCTGTTTTCTGGTACTGAGTTCCAGAAGCATGCTCTTGAATACACGTAGCTGGATCTAAAGAGGTTAATTCTTGGGGTGGGGCATTACATTTCTCCTGTTATGTGTGAGGCTTATGGAGAAGATACTGGTTACGTTATCTGAAACATGCTTATATTTGATTCTGTACATTATTATTTTTCTTATTTTGCTGAGGTCGCCGCTTTAATGGTGAAATATTGCATCCGTACAGTTTGATTTTATTATACTAGTGGTTTTCAAAAGAATGCTTTTTAGATCTTGTTCATGCAGACTGATAAGAGGATAGAGAACATTACCGTTGGCTAATTCCACAAGCAGATATGCACAGTCTCCTATTGCTGAATATGTGCATGGAAGAAAAGTTTTCTTGAATCTAGGTGCAAGAAATGTTTAGCTTCAGTTAATTGAACTATGTTTATTGAAATAGTTTTAGCTAGCTAGATGAAGTGATATACTTTTTTTTTGGTAGCTTGTTTATGTGGTATACCAGGAAAGAATAGTATCTATTCTTACGTTTACAAGAGACAAAGAGAAGAGAAACAGGTATAGCCTTTTAGGATCACATGAAATGAATATGCTAATGCATGTGTAATTGTGTTGAATAAATACTGTATATTCGTGTGTGTACATATATTTGTCTGCCTGCCTGTCTGTCTATCTGTCTGCCTGCCTGCCCATATGTCTCTGTAAACAGCTATCTTTTCTTTTTCTTTTTTTTTTTACTACTGCCATTACCTCATGTCTATCAGATGCATTGCATGGTCAGAAGCTGAGGAAAAGCTGAGTGGACTATTCTGCATTCGCGGACAGCAACCTCCACGTACATTCGTAAACACAAGCGGGTTTTTATTACACATGGGCCTATGGCCTTAAATTCTGTGTAGGGTAGTGTGCATGCTGGATAATAGTTTTCTGTCTCCATAATCCGTCGAACACGACTTACAGGATCTTTAACGAGCATACTGGATACATTGCATCCTTAATATTGTTTGTTGTTGCTTGCATGCATACATACTGGTTCAGGCTCTTGCAAGGCTGCATGCACACTGACCTTGGATATCAGAAAAAAAATTCACCCCTTATGCAACCATGCGGTACCAGACAAAGTCTTTTGATCGGAAATCTAACTTTCTAATCAGATAGGTCAATGCACCCGTCAGATAGGAGTCAAAGAGAAAAATGAGGGACAGAAGAAAAGAGGTGACATCTTCTATCAACCTGATGATGCTTGTGATACTTGGATCATTCGCAGCGCAAAATACTGATGTCAGGTTATAAATTTACGAAATGGCTACCTTCATGACAGGGTAATACCAGATGTAGACATGTCATTTCCATCCTATCATTATCGGAATTAGAATCAACTTTCCTCTTCCACAGCCGTCCAATTCTGCGTTCTGTTATCAAGTGATCTTGAAGTATGTTAGGAAGGAACAACTAACCATTTAATATCTTTCAGTCTGTGGCATGGGAAATGGGTCAGTTGTAGAAGCAATAAAAAACAGCAATTCAGATTTTATTCTGTTCCCAGACAAACAGTTAAACTAATAAACAGAAGGAAAAACTGGAACTGACAAGGATGGATATCTGAATGGTTAGAGAAACAGATGGAAATGACCAGATTTTCCAATTAATTGAGTCACCACTATCCCTCATCAACTTGGCCATCTCTCTGTCAGCAGAATCACGACCTCAGTAACTCAATTGACTGCAGAAAACAAGCTCCATTAGTTTTATACAGTCTGTGACATGGAACAGACACAGTCGAGAGAAAGGAAACAGAGGCAATGGCGGGAGCAAAGGGAATTGAGATAGGGATGTCTGCTAATTTTACTAAAAGGGGGCATGCAAAACCTTCTACGTGGAGGACCTGGAGAGTGGCAGAGAGCTCTGGGAGAATCGCCTATTTTTTGTTTACTTTCTATCCACTTATATGTTTCTTCTTGTTTGGTTTCTGTGGTTTTTATTAAATATGTTGAGAGTTCCAAGGACAGCAAAGAAAACAAACAGAACAGAGACAAGAAGATCATTAATAAAGAAGATTAGGAAAAGACTAGGAACATTTATAGTACATTTTATGAGGAAAGAGGAATTAGAACACCTGGCCACAACAGGAAAGTTGGAGGGAAAGAAAACACCACGTAGACCCGGGGAGAAAACATTGGACGGACTTGCAGGGTGGCTGAAGACAGAGAAGATGGGAGATGTACTTGCAGCGACGGGGGATAGATTCGTGTGGAGGGCCATGATAGCCAACGCCATGCAGCAGGGCACACGATGATGATGACGATGATGATGATTATTCAAGACTGTCTCGTTTGTTTTCTTTGCTGTCCATGGAACTCACCATTCTTCTCATAAACCACAATTCAGCTGCCTTAGTCTTGTTTAAACTTTGCGTGTTGATTGTCCACGATTCACATCCGTACAACAATATCGGTTCTATATAACAGTGAAAAACTCTCTTCCTGATGTTAATTGATAGGCATTTGTTCATAAGAATGCTTTTCATTTCCTCGGATGCTGTGTTATCTTGGCCGATTCTGCTGTCTATTTCTGATGTGCATCTACCATCTGGTGAGATAACCGTTCCCAGATATGTAAACGTATCACCCTGTCTCAATGTGGTGAAGGAAAATGTGAATGTGCAGTTGTCATGAGGCAGCCAGTATACAGAGACTAAATGTCTACTTGTTCACCTCAGCAAAATCCAAGCTTAGCTGCTACAAGCCAGACGGGGAATGTATTCGTCACGCCATCTGTGTGCAAGCCTAACATGTCAGCAAGATTCTCTCAGCTGTTTCTGAATTACTTTATACAATGCTTGGATCATTTGTAGTAACAAGAATTGTTCTGCCGTTTCTAAATCACAGTATACAATACTTAGATCATCCTGTCAGCAATGATTGATAACGGTTTGGAAATTACCTTGTTAAGTGCTTGCATCACAATGTTGGCAAGGATCGTTGAGCTGTTTCTAAATTGATTTGTACAATGCTTGGACCACCCAAGGATAGCTTAGCTATTTTCAATTGCATTGTGCAAATATTTGATCATCCAAGGTACAGTCAAATCTTTCTAAATTACTCTACTCAATGCTTTCACCACAAAAGGATGTCACAGCTGTTTCTGAACTACTTTGTACAATACTTGAGCCACAGATTTATTCCGTTGTTTTTAATGTATTCAGATACAGCAGCAATAACTGACATAAACACCTATGATATTTGGCCAGGGAGGAAGAGACGAAAGCAGAAGACAGTTCTTAGTGTGACCTCGCTTCGAGCAAGCTGCTACGTGAAAAAAACAAATAAATAAAAAAAAAATCACAGCTTTTCATTACATGGCTTCTCTTTACGTCACCATGGCAGCAGGGGATCAAAAGTGCGAGAACTTAGTTTTCTTTTTTACATTTGTGTGTTTTCTTCCTCTATTTGCTGTCTTTAATTAAAGGAAACGGCCATTGGAGAGAGCGAGAGAGAGAGAGAGAGAAAGAGAGAGAGAGAGAAAGAGACTGACAGACAGACAGACAGACACGAAGACACACAGACACACAGACACACAGAAACTGAGACAGACATAGAGAAGAAAAAAAGAAAGAGAGAAAGAGAGAGGAGAGAGAGAGAGAGGAGAAAGAGACAGACAGTCAGAGAGACAGACAGGCAGACAGATACAGAGACATAGACAAAGAAAGAGAGAGAGACAGGGAGAGAGAGAGAGAGAGAGAGAGGCAGACAAACAGACAGGCATGCAGGCAGGCAGAGAGACAGACAGACAGACAGACTGACAGAGGGAAATCAGACTTTTACCCCCTTGACCACCTCGCACGCTATGGTGTAGGTTGTGGTGACATGGTGTAGGTGTGTGACATGGTGTAGGTGTGTGACATGGTGTAGGTGTGTGACATGGTGTAGGTGTTGTGACATGGTGTAGGTGTGTGACATGGTGTAGGTGTGTGACATGGTGTAGGTGTGTGACATGGTGTAGGTGTGTGACATGGTGTAGGTGTGTGACATGGTGTAGGTGTGTGACATGGTGTAGGTGTGTGACATGGTGTAGGTGTGTGACATGGTGTAGTGTGTGACTGTGTAGGTGTGTGACATGGTGTAGGTGTGTGACATGGTGTAGGTGTGTGACATGGTGTAGGTGTGTGACATGGTAGTGTGTGACATGTGTAGGTGTGGACATCGTGTAGGTGTGTGACATGGTGTAGGTGTGTGACATGGTGTAGATGTGTGACATGGTGTAGGTGTGTGACATGGTGTAGGTGTGTGACATGGTGTAGGTGTGTGACATGGTGTAGGTGTGTGACATGGTGTAAGTGTGTGACATGGTGTAGGTGTGTGACATGGTGTAGGTGTGTGACATGGTGTAGGTGTGTGACATGGTGTAGGTGTGTGACATGGTGTAGGTGTGTGACATGATGTAGTGTGTGTGACATGGTGTAGGTGTGTGACATGGTGTAGGTGTGTGACATGGTAGTAGGTGTGTGACATGGTGTAGGTGTGTGACATGGTGTAGGTGTGTGACATGGTGTAGGTGTGTGACATGGTGTAGGTGTGTGACATCGTGTAGGTGTGTGACATCGTGTAGGTGTGTGACATGGTGTAGGTGTGTGACATGTGTAGGTGTGTGACATGGTGTAGGTGTGTGACATGGTGTAGGTGTGTGACATGGTGTAGGTGTGTGACATGGTGTAGTGTGTGTGACATAGTGTAGGTGTGTGACATGGTGTAGGTGTGTGACATGGTGTAGGTGTGTGACATGGTGTATGGTGTGTGACATCGTGTAGGTGTGTGACATCGTGTAGGTGTGTGATATCGTGTAGGTGTGTGACATTGTGTAGGTGTGTGACATCGTGTAGTTGTGTGACATTGTGTAGGTATGTGATATCGTGTAGGTGTGTGATATCGTGTAGGTGTGTGACATCGTGTAGGTGTGTGACATCGTGTAGGTGTGTGACATAGTGTAGGTGTGTGATATCGTGTAGGTGTGTGATATCGTGTAGGTGTGTGACATCTTGTAGGTGTGTAACATCGTGTAGGTGTGTAACATCGTGTAGGTGTGTGATGTCGTTGTAGGTGTGTGATATCGTGTAGGTGTGTGACATTGTGTAGGTGTGTAACATCGTATAGGTGTGTGATGTCGTGTAGGTGTGTGACATCGTGTAGGTGTGTGACATTGTGTAGGTGTGTGACATCGTGTAGGTGTGTGATGTCGTGTAGGTGTGTGATATCGTGTAGGTGTGTGACATCGTGTAGGTGTGTAACATGTGTAGGTGTGTGATATCGTGTAGGTGTGTGATATCGTGTAGGTGTGTGACATTGTGTAGGTATGTGATATCGTGTAGGGGGTGTGACATCGTGTAGGTGTGTGACATCGTGTAGGTGTGTGATGTCGTGTAGGTGTGTGACATCGTGTAGGTGTGGGATATCGTGTAGGTGTGTGACAATCGTGTAGGTTTGTGATGTCGTGTAGTTGTGTAACATCGTGTAGGTGTGTGATGTCGTGTAGGTGTGTGACATCCCTGTAGGTTTGTGACATTGTGTGGGTGTGTGACATGGTGTAGGTGTGTGACATCGTGTAGGTGTGTAACATGGGGTAGGTGTGTGACATGTGTAGGTGTGTGACATCGTGTAGGTGTGTGACATCGTGTAGGTGTGTGACATCGTGGTAGGTGTGTGATATCGTGTATGTGTGTGACATGTGTAGTGTGTGACATGTGTAGGTGTGTAACATCGTGTAGGTGTGTGAACATCGTGTAGGTGTGTGACATCGTGTAGGTGTGTGAATGGTGCATGGTAGGTGTGGATATGTGTAGGTGTTGTGACATCGTGTAGGTGTGTGACATTGTGTAGGTGTTGACATCGTGTAGGTGTGTGAATGGTGTAGTGTGTGACATCGTGTAGGTGTGTGTGACATGGTGTAGGTGGTGATATCGTGTAGGTGTGTGACATGTGTAGGTGTGTGACATGGTGTAGTGTGGATTGTGATGTGTGATGTGTAGTGGATATCGTGTAGGTGTTGTGGTTTGACATGTGTAGGTGTGTGACATGATGTAGGTGTAGGACTATGGTGTAGGTGTGTGACATGGTGTAGGTGTAGTGAAATCGTGTAGGTGTGTGACATTGTGTAGGTGTGTGACATCGTGTAGGTGTGTGACATGTGTAGGTGTGTGACATGTGTAGGTATTGCATGTGTAGTGTGTATGGTGTAGTGATGTGTACTTGTGTAGGTGTGTGACATGGTGTAGGTGTGTAACATCGTGTAGTGTGTGACATGGTGTAGGTGTGTGATATGTGTAGGTGTGGACATCGTGTAGGTGTGTGACATCGTGTAGGTGTGTGACATCGTGTAGGTGGGATATCGTGTAGGTGTGTGACATCCCTGTATGGTGGACTTGTTAGTGTGTGACATCGTGTAGGTGTGTGACATTGTGTAGTGTGTGACATCGTGCAGGTGTGGACATAGTGTAGGTGTCGGGATATCGTGTAGGTGTGTGACATTGTGTAGTGTGACATGTGTAGGTGTGTGACATCGTGTAGGTGTGTAACATCGTGTAGGTGTAGATACGTGTAGGTGTAGGATATCGTGTATGTGTGTGACATCGTGTAGGTGTGTGACATCGTGTAGGTGTGTGAATCGTGTAGTGTGTACATCGTGTAGGTGTAGGATATCGTGTAGGTGTGTGACATCCTGTATGTGAATGTGTAGTGTAGGATATCGTGTAGGTGTGTGACATTGTGTAGGTGTAGGATATCGTGTAGTGTGTGACATTGTGTAGGGTAGGATATCGTGTAGGTGTGTGACATTGTGTAGGTGTAGGATATCGTGTAAGGTGTAGGATATCGTGTAGGTGTGTGACATTGTGTAGGTGTGTGACATCGTGTAGGTGTAGGATATCGTGTAGTGTGTGAATCGTGTAGGTGTAGATATCGTGTAGGTGTGTGATATCGTGTAGTGTAGGATATCGTGTAGGTGTGATATCGTGTAGGTTAGGATATCGTGTAGGTGTGTGACATTGTGTAGGTGTAGGATATCGTGTAGGTGTAGGAATCGTGTAGGTGTAGGATATCGTGTAGGTGTGATATGTGTAGGTGTGTACATGTGTAGGTGTCAGGATATGTGTAGTGTAGGATCTGTAGGTGTAGAATCGTGTAGGTGTGTGACATCGTGTAAGTGTGTGACATCGTTAGGTGTGGATATCGTGTAGGTGTGGACATCCTGTAGTGTGTGACATTGTAGTGTGTGTAGACATCGTGTAGGTGTGTGACATGTGTAGGTGTGTGACATCGTGCAGGTGTGTGATAGTGTAAGGTCGGATATCGTAAGGTGTGTGACATTCGTGTAGGTGTGACATTGTGTAGGGGTGTGACATCGTGTAGGTGTGTAACTCGTGTAGGTGTAGGATATCGTGTAGTGTGTGACATCGTGTAGGTGTGTGACATCGTGTAGGTGTGTGACATCGTGTAGAGTGTGTGATATCGTGTATGTGTGTGACATCGTGTAGGTGTAGGATATCGTGTAGGTGTGTGACATCCCTGTATATGTGTGATACGTGTATGGTGTAGGATATCGTGTAGGTGTGTGACATTGTGTAGGTGTAGGATATCGTGTAGGTGTGTGACATCGTGTAGGTGTAGATATCGTGTAGGTGTGTGATATCGTGTAGGTTTAGACATCGTGTAGGTGTGTGATATCGTGTAGGTGTAGGATATCGTGTAGTGTAGGATATCGTGTAGGTGTAGGATATCGTGTAGGTGTGTGACATTGTGTTGTTGTAGATATCGTGTAGGTGTAGGATATCGTGTAGGTGTGTGATAATCGTGTAGGTGTGTGATATCGTGTAGGTGTAGGATATCGTGTAGGTGTGTGATATTGTGTAGGTGTAGGATATCGTGTATGGTGTAGGATATCGTGTAGGTGTAGGATATCGTGTAGGTGTGTGATATCGTGTAGGTGTGTGATATCGTGTAGGTGTGTGATATCGTGTAGGTGTAGGATATCGTGTAGGTGTGTGACATCGTGTAGGTGTAGGATATCGTGTAGGTGAGGGTACAACGCAGGAGGTGAACTGGTTGAGAATATCAAATAATGAAAAGACGAAAGGAGGAGTGGGTTGTAACTAAGGCAACTAACTTCTTCAATCAACACTCTAGAAAAGGTCAGGGATGTTTGTATTATTAATCTCCTTTAGAAGAATACTGCTGAGACTTCCAGCAGACATTCTCTTTGTAAGAATTTAAAACTATAATGACTTCTAGCCCAGAGACACAACACGAAGAAAAAGTAATGTGCTGGATGTGTTTTTATTCACTTTAGAGGTAGGTCGTCAAAAAAAATCAGTAGGTTTACCTGACCCCACCCTCTACATATAGTAGTGTCAAAGTATCCCACTTTACGTTTGGAAGGAATGAGTGAACGGAGCAGTTATCGGCCAGGTGGTTTAGAACATCATACTTTAAGTTGAATAGTCTGGGTTTGATCCTGCACTAAATACCTAAATTAAACAACCAAGCATATAAGTTCGAGAAACAACCACAGCAAGCACACCGCTACGTCTGCAAGAAGGACTGCAAACGATTAGGTGCCCCGGACAGGTACTGCACTGGATTCCCTCACAATATGGTATCCCAGGGAATAAAGAAGCAGAGAAGAGAAAATGATGAAGCTGAGAACGGAGCTTGAACAGAAAGACTACAGCATCAACCTAACAGAGAGGAAGACCATCATCATGTCTCTGTTCAGAGTACCCCAGCTACACGACAGTTACCGTCAGCTGTTCCGGGAGAACAAGACTCGTAATTATCTTTCTGTGAACTGGGCACAACAGAGTGAGTCACCACATGAACGCGTGCTTCGACTTGCACCATCTCATCCGGTGTCACTGTGGTAAAAGCTTACCAGACTGCGAAAAACAAACATCCTCCTGGACAGTGGTAGCTACCGGCCACCCCTGAGCTTGGGAGAGAAGCTGCACGAGCCTGCGGATTCCCTACAGAAGATAAACTGGTTCATCCTTGATTTTTTTAACTCCCTGTGTGACGGCGAACCAAAGGAAGACTAAGTAGATCCGGCAAACCTTGTCTATGATGAGAGGTTTGTGGAAGCATGAAATCAACCAACACGCATCCATCAAGATGGAGTGTGCAGACTATGCACAGTGTGGACAAAACAACACGCACACACACAATATGGAGAAGCAACAACAACAACAACAACTACAATAGCAATAACAACAACAATAACATCAAGAGCAACAACAACGACGACGACAATAACAAGTTCTCGGAACAAAGAAGGAATGAGCAATTAAAATAATCCGGCCTTTCTTTAGACCTCCACCTTGAAAGAAAAGTTTACATTTTTGCAACAGCTACAAACAGCAATGCAACGGCAAATGTTCATTCTTACTGCAAAATGAAGTGTAGTGATGTTAACTTTGGAAAGAGAGTTGGATATAAAATGACGACAGGATTTTTCCCTTTTCTCCTCCCCCCCCCTCCCCCCCCCCCCCCGCTTTTTAAAAAACAATATTTCACAAATAAACAGATCTGTCAGTCAGACTGATATACACTCTGACAGGCACACGAAGAGATAAATGGATCGGCAGAAAACTGTACGAATGACATTTTCTTTAATCCCTCTTACCCTATGTTTTCCTAATCATGTTCATATTTACTGACTAAAAGAAAAAAAGAAAACTGCAAAAACGACTTGTTGTAAGATATTGAATTTTATATGTAAACTAGCCAACGTCTTTTTCTTATTAAAACACAAGAGTCA
>CM060314.1:82897234-82909734 GCA_030674185.1 Monoplex corrugatus
CTGCGCTACTGGTGGTCAGCTTATCGTGGGACTGGCTGGTGGCCGCCATCTCATTGCCACGTCATCACGCGATGAGCTCATCTAGAACAAGAAGGATGGAAAAAATGTAATATTAGTAATTTCACTTCAACGATGAAAACAGTCTGTATCGTTAGTATGCTCGACGCTGTGATGAAACTGACAGAACATTAACCTTTTGATTCACGCACTCTGTCAACCAACTGGAAAACAGAACCGTAACCCTTTGACTCCCTCATCGTATCCACCAACTTCCCGCAGGAGGAAGTTGGTAGACAAAATGAGGAGGGAGTCAAAGGGTTACGTTTTTGTTTGTTTGTTTGTTTGTTTGCTGGCACGGTTGACGATGCAGGATGCTGGTGGACATGGTGCACGAGTCAAAGGGTTAAAAAATAACAAGCGAAAGCAAAACGAAAAGATCCAAATAATGTAAATAAATACGAGTACGAGAATAGACGAGTCATTCGGGGTCCTTCAAAATGGACCAGACTGTTCGCTTAGTTACTTGGTTAATTCGATGACTGGCTGCTTGGTTGTATGATTAAATGGCTGGTTGTATTGTTGCTGGTGTTGTTCTTTTGTTGTTGCGGTTAAGTTCTTGTCAATTGTGCATTTTCCCCCTCACTATTGAACTAACATAAAGAAAGCCGAGAACAAAATAAAAGATGCACAGGTATACCCACAGACGAAAACATACAACAATGGCAACATCAACAACAGTTACAATAACAATATAGTCGCCGTCATCATCATCATCATCATCATCATCATCATCATCATCATCATCATCATCATCATCATCATTATCATCATCATCACCATCATCATCATCATCATCACTATCATCATCGTCGTCATCGCCGCCGCCACCCCCAAACTAATGCAACTGCGTGACTAATGTAGTTAGTAGATGGATTATCTGGCGGTGTCCTTGGCAAGATAGATCAAAACATAGTTATACATTGTCGAACTCCACCGACGAGACCCATCAGCAGAGCAGAGTCTCCTACATGTATGGTGAGTGACCTCACAGCGGCTAGACAGTGCTAACTCTCATGGACTTCCCGCCACCAGAACTCTGAGTGAATGGACTTAGGAGTGGGATTGATGATGTGCCAAGGAGCCACCGGAACGAACAGCGTGAGGTCAACACCATTGAGGCGCCAAAAAAAAAAAATGGAAAAAACAAACAAAAAACCGCAATTACAGACGTGTAGATCATCCTGCTTAAATTCAGTCACGTCAGTATTAAGAACGTCTTTTTCTTTCTGATATCGGCCAGATATCAAACATTTTTTGACAAGATGTGTTTAGAAGTATAAGACACGATGTCTACTGTCACAAGCCAAATACGTAAAGGATTACACCAAACCTCATTTTTAATGCTTGGTTCTTTTGAATAAAGCCATGGACTGACAACTCGAGTTCAAGCCCAACCCGCAACATAAAAAGCTTTAAATAAATGAATAGATAAGTAAACAAATAGATAAATAAATGAATAAATGAATAAATTGATAAATAAATAAATAAAATAAATAATAAATAAATAAATAAATAAATAAAATAATACATGCACACATGAATACATAAACGAATGAATAATCGATAAATAATGACACAAATAAATGAATAAAGATATAAATGAATAAAATAGAAACACGAATGTATGAATTAACAAAATAAACAAACACATGAATGAATAATAAACATATAAATAAACAAACAACTAACTAAACAATAAATACATATTGATAACAAACAATGATTAATAGTAAATAAATAAATAAATAAACAAACGAAGAAATAAATAAATAGATCAATGAATAAATAATAAATAAATAAATAAATAAATGAATGGATGAATAAATAAATAAATAGATAAAGAGATAAACCCTGTCTGTTCGCTGCCCATATTTACATTTCCATCATTCTGGCGGTTTCAGCGAAGTGTTTCATTGATCCCTTTCTCTTCCCCCACTCCTCGTTTCAAGACTTTGCCAGCGCATAAGGTTATGCGTACACTCGAGAGTCTGATATATAATTGCTGGCATATTTGGGTTGAGCTCATGTGATACTCTCCGAGCGCGTTGAATCCTTCTCAAAAAAACTCCAGATTTCAAACTTCTGGAAGCAAAGCGTCAATACAGACTGTACTATCGTTTAAATTCAAGAACCAAACTCCTCGAAGAATCATCAAACACTTTGAAAAAAGGATGCATCTAATACGACTCTTGAACTTTTTTTTTTCTAAAATCATTGAGAGTAGAGAGGAGACAAGAAAACATGATTCATGTACATATTTGCCAAAATCATTGAAAAGGAGACAGGAGATAAAAAAACTGATTCCTGTACATATTTTGTAAAATCAATGTGAATGTGAAATAAGATGATAAGAACATATGATTGTTGTTGATATGTTCTAAACTCATTCAGAAGAAAACAAAAAGGAGCCAAGAAAACACGATTCTAGTACATCTTTTCTAATATCACTGAAGAGTAGAAGGAGATAAGAAAACAAAAAGTGAACGCAATTAGTCAACATGGCAAAATGGGTAGAATAACAATACAGCTGACTACAGGGAATTGGGTTCATCAGTTTGAAAGCAAATACTGATATAAGAAAATGTTCTTGCTGTGTACGTTTTCCAACCTCATTCAGAAGAAGACAAAAGGAGATAAAAAAAACATGATTTATATGCATGTTTTCTAAAATCATTGAAAAGTAGACAGAGGGAATTGAGAAAAAGTGAACACAACTAGTTAATGTGGCATAATGGGTAGAACAACAAGACAGCTCACTGCAGGGAATTGGGTTCATCAGTTAGAAAGAAAATACTGACGTTTTTCAGCCTTCACCGGCTCGTTTTGAGAGCTGAGCGTTGTGCAGGCTCGTTGTGAAGACGGGGACTAGACATAAAATATGTATATATCACAAGCAGCCCCACTTCCCTTCTCACCTTATTGATTATTGTGTTGTGGCCTAAGGCTCGATGTACATTAAAAGTTCTGAGTTCTGAGTGCTGAACTCTCTCTCTGTACCTCCTCTCTCTCTCTCTCTCTCTCTCTCTCTCTCTCTCTCTCTCTCTCTCTCCACTCACACACACACACACACACCACACACACACACACACACACACTCTCTCTCTCTTCTCTCTTCTTCTTCTTCTTCTTCTCTTTCTTCTCTCTCTTCGCTCTCCTTATCTCCTTCTCTCTCTCTCTCTCTCCTCTCTCTCCTCTCTCTCTCTCCTCTCTCTCTCTCTCTCTCTCTCTCTCTCTCTTTCCCCCTCACCTTCACTGTCTGTGTGGTGTGTGATATCGTGCGTGTGTTTCTTTTGTGTGTGTGTGTGTGTGTGTGAGTGTGTGTGTGTGTGTTTGTGTGTGTGTGTGCGTGTGTGCGGTGTGTGTGTGTGGTGGTGTGTGTGTGTGTGGTTGTGCGCGCGCGCACGTGTGTTAGTGTATGTGCTTGTGAGTGTGTGTCTCTCTTTCTCTCTTTCTCTCTCTCTCCCCCTCTCTCGCCCCCCTTTCTCTCTCTATTTCTCTCTCTCTCGTTTCTTTCTGTTACTCTCCCTCCCTCCCTCCTGCCTCCCCCTCTATCTCTTTCTCTCGCTCTCTCTTTCTCTGTCTCTCTCTCTCCCTCCCTCCCTCTCTCCCTCCCTCCCTCTCTCTTTCTCTCTCTCTCTTTCTCTGCGGTGTAAGAGTATAGGAGAGAGGAAGTGTGTGAGTGAAAGTGGACTTGGGGCATCTGACAAAAGGAGTGGCAGACTCAATTATGAGGGAGGAGATAATATGCCTTTCTCGGCTCACAAATCACACACTAATCTCACCCACCTACGTAAACACCCACCCACGTAAACACCCACACACGTAAACACCCCACACACAACACACACACACACACCCCACACACACACACCACACACACACACACACACACACACACACACACACACACACACACAGAGACACACACACACACATTTAATCATGTGCTCCTTCCTATTGCCCGCTTCCCTTTAATGAAAAAAACAAACAAAACAAAACAAACAAAGTCAAACAAACACAAAAACCTAAAATGGACAGCGTAATCTATGGTTGAATAATTCGACTGACGCGGATTTTTATATCATAACATTACTCATTCTGCATGAAATATAAGCTGCAGTCTTTAGGGTATAATATACGTACCCACATGTACAGTTCTACGACCTCCCCTTTGTTGTAAGTATAGATTCACTTCAGGGACTGTTAAAAGAGAATTTCTATAGAAATCAGCCACAGAGCTATGGGTCTGAAATTTTTTGCCAGATGAATGGGTCTTTTGATACAGCCATAGACTTAAGATCTCATATCACGGGTTTCATCCCAAACCGCAACGTTACAGTTGGCTTCTTTGCTGTCCTGCCCATCTTAATGCACCAGTTATTCTGATGTGAATAACTGACAAAGCCCGTAGACTAGATCATAAAATCACAAAATCACCTCATGTGAGATACGTAATTTGTTAAAAAAAAAACAAAAAAAAGACGATAATATCACACGCCACATGACCACAAACACCAAGCTCAATGATATGATGAGATTAACATCCGTCCACCATCACAATATTTATCAGCAATGAATTAAGGGGTTCAGTAATCTGACCAAAAATGCCACCCAACCGGCTTGTTCAAGAAGCACATAATGATATAACGATACAAGGATTAAAATGAGAGGTAGACCAAGGAAAACCTGATTCAGTGGGGTGAAATGTACCATGACATCAAAGGGCATTTGTCCACTAAATCTTCTGTCTGTCTGTCTGTCTGTCTGTCTGTCTGTCTGTCTCTGTCTGTCTTGTCTCTGTTTTTGTCTCTGTCTCTGTGTCTGTGTCTGTTTCTTTCTCTGTCTGTCTGTCTCTCTCTCTCTGTCTCTCTCCCTCTCTCTATCTCTCTTTCTCTCTCTCTCTTTCTCTCTTCCTCTCTTATGCACTTCTCACTCTTTCTTTCTTCTCGTTTTGACTCTCTCCCTCTCTCTCTCTCTCTTTCTTTCTCTCTCTCTCTCTCTCTCTCTCTCTCTCTCTTTCTCTTCCTCTCTTCCTCTCTTCTGCACCTCTCTCACTCTCTCTCTCTTCCTCTCTTCTGCACCTCTGTCTGTCTGTCTGTCTGTCTGTCTGTCTGTCTCTCTCTCTCTCTCTCTCTCTCTCTCTCTCTCTCTCTCTCTCTCTCTCTCTCCCCCACGCTAATTTCATAATCAGCATACAACAAATGATATTATCCACCCACTTTGTTTTTTTGCTTATTCGTACATGGCGTCAGCCTGCAATCAAGGGTGACTGATGGTCTATTTTGTATTCCCAATATTCCCCACCCCACCCCACTGCCCACGAAAAATGATGTATTTGGCCAAAGTCCAGTTCCGCTTACGAACAGTGTTGGGCAAGAAAGGTCTGTGAGAAAAATCTTCATATAGAATGCAAATTCGATTTTTCTCTGCTTTCTTTCTTTCTTTCTTTGCTTTTATTTTCTTTCTTTCTTTCTTTCTTTCTTTTTTATTTATTTATTTGGGGTTTTTTTTTTCATTTTTTTTGCTTGCTTGTTTTCTGTCTTTACCCCCCCCCCCCCCCTTTCCGCTGTCTTTTCCCAGTTTTTGTTTGTTTGTTTGTTTGTTCTTTAGAAGTTCTTTTCTAGGTCAGTGATGACATTGACTGGTGGCCGGCCACGATAAAGTGTGTGTGTGTGTGTGTGTGTGTGTGTGTGTGTGTGTTGTGTGTGTGTGTGTGTGTGTGTGTGTGTGTGTGTGTGTGTGTGTGTGTGTGTGTGTGTGTGCTCATTTGCGTGTATGTGTATGTTCACACGTATGGGAGAAATTTCAGCAATCCCAGCGAGATGGCTGGGAAGGGTGTAAACATAGATTTCCATATTCTTATAATTTTACATTCTTTTTCATCATAAGTTTTGCACGTATTGAAAACTTTGTTCATATGGTGCTGTCTGCATGTTTTAGATTACCTCTCTGTCTGTCTCTGTCTCTTTCTCTCTCTTTATCTCTCCCTCTCTCTCTGTATGTATATATACATATATATTTATATACGGTTATGTGTGAGTGTGAATGTGTGTGTGTGTGTGCACGTGTGCGTGTGTGTGTGTGTGTGTGTGTGTGTTAAATGAGAGAGATACAGAGAGAGAGAGAGAGACAGACAGACAGACAGATAGACAGACAGGCAGACAGGCAGACAGAGAAAGAGAAAGAGAGAGAAAGAGAGAGAGAGAGAGTGAGAAAGAGAGAGAGAGAGAGAAAGAAAGACAGAAAGAGAGAGAGTGAGAAAGAGAGAGAGAGAGAAAGAAAGACAGAAAGAGAGGGAGAGAGAGAGAGAGAGAGAGAGAGAGAGAGAAAGAATATGTTTTTCCTGTCTGTCTGTCCATGTGTATGTTGAGTGTGTGCGCGTGTGTGTGTGTGTGTGTGTGTGTCATGCGTGTGTATGCATGTGTGTGTGTGTGTGTGCGTGTGTGTGAGTGTGTGCGTGTGTGTGTATGTGTGCTTGTGTGTGCCATGTGTGTGCGTGCGTGTGTGCGTATGCGTGTCGCTCGTTGGTAGTTGTTTTTGTTGTTTTTCACTTTGAAGTGATATATTGTCAATTTGTAGTATATAATGCACTCATTAAGAGAAAAAAACGTACCACTAAAATATTTTTCTGCTATTTCTCTCATAGTTCTTATGTATGTTTTTGTTTTGTTTTGTTTTTTCTGCTTGTTGATATACAGGGGGGGGGGGGGGGTCAAAAGTAGGTATACAGTAAGTACCACATCATTATTATAATGCTTAATTCCGCTCTCGATTAGAGAAGTGTGTGAATATCGACGGCAAATAGTTTTAGTATCTGAGGGATTAAGGCTGTGCTTGTTAATATATTCATTTGTCTGTATAATAAATGCAATGAGTATTGTACGTGTTTTCTTTTTTCATAAGTGTATACCTACTTTTGCACACCCCACACCCCCCTGTATATATTCAGTATACATGTAGTGACAGCATCCTGTAAGGCCTGAATTCAGTTCCGACATTACGTTGTATTGTGTGCTCAAGATCTCAATTTTGTTACTTCCACAGAAACAACACATGATCACCATGGCACAAACAGCTAACGAAAGAAACAGAAGAAAAAATGACGAATGGTTAGTGTCAAGATCAACATTTGCAGTTCGATTACGGGCATTAAGAAAGAATGAAACTCCGCAGGTTTAGTAAACAGGGTTAGCACGACAGGACAGTTAGAAGGACGGGGCTGGGGGGTGGGGAGGGAGGATTTCAAAAAATAACAACAAGAATAACAACAAAAACCAGCAAAGCAAAGCTCTAATATCATTTGCTGACACTGTCAATATTAGGCCAAATCTTCACTGTTTGTCCTCGCAATTATGCTACATGAGATAAATACGGACATCATCTAGATAGTTTATTCAGATCGAAATATTGGCAAATTACTGTGCAAATGTTGCCTACAATCAAGACCGAATAATGACGCTATGTCCCACAGACAGGCAATAAGTATTATGTACACATAATTTTCTCCAGAAAACACAGGAACACGAAACGAAAACGTGAGATAATATGAACTGCTATAATGTTTTAATGCAGCAGGTTTTCAGGCTGTTCTAGAGTAATATGGAGGACTGGACTGCATCGCCATAGAGAAACCAAATTATGAAATTAACTAAAAAGAATATGTAAATGTATCGAGCTCCAGCACATTATCAAAAGTATGAATTTAGGCAGTATACAGCCTATGGAACTGTTCACAGACATTACGGTGGCAATCTGATCATTGTCATCGACTGTGAAAAAGAGACAGAAGAGACGAAATATAGTAAGAATGAGTGATGGGGAGACAGATAAAGTGACAGAGTAAGAGGGAGGGAGAGAGAAAAGAGAGAGAGAGGAGAGAGAGACGAGAGAGAGAGAGAGAGACGGACAGAAAGACAGACAGACAGAACGACAGACAGAGTGACAGAAAGAGACAGAATGAGTGAGAGAAAAAAATGAGAGAGAAAGAGTGAGAGAGAGAGAGAAGGAGAGAGAGAGAGAGAGACAGAGAGAGAGAGAGAGAGAGAGAGAGAGAGAGAAGATAAGGAGAGCGAAAGAGAAGAAGAAGAAGATGAAGAAGAGAGAGAGAGAGAGAGAGACAGGGGTACAGAGAGAGAGGTACAGAGAGAGAGAGTGGGAGCAATTCACACACACACACACACACACACACACACACACACACACACACACACACACACCACATGCACACACACACACACACACATACATACAAACACACACCCTTGACAACTCGAGCCCCCCCCCCCCCCCCACACTACACTCAAAAACAAACACACTCAAATACACACACACACACACAAAAAAAAACCACACACACACACACACACACATACAAACACACACACACACACATACAAACACACACACACACACACACACACACACACACATACACACACACATACAAACACACCCGTTGACAACCCGACCCCCCCCCCCCAACTCCCCCTCCACACACTCAAAAACAAACATACTCAAATACACACAAACACATAAACAAAAAACACACACACACACACACACACACACACACACACACACACACACACACACACTCACTCACTCACTCACTCACTCACTCACCCACTCACTCACAACACACACAAGGATAACAGAAGGAGAAAAAATTCCCAAAGAAGGAAAGCAAAAGCACTGAAGAGGAACGTTAAGAAAACGATGAGACGACAGTGAAAGGAGAAGAGCCGAGCGTAGAAGCAAAGCCTGAGTAAGGAAAATGTTGTATTGGATATCGATCGTGTGCCTGTGTCTGTCCTGTCTGTCCAAGGTCCATGTTTATCCAGGCAACGTTCATCAAGCACTGAATGACCACACAACTACACAAGAGTGTTTACTGGTGAAATAATTACCATTGTAAACCAGGTGAGCAAAAAAACTGACCAAAAAAATTAAAAGACAGATAGATACCCAGAGAGAGAGAGAGAGAGGAGAGAGAGAGAGAGGCAGACAGACAGACAGAGAGAGAGAAACAGAAGAAGAGAGAAAGAAGACAGAGACAAAGACAGAAGAGAGAGAGAGAGACAGAAACAGAGACAAAGACAGTGACAGAGAGACAGAGAGAGAGAAAGAGAAAAAGAGAAACAGCGAGAGAGAGAGAGAGAAGAGAGAGAGAGACAGACAGACACAGAGAAATGGAAATAGAGAAAGCGACAGATACAGAG
Organism: Monoplex corrugatus; assembly: GCA_030674185.1. NCBI lineage: Eukaryota > Metazoa > Mollusca > Gastropoda > Littorinimorpha > Ranellidae > Monoplex > Monoplex corrugatus. The sequence goes on from CM060314.1 coordinate 82,906,513, forward strand.
ACAGAGAGACTGAAGGAGGCAGACTGAGAATGAATAAAACAGAGACAGACACAGACAGACAGACACAGATATTGAAAGAGAGAGAAAGATGGAAAAAGAGGGAGGGAGAGAGACACACACACAGACAGACAGATAGACAGACAAACAGAGAGAGAAAGACAGGAGAGAGAGGACAGAAACAGAGAGGGGAGAGAGACAGACAGAGACAGACAGAGACAGAGACAGATAGAAAGAGAGAAAGAGAACGAGAAACAGACATAGTCGAAAAAGAGAGAGAGAGAGAGGGAGAGAGAGAGAGAGTGAGAAAGAGAGAGAAAGAAAGACAGAAAGAGAGAAAGAGAGAGAGAAAGAGAGAGACAAACAGACAGACAGAGAAACAGAGAGAAAGATGATGTGAGGAGAAAAAGGAGTGGGCAGATCATTAAGACAGACGGTGTGGAAGTTGAGTGAGATGGATTGGGGGGGGGGGGTCTGTGTGTGGGTGATAGGGACAGGCTTTGGGGGAGCCACGTTGGCGAAGAAGGGAAGGGAAGGGCTGCGAGAGGCAATATTGCAAAGACTGAGAAACTGGAACCATACAGCCACCTCTTGAACAAACTTTCAATTCAAAACTCCAGGCTCTGAAATCTGAATCAATGCCACTGCCAGCGTTCAAGCAAATACGAACAAAAAAAAAGTAAAATAAAACAAAACAACCCCCCCCCCCCCCCAAAAAAAAAAAGAAAAAAGAAAAAAAACAGAAAAAAAACCCAACAGAATTAGAACGCAACAACAGCAACAATGGCAACAACAACAACAACAACAACAACAACAAAAACAAAACAACAACAACAAACAATAACAAACAACACAGCAATAACAACAAAAACAGCAGACAACACACAAAATATGCAGGCAGGAATCGTAACAGAGATAAGTGACGTCATCATACAATGACGTAAAGTCTAATGTCATAACACTTTTAGAAAACGTCTCCCATTTGGAACAAAAAAAAAAAAAAAAAGGAGAGGGGATGTGAATGGAGTGGGGGTGGGGCATGAATGTAAGTTCTTTTACATTCTATGGTGTGAATATATGACCCTTGTTGTGATCCTTTTTGGGTCTGTGAGTGTGCCGTGGTGTTAATGTGAAGCTGCGACGGGCCTAGCAAGCCGGCGGTGGATTACTCATTGCTCGAGAAAGTAAAAGGAGAAAGAAATGGATCATAACGGAAAACGACCTGGAAATGGAAAAGGACTACGAGAAAGAACAAGCACTTGGAATGTGTGTGGAATCAGAGACAAGGAACCAGAAATCATTGACTTCATGAAAAAATGGAGAATAACAGTGATGGGAATTTCAGACTGTAGGCTAAAGGGTACGGGGACCAAACAGATTCACGAGGATTATGTACTGACCTGGAGTGGTGTGGACATGACAACAAGGGCAACACACGGCGTGGGCTTTTTCTTACACCCAGACACGGCAAAGAATTTGTTGGAAACAGAGTTTATCTCAGAGAGACTAATAAAAATCCGAGTAAGAGGAGAACGGGAGACCACAACCTTCATCCAGGCTTACGCACCTTGTAATGACTCTTACACTGAAGAACAGAAGGAGGAATTCTTTGAGAAGATGGCAGACACCATCAACACAGTCCCAGACACAGAACAACTCATTGTCATGGGAGACTTCAATGGGAGAGTGGGCAAAAGAAGAGCACCTTGGGAACAGCACTTGGGCCCACACAGTGACACCAATACAGAGTGCAACTACAACGGGGAACAACTTCTAGCACTCTGTGCAGAGCATGGGCTGTGGATTGCAAACACCTTTTTCGAACACAGACACAGCCAGAGACAAACTTGGTACAGGTGGAATGATCTGAATGTGTCATCTCAGATAGATTTCATTCTAACACGAATAGAAGAACGAAGCAGGGTCACAGACGCAAGAGCCATTCCAAATGCAGTTCTGGACACTGACCACCGCCCTGTGATCTTGGTCTCTACGATGAAGAAAAGAAGAACACCGAGAACAAAGAGTAAAGCGTGCGACTGACAGATAAACCTAAGAAAACTCAGAAGGAAGAGGTACAATGGGAGGTACAGACAGAAATCACAAAGAGGCTGGAAGAAGTAGACAGCACAGGCATGACAGCAGAAGAAGCATGGTCAGTCTTCAAGAACACACTGACAGACACACTTAGTAAAACCTGCGGCACAAAGACCGGAAAAGGGCAGGTAAAGCAGACAGCCTGGTGGAATGACACAGTAAAGGAGGCCATCAAGGAAAAGAAGAAGTTGTACAAGGTGTGGGTGAAATCAAAGCTAGAGGAGGACTACGAGAAATATAGAGTGGCAAGAAGACACAGCAAGAGGACAGTCAGAATGGCCAAAGAACAATCATGGAAAACATATGGAGAGGAACTAAGCGAACTGTGCAAGCTCTCGACACGACATTTTTACAAAAGCGTCAAAGCAATGAGATTACGAGACGAGCCATACAGCCCAACAACAGTAGTCAATGACAGAGATGGAAACCCTATCAGTGATGAAGACGGCATCAAGAAGAGATGGCAAGAATATTTTAAGGAACTCCTCAACCCAAACAGACAGGGATACACACAGAGCCAGTTTCACCCTAGCTATCCAGAACACGAAGAGCCAAACATCCTGAGATCAGAGGTACAACAGGCGTTGAAGACCAGCCCAAAGAACAAAGCAGCAGGAATTGATGGCATTACAACCGAAGCTATCCTGGCATGTGGAGAAACAGGAACCACTTGGCTGACCACAATATTCCAGAAAGCATGGACAGAGAGGAAAGTCCCAGAAGACTGGCAGCGTGCAGTCGTGGTACCAATCTGGAAAAAGAAAGGCAGCAAGAAAGACTGCAGCACGTATCGAGGTATATCCCTTCTGAGCCACACGGGAAAGATGTATACAAAGATCCTTGAACAGCGACAAGGTACAAGGTGGAACCTCTACTGAGTGAGGCGCAGATGGGTTTCAGAAAAGGAAGAGGATGCACTGACGCTATCTTCGCTCTCAGACAACTGAGCGAAAAGACTATCGAACACAATAAAGAACTGAACTTCGTGTTCGTGGATCAAGAAAAGGCCTTCGACAGAGTAAATGGAAACAAGTTGTGGAAAACGTTAGAAGAATATGACTTAGGGGGCAACTTCTAGACAATATAAGAGCCATCTATACCAACAGCATGAGTGCAGTACGCACCCAA
>CM060314.1:82932234-82937234 GCA_030674185.1 Monoplex corrugatus
CAGGAAATCTGGTCACTACCTAACTTATGGAAAAAGAAATGTGGACAATTATCCGCGTGTCTCTGGACTTCAACTGTTTGTTTGGGCAGAACTGATATTCAAACTTTGTTATTCAAAATATAATTAGACAAATTAGAGGAAGAAAAAATAAAAACAGGAGGAAGAAGAAGAAGAAATCCAAAGAAAGAGGAAGAGGAGGATGAGATGGAGGAGGAGGATAAAAAGAAGAAGGAAAGAAGAAGAAGAAGAAGACCAAGAACAAGAACAAGAAGAACAAGAAGAGCAAAAAGAACAACAACAAGAAGAGAAGAAAGAAGAAGAAAGGGAAGAAAGAAAGAAAGAAATAATGAATGAAAGAAGTAGAAGAAGAAGAAATAGAAGAACAAGAACAAAAACCCTAAATAAAAGAAGAGAGCAAGAAGAAGAAGAAAGAATGGGAAAAAGAAGAAGAAGAAGAAGAGAAGAAGAAGAAGAAGAAGAAGAAGAAGAAGAAGAAGAAAGAAGAAGAAGAAGAAGAAGAAGAAGAAGAAGAAGAAGAAGAAGAAGAAGAAGAAGAAGAAGAAGAAGAAGAAGAAGAAGAAGAAGAAGAAGAAGAAGAAGAAGAAAGAAGAAGAAATGTTTGTGGTTAAGTAGAGAAATACGTTGGTGATTTAGTCTGGGAGGCAAAAAAAAATTAAATGTTAAACACATTCCTATGCTATGCGATAACCGAATCTAAGATTTGGAACCCTTGTAACAAGAGAACAACTACACCCACTGCCCTAGTCCGCTGGGCTATAAGCAATATGAACTGAACTTAATTGTCTTTTTTTGACGTGGTGTTAGCCCACATGAAACATGAAATCCCCTCGTGCAAAATAACAGCAAATGGCACAACCTTGTCACAGGTTAATAAGTTCAAATACCTGGGAACGGTCATTTCATCAGACGGCAGATGCACGTCGGAAATAGCTGGCAGAATCGGCCAAGCCAAAACAGTATTCAAGAAGATGACAAGCATTCTTACCAACAAATGCCTATCAATTAACATCAGAAAGAGAGTCCTTGAATGTTATATAGAACCAATACTGTTGTACGGATGCGAGGCGTGGACAGTCAGCAAGCAAAGCCAGAGCAAGATTGAGGCAGCCGAGATATGGTTTCTCAGAAGAATGTTGAGAGTTCCATGGACAGCAAAGAAAACAAACGAGACAGTCTTGATGGAGGCAGACACAAGTAGATCACTCATAAGGAAGATTAGGAAAAGACAAGCAGCATTTATAGGCCATTTTATGAGGAAGGGGGATTTGGAGCACCTGTTCACAACGGGAAAGCTGGAGGGAAAGAGAGCACCGGGTAGACCCAGGGAGAGAATGCTGGACGGACTTGCAGAGTGGCTGGGGATGAGGAGGGTGGGGGAGATGCTGGGGGCAACGAGAGATAGAGATGGTTGGAAGTCCATGGTCGCTAACGCCATGCGGCAGGGCACCTGATGATGGATGATGATGATGATTGATGAGTTTTTAGCCCTGATATGGTTCTAAGTGGTCGGGCTGGGCTCCAAGCAATATGATACTGAACTGTCTTTCCTGACGTGGTATTAGGCTCTAGTAGTCAGCTGATATGGCTTCTAGTAGTCAGTTCGACTACAAGCAATATGATCTTAACTGAGCTGTCTTTTTTGGTGTGGTGTTAGCCCTGATATGGCTCTAGTGGTCGGCTGGGCTATAAGCAATAAGAACTGAACTGAACTGAACCCCTGCCCTCGCGTGACAAATATAACCAAACAGATATGCTGCAGACTATTCGTCCGGACTGCATTGAAATATTAATGATTCCTGAACGGGTTGAACCTATAATGTACATGAATGATGGTCTGTCCATGAACAGCCAATAAACATCTACAAACATATTTTTCTCCTCAGAAAGAGAACAGGAACAAGAACACATTTTTTTTATTTTAGAGGTACATTAACACTGTTTTGCACATCCAGTTTAGACACATATGCAACTGTCTGCCTCTCTGTCCTCGGTTTTTTCTGTCTCTGTCCATCTGTCTGTCTGTTTGAATCTCTCTCTCTCTCTCTCTCTCTCTCTCTCTCTCTCTCTCTCTCTCTCTCTCTCTCTCTCTCACTTTCTCTCTCTCTGCCGCATATATATATATATATTATATATAAATATTATTATATGTGTGCGTGTGTGTGTGTGTGTGTGTGTGTGTGTGCGTGTGTGTGTGCAGAGAGAGAGAGAGACAGAGACAGAGAGACAGAGACATCAGAGACAGAGAGATAGAGCGAAGCAGAAGGAGGGGGAGAGAGACTACTAAGAAACAAAATCAGGGAGAGAAACCAAAAAGGAGCAGACAAAAAAGCAACAACACTACACAAACATAGACTGAGAAAAAGGTGAGAAGAAAGACAGAAGGCATAAAATAAGGATTATTTTTTAGAAGGAATGAAGGAATGAAACAAATGTTTATTAGTTATGAACCATGTCCCTGTGTCCGTCCAACTCATGCTTATTTAAGGAAGCGTTCGCTAAATGTAACTCCCCACACCCATTGCACTAGAGTCTGAGTAGGTCACGATTCTGCAAGATGGTCACCATATAAGCATTATCAGGGCGTGCAAAGTAGGTATTACAGTCATGAACAAGCAACACGTACATACTATTGCATTTATTGTACAAACAACTGAAGTGTTGCATATACATGTAATAACCAGCCGCCTTAATCCCTCAGATACTCAACGCTTGCCGTCGGTATTCACAACTTCCTCTAATCGAGAAAAGGAATTAAGCTATTAGAATAATGATGTGATTACTTACTGTATACCTTACTTTTGCATCCCCCTGTATGTCTGCCTTTGTATATCATGTTTCAGTAAAGCGCCTGACCAAGCGTCATAACGAATCAATGTTTTGTTATACTCTAGTCCATTTTTTATGGCTTCTTTGACATTGTGTGTCACATGGTGCATCTATTTTCATCAGCTTTAGATTTTATGTATCCCACACCTTCTTCGTTTTTTTTTTTTTTTATTATTCCTTAACTTTCCCCCTGTTTTCTATTTCCCCTTCTTCTTCTTCTTCAGTGGTATTAACGTCCCAGCGTGATAAAGATTAGGGACTGTCTTGAGGATGAATTGTGTCATATAATTAAGGAAGGAGAATGATATCTTATAGTTTCCATGTCTAAGAGATGAAGGTGAGTCTGGAGGTGGCTGGGGGTCTTTAGAGATATGGTCCAACTGCCGATGAGTGAGAAAGATTGGCTGCCAGGACTAGAGGCGCCCATCCGTGGAGGCTGTCCTGATTAGTTTGTTGAAGCAGCTGAAGAGGGTTTGCTTGCCCTGTGAAGAGAGTTCTTAAAGGCTGAAAGTCGTTGCTTAAGGTCAGGCAATCGAAAAGACAATGCTGGAAGGAGACAAAATCCTTCATACAGGGACACCTAACTGGAGTGAACTTGGTTGTCCATGTGTTAGTCCTTATGCTGGACATCAGATGAGCGATATGTGGAGGTTGGTTGGTGAAGAGAGTAGCTTTGGTTTCGCCTTGACAGTCTTGAATTGTCTATTTCCCCCCGAGTGTGCTTATGTTATACATGTACAGCAGTAAGAACAAGCTATGGGACTGATCCGGTGGAAGCTAATGCTTCTATGTTTGAGTAATACAGTTATTTGGAATTTGAAATTTATTCAAGTCTGAAGCCAAGAAAAGAGACCCACGCATTTTGGGGAGAGTAATGATCTGGTTATCAACCCCACATCATGCATCAGTTCCTACCCCGACGGGCGTAGTGGTCAAGTGGGTAAGGCGTTGGACTTCCAAACGGATGATCTGAGTTCGAACCTGCCTGGGTACCTCCTGTTTGGTGAGTAAAAGGTGGAGATGTTTCCAATCTTTCAGATTGATATCTTTACATATCTCTTAATGCCTAAGTCTCATGCGTGTGCATACGCACGTAAAACATTAACCCTTTGACTTCCACACCCTATCCACCAACTGCAAAACTTTAACTCTTTGACGCCCCCGTTCTACCACCAATTTCCTGCAGGAAGCTGGTGGATATGATGAGGGAATCAAAGGGTCGAGTTTTTGCTTTGCTAACATGATTGACAATGTGGATTCTGGTGGAAAGGTTGCAGGTGTCAAAGATTAAACAAACATTTAGAATATCTCGTAATCATACCATGTCCAGTGACTTAAATTAAAATACAAAAACATCCATCATTCACGCCCATTGAAGACGAAGTATGCAGGCTATGCAGGGACATACCGCCTGCGTAGTGGTGGCAAATCAGTGTCCACACGTGTATCCAAAAGAAAAAAATCCTATTTCCACATTTCTGGTATTACTCCTTTCTCTCCTTTTTGTTCCTCCACATGGGCTGGCTTGGCGTGATAGAGCAATGGACTCAAACCTAATGTTTTTCAATTCTTGTAACCAAAACAAAAAAACAAAAAAACAAACAAAAACAAACAAAAGAAAACAAAGAAAATTGGGCTGCTCGCCGCTTATTTGTAACACCCAAATCGTTCTGATACTGTACAGCGTTGTGTTTCATGTTCTGTATCACATGTAAAGATGTAAGTGAATGGCAGAGTCATGCAATTTATGCAGGTTCGTGAAGATCTAGCAGTTGATCATTTCCTCAGAGACAAAATTCACCAGTCCAAGTCCAAACAACATGATTCCTTTATTTGAAGAACGTAGAAAACATAACAGGAACTGGGCAAATACTTCACATCTCCAATGCACCATCCTAGTTTGCAGAATTCTTTTCTTCAGCCTTCAAATCTACACGCAACAACTCCACAAATCTACAGCAACTTCCCTATCTCTGACAGCAGACTTACACTTCAACTCTTCCAATCGCTCTCTCTCTCTACCCACAGTCACGCTTTATTTATAACACCATGGAAAGTTCTACAATTTTCTCAGCTTTTCCCTAGATTTTCAGCCAATCATAGCTGCGTCCTCGAACCTTCCTTTTCTAGAATATTCTGTAGTTCTAGCCAAT
>CM060314.1:82954734-82959734 GCA_030674185.1 Monoplex corrugatus
TTGAGGGTTCCATGGACAGCAAAGAAAACAAACGAGACAGTCTTGATGGAGGCAGACACAAGTAGATCATTCATAAGGAAGATTAGGAAAAGACAGGCAACATTTATAGGCCATTTTATGAGGAAAGGGGATTTGGAGCACCTGGTCACAACGGGAAAGCTGGAGGGAAAGAGAGCACCGGGTAGATCCCGGGAAAAAATGCTGGACGGAGTTGCAGAGTGGCTGGGGACGAGGAGGGTGGGGGAGATGCTAGGGCAGCGAGAGATAGAGGCAGATGGAATTCCATGATCGCCAACGCCATGCGGCAGGGCACCTGATGATGATGATGATGATCTGACTTAAGTTCACGAAATGCTCCAGCCTTGGGTAAATGCCTCTTTGCTTCCGAGGTAGGTTTAGAGCTAGAGATTATGTGATGGATATTCTGAACAATAAGCTGTACTTGCTGTGGCCGTTCAACAGTTGGTAGTAATTGTCCATGAGGGACTGCTGAAGTCAATTAGGCGTGAAAGTGGAAACATACACACAAACACACACGCGGGCACGCGCACGCGCGCGCGCACACAGACACACACACACACACATACACACACACACACACACACACACAGTTATAGAGACACGCGCACGCACGCATACACACACATACAGAGTTACAGAACTCACGCACACACACACACACACACACACACACACACACACACACACATACACACACACACATACACACATACATATACAGAATTACAGAGCACACGCACACACACACACATACACACCACACACACACACATACACACACATACATATACAGAGTTACAGAGCACACGCACACACACACACACACAACACACACACACACACACACACACACACACCACACACACACACACGCACACACACACACAAAGAGAGAGAGAGAGATAGAGAGAGAGAGAAACAAACAAACAAACAAACACACATTCACACACATAAGCACTCACACATGCACGCACGCACACACACATAGATACCCACCCACGCACAACACACACACACACACAACAAAACACACAACACACACACACACACACACACACACACACACACACACACACACACACACACACATGTTCTCTCCCTCCCTGTCTGTCTGTCTGTTTGTCTCTGTCTCTGTTTCTCTACCTGTCAGTCTCTGTCTCTCTGTCTCTCTCTCTCTGTCTGTCTGTCTCTCTCTCTCTCATTCTCTCTCTCTTTCTTTCTCTCTGACCTCCCCCCAAACACGCACACACACACACACACACACACAAAACAACACGTACCCTTTTCCCCACGTTAGAATTCACTGTTCTGGTCAGGCATTCAGACCCCTATCAAAAACTCTTCAGACTGTGGACACACAGTGCTCAAAGCCGTCCTAGGAGAATTCTTTTCGCGGATGAATATGCGCTGGCTGCTCACTGACATGAGGACCGCCAGCCCATGAATGATTGATTTGGTGTGGCCAACAAACGCTTCAGTTTTACAGCAAGACAGCGGATGGTTTTCAACCAACATCAACCTAAGGTTTATGATGTTTTCACCACTTCCAATTGCTGTGAACAGCCAACAGATACGGATTCTTCTACTTGCGCAAAACGTTGTGTAGTAATGGATTTGTTGATGCTGAAGTGACCCTGCCTACTCCCAAGGATAGATTTGCCTTTAAAGGGCTGACCGAGAGGTTGTGGATAAACCAAGGCATCAGGCTCTCCATAAATATAAACGTGTATAGAGCAGTAATTCTTACCAACAAATGCCTATCAATTAACATCAGAAAGAGAGTCCTTGAATGTTATATAGAACCAATAATGTTGTACGGATGCGAGGCGTGGACAGTCAACAAGCAAAGCCAGAGCAAGATTGAGGCAGCCGAGATGTGGTTTCTCAGAAGAATGTTGACAGTTCCATGGACAGCAAAGAAAACAAACGAGACAGTCTTGATGGAGGCAGACACGAGTAGATCACTCATAAGGAAGATTAGGAAAAGACAGCAACATTTATAGGCCATTTTATGAGGAAGGGGGATTTGGAGCACCTGGTCACAACGGGAAAGCTGGAGGGAAAGAGAGCACCAGGTAGACCGAGGGAGAGAATGCTGGACGGACTTGCAGAGTGGCTGGGAATGAGGAGGGTGAGGGAAATGCTAGGGGCAAAGAGAGATAGAGATGGTTGGAAGTCCATGGTCGCCAACGCCATGCGGCAGGGCACCTGATGATGATGATGATAGAGCAGTAGTATTCAGCATCCTTCTGTACTGCTGCCAGACTAGGATTATCCGCCAATACAGGTGAACGGTTCTACCAGATCCATCTGTACAAGATCGGCAACATTATGTGGAATTATAGCCCGTTGGGGTGCCGGGGATTCTTTCAGTATAAATAGTATCTTTACCTTCTGGAAATTCTGTGCTAGAAATTTCATCTATCGCTCTCTTTGTCTCTGCCTTGTTCCTTTGCTTTTTGTCATTTCTTCCTGTAACTTTCTTTCTTGCTGGTCCATGCATCTGTATGTGTTGAATAGTCTTACGTACTTTCTGTTAGGATTGATATTTGGGTACATGTACTATCAGTATTATACCCTGGTCAATATTGATAATTGGGTACATGTACTATCAGCATCATACCCTGGTCAATAGTTGACATTTTATAACAATCTTTGTTCCTAAGAACTATTATGGAGAGGTCAATCGAGATGAACAAAGATTTGTATTTATGCTTTGTTGATTATACCAAGGCTTTCAATCGGGTAAGACATAAAGAATTGATCAACCAACTGGAGAGACTCAATGTTGATGGAAAAAATCTACGAATAATCAGAAATATGTACTGGGAACAAACAGCTGCAATGAAAATAGAAAACGATACAAGCTCTTTCCAAAACATCAAAAGAAGAGTCAGACAGGGTTGTGTTTTGTTACCAGATCTGTTTTCACTTTACAGCGAAAACATCATGAGAAACCTAGAAGACCCTGGATAAAAGGTTGGAGGAAAAATGATAAACGACATTCGGTACGCAGATGACACCGTGCTAATTGCAGAAAATGAAAGGGACGTACAAAACCTTGTGAATATACTTGAAATAGAAAGCAAAGGTAAGGGATTGGAACTAAACAGCAGGAAGACTGAAGTCATGGTGATCAGTAAAAAACAACAAATCCCCTCATGCAAAATAACAGCAAGCGGCACAACCTTGACACAGGTTGATAAGTTTAAATACCTGGGAACGATCATTTCATCAGACGCAGATGCACATCTGAAATAGCCAGCAGAATCGGCCAAGCCAAAACAGCATTCAAGAAGATGACAAGCATTCTTACCAACAAATGCCTATCAGTTAACATCAGGAAGAGATTTCTTGAATGTTATATAGAACCAATACTGTTGTACGGTTGTGAGGCGTGGACAGTCAACAAGCAAAGCCAGAACAAGATTGAGGCAGCCGAGATGTGGTTTTGAGAGTTCCATGGACAGCAAAGACAACAAACGAGGCAGTCTTGATGGGGAGAGACACAGGTAAATCATTCATAAGGAAAAGACAGACACCATTTATAGACCATTTTATGAGGAAAGGGATTTGGAGCACCTGGTCACAACGGGAAAGCTGGAGGGAAAGAGAGCACCAGGTAGACCCAGGGAGAAAATACTAGACGGACTTGCAGAGTGACTGAAGACAAGGAGGGTGGAAGAGATGCTTGAAGCAAAGAGAGATAGAGACAGATGGAAGTCCATGATCTCCAACGCCATGCGGCAGGGCACCTGATGATGATGATGATGATGACTAGGGTGCAATTTTGGCTTGGGGAAATGAGATTGCGGAAGTAATATTAGGTAATTTAGGCCTGTTTTTATATATGCTTTAGGTCCTTAGTTATGTTTAAATTTGTATTCATTTTTTTTTAATCCCCTGTGAGATAAATTGGACGGGGTGGTCAAAGCCAGGGAATCTCCTTGAATTACGTGCGCGAATGCATTGATATGCATACTTTTTTTTCGTTTCTTGTTTGTTTGTTTTTCCTTGTTTGCGTTGTACGTGTTTTGAAACGGTTATGGCCCCGATATGGCTTTACACAGTAGACTGGGCTTTAAACAAAAACAAAAATAACAATAGCAATAACACTAACAATAAATAACAATAACATACGTTGAAAGATTGAGTGCCCATCCTTCAAGTTCTTAAAAAGTATGACTTGCCATGCGTGAAGTTACGACTTATAAAATGCACTATTCTTTTGACAGACAGTGCCCGTGACGAAGACAACCACATCGAATATGTTTCTGTATGAGGAGCTGAAGCAAGGTCACCATAACCAGGGACGACTACTGGGACGATACATGGAAAACTCCTGATGCTGCTATCTATCTCTCTTTCTATCTCTCTATCGGTCTATCTATTTATTTGTCTATCTATTTATTTGTCTATCTATCTATTTATCTATCTATCTATCTATATCTATCTGTCTATCTATCTGTCTAATCTATCTATCTATCTATCTCTCTTCTATCTCTCTTTATCGGTTCTACATTTATTTGACTATGTTATTTGTCTATCTACTAGTTATTTGTCTATCTATCTATCTATTAACTATGTGTGTATGGTTTATTGTATTATTATAATGTACTATTATCTGATATATATATATATATATATTATATATTATATTATATACATATATACACCATATATACCATATGTATATGTTGTATGTGTATGTTATATATTATATATGTATTCTATGTATATCTATATATTATAGATAGATAGAAGATAGATAGATAGATAGAAGATAGATAGATAGATAGATAGATAGATAGTCAGATAGACAGATTTGGATAGAAATAGATCACAAAAAACATTCAGAGAAAATAAACAGGTAACACACTCAGTAGCTACTACAATTCAGTGTGTCGCAATCGTTAGTGTGCCGCGAACTATGAATGTGCACTGAAGGCGTCGATTCATAGACCACTAAACCGTTTAGA
>CM060314.1:82982234-83007234 GCA_030674185.1 Monoplex corrugatus
AGAGAGACCCAGTCTCTTGAACTTATCTTCCTTTATTTCAGTGGGAGATAAAAGAAGGAAACCACAACAGATATGAAGGTAAAGAAGAATGAAGAAGAAGAAGAAGAAGAAGAAGAAGAAGAGAAGAGAAGAAGAAGAAGAAGAAGAAGAAGAAGAAAAGAAGAAGAAGAAGAAGAAGAACAACAACAACAACACAACAACAACAACAAGAAGAAGAAGAAGAAGAAGAACAAGAACAAGAAGAAAGAAGAAAGAAGAAGAAGAAGAAGAAAAAGAAAGAAGAAGAAGAAGAAAAAGAAAGAAGAAGAAGAAGAAAAACAAGAGAAGAAGAAGAAGAAGAAGAAGAGAAGAAGAAGAAGAAGAAGAAGAAGAAAGAAGAAGAAAAAGAAAGAAGAAGAAAGAAGAAAGAAGAAGAAAAAGAAGAAGAAGAAGAAAAAGAAAGAAGAAGAAAGAAGAAGAAGAAGAAGAAGAAGAAAAAACAAGAAGAAGAAGAGAAGAAGAAGAAAAGAAGACAGACAGACAGACAGACAGATATGAAGATACAAAACAGAAAGAAATAGAAAAATAATGAAAGAGTAAAGTGGAGAGGCTTAACACATATTAACAGGAAGTAGGCGCAGACACTGGGCTCTTTCTATCGTGTTTTGAAAAGGAATTTGTGTGGGCGAGAAACGACAGACAAGGAGAATTGATGTTTTACTTTTGTGAAGTTGACGGCCAAAATTCTTTTCCGACCTTGCTGTTGCAACTCTTACAAATATGTATCTGTTTACAAACACAGAGAAAGAGGGATGGAGGGGGAGAGAGAGAGAGAGAGAGAGAGAGAGAGAGAGAATGAAGAGAGAGAGGAGTGAGAGACAGAGAGAGAGAGACAGAGACAAAGACAGAGAAAGAGACAGATAGGCAGACAGGCAAACAGAGACAGAGACAGAGAGTGAGAGACAGAGAGAGAGACAGAGAGAGAGAGAGAGGCAGAGACAAAGACAGAGAAAGAGACAGATAGACAGACAGGCAAACAGAGACAGAGACAGACAATCAGGCAGACAAAGAGAGAGGATGGGTGTATATTTGTATGTTTGTGTGTATGTGCTTACATGTATGAGCGTGTGCATTTGTGAGGAAGGGGAGGAAGGGGAGGAAGGGAGAGAGAGAGAGAGAGAGAGAGAGAGAGAGAGAGAGAGCAATAGAGACAGAGACAGAAAGACAGACAGAGAGAAAGAGAGAGAGAAGGAGACGTGGAAGAGATAGAGAGCGAGAGACAAACAGACATAAATACATACAGACTGACAGACAGCAGGCAGGCAGACAGAAAGAGAGAGGGAGAGAGGGGGAGAGATAGAGAGAGAAAGAGAGACAGGCATACAGACACAAGCAGAGAGAGTGAGAGAGAAAGAGAGGAAAAGAGAAAGAAAGAGAGAAGGGAGTAGAGAGATAAAGTTAGATAGATATATAGATAGACAGATAGATAGATAGATAGATAGATAGATAGATAGATAGATAGATAGATAGATAGATAGATAGAGAGAGAGAGAAAGAGAGAGAGAGAAAGAGAGATAGAGATAAAGAGAGACAGACAAACAGCCAGACTGACAGACAGATGGAAACAGAGAGACAGACAGAGACAGAGATAGAGAAACCCGGCCTGTTTGAACTCATCTTCCTTTAATTCAGCGGGGAGATTAAAACGGAAGGAAAACCACAACATGAAGGTAAAAAGAAGAACACAGATAGATATGAAGATAAACATAAACAGAAAGACAGAACAAAAAACAGTGAATGAGTAAAGCAGAGAGGCTTAACACATATTAACAGGAAGAATGCACAGACACTGGGTTCTTTCTATCATGTTTAGAAAAGGAATTGATGTGGGCGAGAAACGACAGACAACAAGAATTGATGTTTTACTTTTGTGCAGTTGACGGCCATTTTTTTTTCCCAACCTTGCTGTTGCAACTCTTACAAACATATATCTGTTTACAAACACAGAGAAAAGAGAGGGAGAGAGACACAGTGAGAAAGAGACAGAGAGACACACAGAGGTAGAGACAGAGACAGATACAGACAGACAGAGACAAACAGACAGACAGACGGAGGGAATGCGTGTATATTTGTATGTTTGTGTTTATGTACTTACATGTATGAGTGTGTGCTTTTGTGAGGAAGGGGAGCAAGGGGTGAGAGAGAGAGATAGAGAGACAGACAGACAGACAGACAGACACACAGACATACAGATAGACAGAGAAGCAGAGATAGAGGCTGGGGGAGAAAGGAAGGGAGGGGGTAGTAGAAAAAGGCAGACAGAGAGACACAGAGAGAGATAAGTGAGAGAGAGAGAAGGGAAAAAGAGACATACAGACAGACAGACAGACTAGACAGACAGACAGACAGAGAGAGGCAGAGTCAGAGAGGGAAAGAGTTTCGTAGTATTGATTCGGTTTCAGACTGTCAAGAGTCTGTATTTCCTTTCTGCTAGCAGAGAGAGATATAAAAGAGAGAGGGAAGGGAGAAAGAGAGACAGAAAGACAGACAGACAGAGACAGACAAAGAGAGTCAGAGAGAGAGAGAGAGAGAGAGAGAGAGAGAGAGAGAGAGAGAGAGAGAGAGGAGAGAGAGAGAGAGAGAGAGAGAGAAAGATTATCATAATATTGATTCGGTTTCAAACTGCCATAAGTCTGTATTTTCCTTTTTGCTAGTATTCTGACACAAAAATATATGCAAATCACTTTCAAATTTATTCACGTTTTTATCAGAATGATCTTCAGCGTTTCGATTTTCTCGGATAAGTGTGCATACTTTGTTTCCGTCACACTGTGCAGGTGTGTTATTGCTGCAAAAGTCTGTATATTCTGTACATGCTCGGTACTGTGTGTGTGTGTGTGTGTGTGTGTGCGTGTGTGTGTGTGTGTCTGTATCTGTGTGTGTGTGTCTGTGTGTGTGTCTGTGTGTGTGTTTATACGCCTGTTACAAACATGACTTACAGGATAATTATCGTACATATTTGATGTTCTGCAGTATGTCTTATACACATGCAACAGGTTTTGGCACTGGCAGGTCTGCGTACATATATATTTCAGTGGTGGGAAAAATATGCAGAGTTTTCGAGGTAAATCGAACCACAGACCTTCCGATAGAAGGTCCAACGTTGA
This sequence comes from Monoplex corrugatus, assembly GCA_030674185.1. Lineage (NCBI taxonomy): Eukaryota > Metazoa > Mollusca > Gastropoda > Littorinimorpha > Ranellidae > Monoplex > Monoplex corrugatus. The sequence continues at coordinate 82,985,381 of CM060314.1, forward strand.
TACGCTTGACTAAAGCGACCTCCCGTCGAAAGGAATGAAAGCAACTCATTTTCCTGAGGGAGTGTTTGAAGTTTAAAAGAAAAAAAAATGCCAGAGTTCAGCAAGTGTTTAAATGTCTCTGTTTGTCTCCTGCTCTTGTACCATATAGAAAATTGCCCTCTGTTTCTGTCTGCCTGTCTGTCTCTCTCTTAGTCTGTCTCTCATTCTCTCTCTCTCTCTCTCTCTCGTTTGTGTTCTGTTTGCTTGTCTGTCTGTCTGTATGTCTGTCTGTCTGTCCATCTGTCTGTCTGTCTGTATGTCTCTGTCTGTCTGTCTCTTTGTCAGTCCGTCCTGTCTGTATGCCTGTCTGTCTGTCTCTGTCTGTCTCTCCCCTCAGTCTCTCCCTCTCTCTTCCTCCTTCTCTCTCTCTCTCTCTCTCTCTCTCTCCCTCTCTCTCTCTCTCTTTCTCCCTCTGTCTCTTTCTTTGTCTCTGTCTCACTATATCTGTGTCTGTTTGTCTCTGTCTGTCTTTCTCTCTCTGTCTCTGTCTGTCTGTCTGTCGGTTTGTCTGTCTGTCTGTCTGTCTCTCTCTCTCTCTCTCTCTCTCTGCCCCTCATTCTGCGTATCTTTTTTCTGTCTGCGCACACTTGCGCACGTGTGTGTGCGTGTGTACCCTCTCGGGCAAACATATCTGGAAGAGAGAGAGAGAGAGAGAGAGTGAAAGAGAGAGAGAGAGAGAGACCGAGAGACCGAGACCGAGAGAGAGACCGAGAGAAACCGCAAGACAGAGAGAGAGAAAACAGAGAGACGAAGAGAAAGAGAGAGAAAGAGAGAGAGAAAGACACACAAGTGAGAGAGAGAGGAGAAAACAGACAGAGAGAAGAGAGAGAGAGAGAGAGAGAGAGAGAGAGAAAGAGAGAGATGAAAATATTTTCCAACTGCAAAACTAATTAGCTAGAGAAACCCTCACTCCCTCTTCTCGCTCACTCCTCTACTCTCTTCTCTCTCTCTCTCCCTCTCTCCTCTCCTTCCTCTCTCCTCTCTCTCCTCTCTCTCTCTCCCTCTCCCCTCTCCTCTCTCTCTCTCTCTCTCTCTCTCTGCGACTAAACGTTTCAAGATACATCGCCCAGAACTAAGAAAATCTGGATTATAAAAAAGAAAGAAAAGAATTAGATAAGTCAGAAGAAAGCGACGGACAGAACATAGTATTCTAACGTGCGTGTGATCTCTTAGTTTATCAGTTCAGTTGACACCACTTAGGCGAACAACAACTGCAAGAAAATGACCCAGATAATGTCCTCCTCACAAATCTATGATGAATACGCTCCAAGCAATTTGAGCTAATGGTTCTGTGTCATCTGTTCTCTTGGAGGTTCATATTCAGAAACATTGCTTCCTAGGCACTGATCAATGTTGAGAGAATCCTGCCTCTTTATCCTTCCCACACACATCTCAGTCTCTCTTTCTTGACCTGCAAACAACTGTTTTTTCGTTTGTTTGTTACTTTGTTTGTTTGCTTGTTAGTTTGATTACTTATTTCTTTGTTGCTCTCTTTCTTTCTGTCTTTCTGTCTTTTTTCTGTCTTTCTTTTCCTTCCTTTCTTTCTTTCTTTTTCTTTTCTTTCTTTCTTCCTTTCCTTTTGTCTTTCTTTCTTTCTTTCTTTCTTTTTCTAAAGTTACTTTGTTTGTTTCTTTGTTAATTTTCTTCCCACAGCTAACAGTTTATTCATTCCAGCTGATTGTTTTGTTGTTGCTTTTTTTTCTCCTTCTTTTCATTACATTTTCATCATTTCTTACACGGAGAAAGAGAGAGAGAGAGGGAGAGAGAGAAGAGAGACAGAGAGAGAGAGAGAAAAAGAGAGAGAGAGAAGGGGGGGATTTGTTCCAATGCGATGAGTCTCTCTTAAATAAGTTTCCATTCTAAACTACGTAGCTTGGAAGAACAAAGGTAAATTGAAATTTTTGCTGGAAAAGATTCACACAAAAACACGCCACAGATATAGATGGTGTATATGTCTGTTTGTCTGTCTGTCCGTCTTTCTGTCTGTCTCTCTGTCTGTCTCTCTCTCTCTCTGTCTCTCTGTCTGTCTGCCTCTCTCCTTCTCTGTCTCTGCTCTGTCTCTCTGTCTCTGTATCTGTCTCGTCTCTGTTTCTGTCTCTCTCTTCTCCTCTCTCTCTTCTCTCCCTCTCTCTCTCTGTTTCTCGCCCCACCCTCGTTCGCTCGCTCTCTTTATCTCAATACATGTGTGTGTGTTGATGTTTCTTGTGTGTGTGCGTGTGTGTATGTGTGTGTGCATGCGCATGTGTACGTATATGCAGGTTTTGTTGTTGTCATTGTAGTTACGTGTGTGTGTTTGTGAGTGTGTGAATGTGTGTGTGCTCGCGCTTGTGCGTGCGTGTGTGTGTGGTGTGTGGTGTGTGTGTGTGTGTGTGTGTGTGTGTGTGTGTGTGTGTGTATGTGTGTGTGCGTGTTGTGTCTATGTGTGTCTGTGTGTGTGTCTGTATGTATGTGCTGAATTTATTCAAATCGATAACCACCATCTTACATCCTACGCATCGCCTCTGCCTCCCCCCCCCCCCCCTCCCCGCTTCTAATCGGCGGAAGATACGCCTAGGGCCAAAATACATTAAATATTGAATTCTGAATTGTGATTTCTGAAATCCGATTTTTGATATCTGTTATTCTCTCTCTCTCTCTCTCTCTCTCTCTCTCTCTCTCTCTCTCTCTCTCTCTCTCTCTCTCTCTCTCTCTCCTCTCCTCTCTCTCTCTCTCTTCTTTCTTTTTTTTCTTTCTCTCTCTCCCTCTCTCTCTCTCTCGCTTTCTTTCTTTCTTTCTCTCTCTCTCTCTCTCTCTCTCTCTCTCTCTCTCTCTCTCTCTTTCTTGCTATCGGTCTGGCTTTCTTCCTGTCTGCTTTTCTGTCTCTATCTCTGTTTCTCTGTCTTTGTCTCTGTTTCTCTGTCTCTGTCTATGTCTCTGTCTGTCTGTCTGTCTGTCTGTCTGTCTGTTTGTCTGTCTGTCTGTCTCTCTCTCTCTTCTCTCTCTCTCTCTCTCATCATCATCTGACGATTGATATGATTGCTTTGTCCAGTCCCTGCTGGCTGCCACTGAGGAAGAGTCACAGGACATGGCGCAGGTACACCATGAAAGAACGACGATGGGAAAATGCCATTCTCCACTGGTGTACATGTACATGACCATGTAGACACACATATTCCATTTGATAATACCATGGTAAGGTTGGAGGCTCCTGTAGGTCTGCTACGTCTGTCTTCAGCCCTTCCGGGTTTTATATACAGGTTACCCCTATCTTTTAGCTCTTAACTAAATGAGCTACTCGTGAATGAGAAACGTTAGAGCTTAAGGCGGCCTTCATCTACGTGACAGTTGTGTCATAGGACGCATAGTGGTTTTTTTGGTTGAGATCATGATGATGATGATAACAATAATAACAATAATAATGATGATATAATGATAATAATCTTAACAAATGATAATATTAATAACAATGACAATAATAATGATAATGACATTTATGACGAGGAATTCACATTTACACACATTGACAGAATACTGAACCAGGGTATACTCAAACCTGTTTGGTGAATGATCCTTGATCCAAGTTGCCATCTTCTCCGTCTCACACACACACACACGCTCTCTCTCTCTCCATCTCTCCCTCCCCCCCCTCTCTCTCTCTCTTTGTTTTTTTAACCAAGACTTCAGAGAGGCAAGAAGGCTAATACCACCAAGTGCCATCGCTTCCAGTCCTTACAGGAACCATTGCCAGTCGGTCAAGGACTGTTTACTGGTCCAGACATCATCATCATTTGCTCTGCTGCATGGCGTTGACTATCATGGCCCTCCATATAAATCTATCTTTTATTGCTGCAGGTATATATCCTACCCTTTTTTTGTCCTCATCCACACTGCAAAACTGCTAATATTTTCTCTCTGGGTCTACCTGATGATCTTTACCCCTCTGTTGTGACTAAGTGGTCAAATTTCTCTTGCCTCATAAAATGTTCTATAAATGTTGCTTGTCTTTTCCTACTCTTCATTAATGTTCTTATTTGTGCTTGCTTCTTTCAAGATCGTCTCGTTTGTTTTCATTGATGTCCAGGGAACTTTTAACATTTTTTTTTCTTCTTCATCATCATCATGTGCCCTGCTGCATGGCGTTGGCGATCATGGCCCTCCATACGAATCTATCCCTATGCCGCCGAAAGTACATCCCCCACCTTTCTGTCCTCAGCCACTCTGCGAGTCCGTCCAATATTGTCTCCCTAGATCTACCTGGTGCTCTCTTTCCCTTCAGCTTTCCTGTTCGTCCAGAGAAGCCTGGCTCATTCTGCAGCTAACCTCTATATCTGAAGGCCATTCACCGTTGGCTTGAGGATGGTCAGTCCCACTACTTAAGTTAGAAAACTTTCCCATCCAGCGCTAGCAGCTCTCCGGTCTTTCGTCTTCTATTGCGTTCTGGGATACGATGAGATCATTAACCCTCTGACTTCCGCACCATGTCCATCAGCATCGTGCAAGGAGCAGATAGACAAAGCAAAATATAAGTTTTGTGGTACCAGTGCCTAAGTGCGTTTTATCTTGTTTGAATGTTGTAAATGACCGAATGAAGTATATTCCACACACACACAAAATTGTCAGTTAAATCAATGTTCTCAGTTTTGTAACTTCATTCTGTAAAGGAAAAAAAAAACTCAGTTGAAATAAACAAACTTTAAAATGTTCTGAGTGTGTGTAGTTATCTCCTGATAATTTGAATATCCTACTGTAAGAAAGTTTCAAACATTTTTTTTTTTCTGTTGAACTCATGAATTCTTCCCACTTCGCATTATTTTAATCCCATTGATGTTCATTTATTTGCTGTTATCCTCCAAGTGCTACTTGGGGTTAAAAACTCTTTAAAGTTGAACATTTTTTTTATGTTGTGGATATGTGTCGCATGTAAATATAAATGAATGCAAGTATGCATCTGACATGCGTCTTTTAATGTAAGTCTACATGTATATAACAAAATGTCTAAAAAATGTTCATATCCGGATCATTTTTTTGAATATTCAGATACTTTATATCTCACTGTATTAAGCTTACTTGAAATTAAAAAAAAATGGTTACAACAACAACAACAATAATCTCTTATTTTTCTACCGCCATTACAATGCTTTAGCTTTTCCACCCCAGTACCACCATGTCAGTAAGTACTCCAACTACCAGACCTTCCTTAGACTAAGAACGATCGATACTGATCGATTTCTCCGAGTTTTTAGTTTGGTCATTGTCAGACGCTCTCTCACTGCTTTCCTCTTCATTTTCCTGCAGCACTGAAAACAGAAAAGAAAAACAAAACAAAAACAAAAAGAGAAAGGAAGACAAATAATGAAGGGCAGAAAGATTAAAAGACAGAAAGCAAACATGGAACAAAAGAAAGAAAAATATTGATTCTCATTCTTCTACGTTTTCTTTCACTTCGGGAAAGTTTCCTGAAAAGATTTCGTTTCAAAGAGACCCGTGGAGGAAGGGCAGTGAATATCGATGGCTCGGTTGTAGTCAAAACGACAGAAAGAAAAGCACAAATCAATAAACAAAGACATTAAGGAAGAAATAAAAGAACAAAATGAAGAGAATGAAAAATAAGAGAAGAAGAAAAAGAAAGAAAAACAAAACAAAGAAAAAAAAAGGAAAATATAAATAGTATCGTTTAACACTCTTCCAGTTTCAGTTTTTAAACAATATTTGTTATCCCCACTGCATTCGCCATTAAACAAAACAGAGCAAAACAAAGTAACGTGTGCCCTTTAAATGTTGAACGCGTTCGAGATAACCTTTGTTTGAAACACAGCCATCAAGAGAATTCCATCGATACCATAACAGCTGTGTGTGGGTATAGCCATGGTATTAGCATTTTCTTGTCTGCGTCTTACATAGTGTCTCAGAAGACAAAAGTTTTAAAACCATAAATCCAGATGGCTCCACTAAGGGCATTAACAGCTTTCTGGCCGAGAGAACGCCCGTACCATCTCAAGGGACCAAACTCTTTCACACCACTGTCCCCATGATAAAAGGGGCCAGGTTTACTTTCATACAGTGCGTCTGTCTCATTAATCAAGCACTTGCTAGCGGGCACAGACACATCGATATTGAACCAAGTCCAACAGTGTTTGTCTGGTCATCGCCAAACGTTCTCCTACTGTTTCCAATCGACTTCCCAACGCTATTGTTACCCAGAGACAAAGAACGGAAGCGAAAGTCGTACACGTAAAGAAGACAAAAACCAAAACAAAACAAAAAACAAACGAACAAGTCAGATAACAGAAAACAAGAAACAAAACAATGAATATCATTATTTCGCCTCTTTATGAAAATGGGAAATACAAAGTTTGATGATACGAAAATACGGAAATACGACAAATTAATTCGAAACTGGTCAAAGACTCAGTTGGTAACCATATACGTCATTACAGAAATTCTACTATTTTTGTTAATAAATCTAACATCCCCAATCCAGAGAGAAACACTTTCAGGAGTGGTGACAGTGTCATATGTCTCCTGTGCACTATGCATACACCTTACCCATTCCCATCCCCACCCGCAGCCACCAATACGGAGCACGATGGTTTTCCTTTTATATTTTTTTCCTTTTGCTGTTCGACAGGGTCTGGTAGAGTTTTCATTAAAACAAAAAAGGAAATACAAAATAGAAGAGAGACAACCCGTTGTTTTAAGTCACACCATGGAATACCCTGTGGCTCTGGTAGAACATTAGCAGTTTTCTGTTTGGGTTTAGCTCGGTGCCACGGCGAGCATTAGCGATAAAGTGACTCCTGTCTGAGCATGAACAGCTTCTGGCTAAATTATCACTGCCACCATCACGAGTGACCAAGCTCTTTGACACTGCTACCCACATCACTGCAGGCCAGCTTTTTTCACACCGGTACGGTGGTCTCTGTAAACACCAGTACCAGTCCATCGTAGACAGACAAGAATCGATACTAACTGATTTCTATCAGTTCTTGTCTGGTTGTTGTCAGACCCTTGTCCACTGTTTCTTTTTCTCCTTTCAAATTTTTGCACCCGCCATTGAAAGACAAAGACAAAGATAGACAAATAATCAAAAGAAAAAAGATTAAAACACAGACAGAAAACAATATTAAAGAAAAGAAAAGAAAACAAAATGGAATATCAGATACCATTGTTCAACCCTTTCTTTCAGTTCAAGATAGTTTGAGGATTTTATCTTCTGAATTCTATCAATAAATGATACAGATGAAAGCTGGAGGGAAAGAGAGCACCAGGTAGACCCAGGGAGAAGATATTGGACGGACTTGCAGAGTGGCTGAAGACAAAGAGGGTGGAAGAGGTGCTTGAGGCAACAAGGGATAGAAACAGATGGAAGGCCATGATCGCCGACGCCATGTGGCAAGGCACTTGATGATGATGATGATGACAGAGGTAGTCTTTGTTTTAAACAGAGTAATGGAGATAGTACAATTTATGCCACAACAACAGCGCGGATGCAGTTAGTACAATACAGGACTAGAAAAACTAGGGAACCAGAAAAAAGAAAGAAACCAAACCTAAAAGTGACAAGAAAAATATATCCATCTACGTCATTCTATACTTTCTTTTAAATGGAAACAGTGATGCATTTTGACAATTTTGACTTTTTTTTCTTTTACATCTTGCTGGAAGCTCAGATCAAAATCGTTTGAAAAATGCAGTCGCCTTTTGAATATCAAATAAGAATATTAAAATATGTATTTTATATAGAGTCACAAAGGACAATGATTTCAGTACAGTAATTTCCCTATGGTTCTAACCACAGAGTATTCACAAATTTGTTGGTCTTCGTCTCATGCGGTGTGGCAAGAAGACGCTGGTTTGTGATATCGTAATCCATATGGTTTCATAATCAGAGCATTAGCAGCTTTCTGGCTGAACGACCAACGACACCATCTCAAGGGACCAAACTCTGTCACACCATTATCAACGTTACAAGTGGCCAGCTTTCTTCACACCAGTACCACCATCTCTCGTGGTACCGTGGTCAGTCCAACCACAGACACAGAACAATCGATATTGATCAAAGTCCATCAGTTTGTGTCTGGTCATCGTCAGATACACTCCTACTGTTTTCCAATCTACTTCACTACATCACTCAAATGAAAGAGAGAGAGAGAGACAGAAACAGAGACAGAGAGACAGACAGACAGACAAAGAGACAGACAGACAGAGACAGAGAGAAAAAGAGAGAAAGAGAGAGACAGAGACAGAGAGTGAGAGACAGACAGACAGAGACAGAGTGAGACAGAAACAGAGACAGAGAGACTGAGAGAGACAGAAAGAGAGAGAAAGAGAGAGAGACAGAGAGAGACAAAGAGGGGCAGAGAGAGACTGAGAGAAAGACAGAGGGAGAGACCGACAGACAGAGAAAGAAAGAGAGAGAGAGAGAGAGAGAGAGAGAGAGAAAGAGAGAAAGAAAAACTGAAACTGAAACTGAAACTGAAACTGTTTATTGTCATTACCCGAAAAGGTCTTTTGACAAGGGGGATAACAATTTTCCAGTAGTGCGACACATAATCCACTCTTTGTATGTGCGCAAATTCTTCACACATAATCAAAAAAAATATCGAACATCCATTCCTTAAACAGTCGAACATATTCAAATCATATATAATAAACAATCATCCATTTTACCACTACTACATAATACAAAGAAAACAACAACAAAAAATATCAAAACAGTGTTCCCACATTCAGGCCAATAATTTGTCTAGGTTTAGACAAACCAAAATCTTTTTCACACACCCACACCCACTCACACGCATCCATATACGCTCACACGCGGGCGCGCGCTCGTGCGCACACACACACACATCAAAACTGTAATATGATGAAACATCTGGGCTAGACCACCCAAACCTTACATTTAGTGATAATAATATAATCTTCACATAACTGCCCCAAAATACTCTGTTAACAAGGGACATCACTATGCCTTTTATTTATTTGTTTTTTGTTTTTGTTTTTTGTTTGTTTTGTTTTTGTTAACATGTATAGTGTAAGTGTCTATATACCCTTTCAATATCCACTTCTAACATATTCTACAAATATACCATTATTTTCATATTATTAGCTACTCTTAAATTATCGGCAAACAAAGCAAAATAAAGCAAATGAAAACAGCTCTTTACAAAACAGAGTCTATAATAAAGCGGCTTCTTTTGGAGTTAACGTGATATAGCCCACATCAGTCAAAAGAGATTAAATTAATCCCAGTATGATATTGTCTAGCACTATTGTCGGGCTTGTAAGTGTTTATGTCTTATTTTTTGTGCTTCCGCAATGTATAGTGCCACTGATTTGATTATGACTTCGTCATCAGATGACAAAATAGATACAACATCTTGTCTTTTGGCCATGTCGGATTCAAAAACTTTGCATTTTCCACGTATTGTGTCAAAAATTTGGCATTGGAATAAAAAGTGTTTTTCATTATCGACATTGTTTCCACATAAGGGGCAAGGATATACTGTGGACGTCCCAGGTTGAAACCAATTTTTATTTGCATTGAAACCAAGTGTTCTTAATCTAAATCTTGCGTAATTAGTTCTTTGCCATTTATCCGTAACAACACTGAGATATTTTTCGGTTTGAAAAACATCTTTAAATGAGAAGAACCAACTATATTTTTCTTTGTTTTCCATATCTGAGTGCCAATTTTGTTTAAACGAACAAATAAGCCTGTCTTTAAATTCATTAATAAACTGACACTCATTTCCTACTCCCTGGGACAACCACACGATTCCAAACCCAAGTTCTGATAAAGCCTTTTTTACCTGATAGGCCCAGTTCTGTTTTCCTATTTCCATTTGAGTAACCATCATTTCATATGCCTGTTTACATAACCGAGATTGTGGAAGCCTTAACAATTTCAACCAGTATTTAATACTCTTCACAAAGGTTCTAATGTATAAAGGATATCTTCCAGTTTCTCCATATAAAACAGTATTAGAAGAGTGAATTGGTACAGCCAAAAAACGTTTTATAGCATATGTATGCACTTTTTCCATATGTGGATTTACAGTAAGACCCCATACTTCAGCTGCATATGTAAGTAAAGGTTCTATCTGTGTATCAAACATTTTCCAATATAAATTACAATCAATAGAATTGAGCTTCCGTAAGGATTTTAGAATTTCAATAACACCTTTTTTCCCTTTATTACAAGATTCTTCCCATGCATAATTTAAACTTAATTTTGTCGAAAATATTATTCCTAAGTATTTATAAGAATTAACAACTTTAACCTCGTTAATTCCATAGAACCATTTTTCGTGTTTTGATAAATGTCCACCCTTCCTGAAAATCATAATATTAGTTTTATCCATGTTAACTGTTAAAGCTAGTCGATCCGATTCTTCCTTTAAGACATTTAACTGGTTTTGTAAGCCTTTGACTGTACCAGAGAGAAGAACAACATCGTCTGCAAACAGCAATAGGAATATCTCAATAACCCCAGGGATAATTTGAATGCCATGCCTGCCTTTTCTTGACAGTTCCACTGCTAATTCATTAATGAAAAATGAAAACAATTATAATTTTCCATTCACACCACTTTTACGTAATATATTCCAAAGATTATTACGATTCACAGAATCGAATGCCTTCCTAAAATCCACAAATGCAACATAAAGTTTCTTATTTAAAAGTAAATGCTTCTGCACAAGGGAGTAAAGTGTGAAAATATGATCAATTGTACTGTATTTTGCTCTAAATCCAGCTTGTTCTTCAACTATTTTCTCTTCTTTTTCTGCCCACTTTGTTAATCTCTTATTCAAAATATATGTATAAACTTTACTCACTATACTTGTTAGAGCGACTCCTCTATAATTATCTGGATTATTCACATCTCCTTTTTTATGAATTGGGATTATTATGGACTTTGCCCATTCTGACGGAAAAATGCCATTATCAAAAAGCTTGTTACATAAATGGACAAGGAAATCAATTACATTAGCATTTGCATGTTTTAACATTTCGCTGATTATTTGATCTGGTCCTGCGCTCTTTCCTGCTTTCAAATGCCTGATACTCGCAGTCACTTCTTCTTTAGTTATAGGCTCATTGAAAAGGGGCTCAAAATTATTTTCTTCCTCTACTATATTACTCTCTTGTGCAGTATTTCCCCCGATATCATTGAAAACACTGCAGAAATGATTGTACCATTGTTCAATAGAGATTTCATTGTACACAAAGGCCTTTCTATTAACAGATCTTATTATTGACCAGAATGTCCTGGAGTCATTGATGGAATCTTTGAGTGTTCTTATTTTCTTATCTTCGTATTCCCTTTCTTTCGTTTTCCTTAGTTTAACATACTCTTTTCGTGATATGACATATGCTTCTCTTTTTTCTTTTTTTTCTTTTTCTGTTTTGCATCTCTGGAATCTTTTCAGTAGCCTCTTAACTTCTTGTTTCTTTCTTTCACATTCCTTATCAAACCAATCATTCTGTTTCTTTTGTCCTTGTCTCACTGTTCGTACCATACACGCAGCTGCCCCGCATAAAGCCTTAGTAAACTGCTCCGAACTGTCATTCACATTATAATCTAACAAACCGAAAGCTGTCTGTAGACAATTGTTGAACTCAGAACCATCAAGCTCTTGTACAAATAAACTTGCTAATTCTTCAGACCATACAATTTTTTCTTCCCCTTGTTGTCTTGCACTTTCTACATATGTATGATTATTTCCCCTTTTCCATATTACCTCAACAGGTAGATGCCATGAATCAACACAGTTACCTACCCGTAAATCAAAGCATGAGACCAGATTATATGGAACAAGAAAATAGTCAATCACACTACACCCGTTTGGAGACACAAAAGTGTATTCACCCTCTGTATCAAGAGAGAAAGAGAGAAAGAGAGAGACAGGCATACAAACATACAGACAGAGACAGAGGCAGAGACAGAGTGACACAGAGACAGAGACAGAGAGAGACACAGAGAGAGATAGAGACAGAGAGACAGAGAGATACAGAAACAACGACACAGAGAGAGAGAGAGAGAGAGAGAGAGAGAGAGAGAGAGAGAGAGAGAGAGAGAGAGAGAGAAAGAGAGAGAGTCAAATGTTCCAATTCGACTGATTTAATGTCTTTGACCATTTGACCCATTGACATAAATGAAAAAGAGGACGAAACAGTTTCAGAACGTGGCAACCAGAGCATGGTAAAAACCTAACTAGTATAGTAAACTTACATCAGTATTCACAAATGCATTGTACTGGTGATATTCTATGCACAGTCATACAATGAACAGACTGTGATATAATCATACTGATCGTCACGATGGGTCCTGATAATTACAGTTCTCTGCAGCACTTCTCTCACATCTTCTCTATCACAGTCACGAAATATCTGTATTGCTAGCCATATCTTGGATACATACAATTACATGTGAATACTAAAATCCGAACTAGGAACAATACACTGCGGTCTTTTGTACCTATCAAAAGTATTCTTGTCATTGTAGCCGACTTCAGCGTCAGTTTTATTAACTGCAGAAACACACGTTTTTCTTTCAAATTTGTCTTCAGCTTCTGTCACTGTTTCAGCTGTGTCATCATTCAAATATCTAATTTCTACAGCCTCTGCTACATCGATATCACTCGTCATTTTTTCATTTGAACTACTGTATTCTGAAATGCGTGTCCATGCTGTGTGTCCATGTCATTGTCAGTATATTTCAATTATTTATTTCTTTACTTTATATATGTATATATACATATATATACATATATATATATATATATATATATGTATGTGTATATACGTATGTATATATATATATATATACATATATATATACATACATACATATATATGTTCCTTTTTTGAAGGTAAGACACACAGGTACACATGTCATTTGCATGTATCCAAGATTATTCCAGCGGTACGTTGATAAAATACTATAGAGAATATAGATTAGAAAAACATAGTCTACGTAGAGTCTCAGGATCTGGCCAGCTCATGGGTTTATGTGCCATGATCACAATACACATGGCACCTGTGACGTTGGTGCATATGGAATTCGTTCCGAGCGCGGAGACGTCTTCTTGAGAAACTGAAACAGTCAGGTAACACGTCACGTCCAATCAACAGGACATAGGATGGGATCATAATGATACATTCCCACACAGATAGATTCACACCGAGGGATCCCTACACCAAATAGATCCTAGCACCAATAGATACCTGCACCAATAGATCCCAGCACCAATAGATCCCTGCACCAATAGATCCCTGCACTGGTAGATCCCTACATAATACATGTCGTGTGTGGCTCTACCATGTAAGCCAACACATTTTTGAAAGTGCAGAAGTTCTCATCGGCTTCGGGATCTACACGCGTGGGGATTTATCTATGCGGGGATTTATTGGTGTAGGGGATATATCAGTACCTACCCCCCGTGTGCACTTCTGCCCTCCTCATATCTCTGTAAACCTGCGACAGATATTTTCTCTGATAAATACCAATGTGACATGGTGTTCGTGTATCAAAGGGCTGGCTTATATCTGGAGAAGCTGTCATACCAAGAACGAGCGCAGTCTGGTCGTCTCTGCCTTCGATTTTGCATGAAGTCGCTGACATTTCTTGTATTATTTAAGGTACATTTCCCACAACACACGGGAGTCCTTCAACTGGCATGTTAAAGCAAACAATTTAATCAAAAGTACAGTTGATCTCACTCACTGTTTTTGTCTCTCTTGCAAGCAGCCATATAAAGGGTAAAATTTCAGGAAAAAACAGAGTAACAAAGAAAAAGAGAGAGAGAAAGAGAGAGAGAGAGAGAGAGAGAGAGAGAGAGAGAGAGAGAGAGGAGAGATGAAGCAAAGGAAGAACAGAAGACACAGAGCACAAACACGTGGGGGAAAAGACAATAAAGTGGTAAAGCAAAGGGATTTGCAGGTTTGGGTAGAGAAGATAAAGAAGGAAGGCAGAGAGAAAAAAAGGAGAGACAATGACAATGACAATGATGCTTATTTTTAGGTAAAAGCTATTGGCTAGAAGCCATTTTGAAACTGCCGTTCTATTCATACACGGAAGAGAGAGAGAGCAGACAGACAGACAGACAGACAGAGCAGACAGACGACAGAGACGAATAGACAGAGAGAGACAGAGACAAATAGTAGTAATGGTAGTAAAAACAAAATCCATGCACGATATTACTGTATCAACAATGCTAACAAGAGCTGTGTCGCTGTTGTTGCAGCATTACCGCAATTTCTTGTCTCAACTGTACATATGGTATCACATACCGTATAAACAGCCTTGTGAGTTATCACCCAAAGTGTGGCAGCTTTCTCTGTAAGGATTAACGCTGACCCCAGTTACGGAGGGGCCGCACTATTTGGCACTGCTCCCCCAGTAATCACAACAAGCCAGCAGTTTCACACCAGCACGACCATCTCAGTAAGCACAGATACCATTCCATCCCCAGACACATACCCCCCCCCCCCCCCCCGCACAGAGAGAGAGAGAGAGAGAAATCGATACTGATCGAACTCTATCACTTTGGTCTAGCTGTTGTCAGGTCTCTCTTGCTTGTGTCGGTCCCCTTGCTTCCTTCTACGCCCCCTCCCCTCCCCCTATTTGTTTTTCAATCCAGCTCTCCTTATACCACCTGGGGAAAATGGAAAGGAATGAAGGAAAAAAAAAGACAATTTACAGAAAAAGAATACAATGCATATTATAATTTTGTTCACCGATGTAATTCAAAGAAATTAAGTCCAAATTACAGAAAGACAATAATGCAGCATACTATCATTTTGTTCTCCGATGTTATTCAAGGAAATTTGAAAAAAATTTCACCCTTTTTTTGGTAGGAAAAACAAAAACAAAAACAAAGGAGACAAACAGAACCATAAATGTGACCCGTGTTAACAAAATGAGTCCTAGGGGGAAAATAACATATTTTAGGATATTATGATTTTCAAAATGTCCAGATTATTAACTTTCTTTTCATATGAAATTTATTATTCTACTCCTAAAATAAGGAAGTTATGGGTGTTTGAAGTGTGTAACATAGCAAACAACCATTTTGAGAAAATCAAGTTTTAAAATTTTCACCACTTCAGTGAAGTTTTACCTTACAACAGGTATTTTTACTTCACCAATCTGTACCAAATTTTGTACCATGGTAAAACACATCACGCCACAATAGCACACAAAATTTGGTGTGAAAATCTACTATAATTGTCTTGTTATTTAAGTTTATATATCCCTTTTTCTGACACAAGTAGCATGCCATTATCTAGGTTAAAACGCATTTTAAATACATTTTCCGATTGAATTATAAAGTGCTGATGCATGTCATATAATTCAAAGATTAAATATTCCATTTTTGATGAAAAGTAATAATTGACAAAATCGACCCATCACATCTTTTCCGGGCCTGTACGCTTTGAGTTGCCCGCGAGTTAGGACTCATTTCGTGAAAACGGGTCACAAATGACAATAGTATTCATGCTGTAACAGTCATGTGGATTAGACGGAGCATTAACAACTTCCTGGTCTTTGATGTCCAAGTGTGTCACACGGGTCGCTGACTGATATCAGTTCCTTACAACAGCTGTGTGGCCATTGTTAGGTCATGAGCAGTTTCCTGGTGTAAAACAAAATTTGGGTCTTATTAACCATAAAAAAATTCACGCTCTGTGTTCAGTGCGGTTTTGCAGACATATGGAACTGGCTCGTCTGAAAATGGTCACATATCCTTCTGCCATGGTTAGCAATCTAAACATTTTTTTTCGTATCATTCATTCATATTCATATCATTCATATATATTCATATTCATATTCATATCATATTCATATTCATATTCATATTATTGCATATTCATATTGATAGTCACGTTTTTTTGGTCCGTCACAGCAGATTTACCATGCAAAAGTCGGGATGCTCTCCCTTTTAAGACGCGCCACAACAGTGCATCATCACCTTCTTCTTTCTTTTGTATTTATTTATTTTTTTACCAAGACAGTTCAAAGGCAAACAGGCTAACTGGCCTTCGTGGGGAGGGAGCTGGAAAATCAACCTACCTCGCATATGTTTTATATCAGGGCACTAGGCGAAATCCTCCTCTTTACGATTTTCAACAGCCGTGGGATCTTTAGCGTGCGCTGGCCACAAGGCACACGGTTCCCATTCGTTTTTTCTTCCCCTTCTGAAGGACTAGATGTTCAGTTCGATTTTCCGGTCAAACCGATGAGAAATTTTACGGTCTCAATGGGCAATGGGAAACGAATCCTGGAACCTCGAGCTTAGTCACTGGCAGGCAAACATCTGAATCATTCTGCCACTCTTCTCCTTTCGATCGAACGCAAAGGCTGTTATACTCAAGTACTGGAACGTCTATGGTTGGTTGCTCTTTACGTTCTCACGAATCTGTGTCATTAACAACAACAGAACAGTCATCAGTTTTCTGGTGTCATTTCAGAAAGAACTTCAAAAGACATTGGTGATATTAATGCCATACAATAGGTATGTTGAGATCCAAAACAACTGCGACTGCCCGCGCCCGAAGCCAACAGGAACCAGAAGAACAAGAAAACCAATGCAAGCGCGTATTTGACAAAACAAGACAAGACAAGCGCAAATAATCAGCCAACCGGCCATTGTCAAGCGCGAACGCATGGTCAATAACAGACCACAAACACCAAACAACGGATAATAAAAAGAGGACTAAAAACTTCCCTGCCGCCTCGTCCAGTGGATAAAAAGGGACCATATGGAATGCCCATGTGTTCATGAACAGTGCATTGGTTTTCAATAGGTATGTTGTTTTGAGTCAGAGCATAAGTATTGTGAGGCTTAATAAAATTAACTCTTGTCACCCTCAGAACAAACCAGCTTATTCAAGCTGCTACCACTATCACAAACAGGCCAGCATTTACACACCAGGACGACCATCTCAATAAACACTGTTCGTACCAGTCTGCCCAAAGACTCTGAAAAATCAATACTGATCGAAGTCTATCAGTTTTTCTCTGGTCATTGTCAGACTAACTCTAGTTCAGTTGCCAGCCACGTTTCTTTGTCTCGTCACCTACCCCTTCCTCCTTGCCCCCCCCCCCTTCTTTCTTTCCGCCACATCAACGTCCCAGTGTTCAGTTAATTTTTGTACAATCGATACTTTTAGTTAAGCCATAAGACATCGCCTAAGACCTCCTTCGGGGCACCCTGGAAGGTCGCCTTCATCGACATTTATACACGAGATAAGGCTGGCAAATATCAAGGATTGAACGATCTCAATATCCCTGATTTTTTTTTCTTTCGCAAACTTGATGGAGGCAGACACAAGAAGATCATTCATAAGGAAGATTAGGAAGAGACAGGCAACATTTATGGGCCATTTTATGAGGAAAGGGGAATTAGTGCACTGGTCACAACGGGAAATGCTGGAGGGAAAGCGAGCACCGGGTAGACCCAGGGAGAAGATACTAGACGGACTTGCAGAGTGGCTGGGACAGGGAGGGTGGAAGAAATGCTCGGAGGCAACAAGTGATAGAGACATATGGAAGTCCAAATCGCCAACACCATGCCGCAAGGCACCTGATGATGATGATGATGATGATGAGAATATTTTTTTGTTTGTTTTACAATGCTTAATGTCTCTTACAATATAACATTTAACAAATTTCAGTGCAATGGAAAAAATAAAATCTACAGAGAGAAGGAATAAAGGGGAAAATATAGCAGATGAAGGGGCAAAATGCAGGACAACCGGCCATTTTTGACATTGTTAAAGTCAACAACATGGCATTCTGAGCTTCTGATTGCACCTCACAGAGAGAGAATCCTGATTGACACTGCGTCATATAATCCCCCCACCACCCACCCCCACCCCACCCTTTTCCAAAACGATGAAGCTGGTCATGAAATTAGAAGAAGGATAATAAAACAGTGAATTATTTAATGTGTGCCTATGAAGACTTATACTACCAAGAAGGCATTGTTGCATTTTGGAGAGCCGAAGTTTAGTCTCTAAATTTTGTCAATCAATCATTCTATAAAACATCTGTATTGAGAACCATGTGAGTGTGGGGGGGGGGGGGGGAGGGGTAGGTGTGGGTGTAGGTGTAGAGTGGTGGTGAGATAGAGCCGAGAGGAGAGAAGGAGAGAAAGACAGACAGACAGACAGACAGACAGACAGACAGACAGAACAAAATGGAGAAGAGAGAGAGAGGACAAAATAAGCAAAACAAAGAAAGGCTCTGTAGAGATCGAAATGGGGCTGTAGTGTAGTAATAGTGGCTAGTAGTAGTAGTAGTAGTAGTAGTAGTAGAGGCAGTATTATAGTAGTAGTAGTGGTAATAGTAATAGTAGTAGTAGTGATAGTAGTAGTGGTAATAGTAATAGTAGTAGTAGTAGTGATAGTAGTAGTGGTGGTGGTGGTGGTGGTGGTGGTGGTAGGAGCAGCAGCAGCAACAGCAGCAGCAGCAGCAGTAGTAGTAGTAATAGTAGTAGTAGTAGCAGCAGCAGCAGCAGCAGTAGCAGTAGTAGTAGTAGCACCACCACCACCACCACCAGCAAATCTATGAAAGATAGCAACATCGAATTATCAGTATTGCAACAGATATGTGGCTTTAGTTGGATCCTCGCCAAGTTGCTGGTCTTCGCTGTACTCTCATTGAGGATTTTGGTATCAATACATTACAAGCACCAGTGGTTATTGCCCGATCATTTGCAGCTTTCTGTCAGGATTAACATTGCCTTCTATCAAAAGAGACCAGATTAATTTGACATTGCTCCCACCATTAATTATTACGGACCAGCGTGTTCACACCAGTACGACTGTCTCAGTAAGCACTGCTACCAGTCCTTCCACAGACACACACACGAAACCGTCGAAACTGATCGAATTCTGTCAGTTTTGTCTAGCTGTCGTCTGATCCTCTCCTTTCCAGCTATTTCCCTTGCCTCGTCCGTCCGCCACCCTCTCTCTTTCCATCTTGTCCTCTTTATACCACCAGGAAAAATGGTAATCAGTGAAGGAGAAAAAAGAGTGAAAGACCAACATTTAGAAAGAGTAATTCACACTGTGGTTTCTCAGAAGAATGATGAGAGTTCCATGGACAGCAAAGAAAACAACGAGACAGTCCTGATGGAGGCAGACACAAGTAGATTACTCATAAGGAAGATTAGGAAAAGACAAGCAACATTTATAGGCCATTTTATGAGGAAGGGGGATTTGGAGCACCTGGTCACAACGGGAAAGCTGGAGGGAAAGAGAGCACCAGGTAGACCCAGGGAGAGAATGCTGGACGGACTTACAGAGTGGCTGGGGATGAGGAGGGTGGGGGAGATGCTAGGGGCAACGAGAGACAGAGATGGTTGGAAGTCCATGGTCGCTAACGCCATGCGGCAGGGCACTTGATGATGATGATGAATTCACACTGTAGTTTTTTCTGCAATGCAGTTTCAAGCAATGTGATCAGTTTTTCATTTTTTATGCTGTGAGGCAAACATAAAGAATGTAACCTTTCATTTAGACAGGACCAGAAAGGATAATGGTATTCCTGCTGTAACAGCATTCAATAAGATGAAAATCATTCTAGCCAACAAAAATGCCTATCAATTAACATCAAGAAGAGAGTTCTTGAATGTTCTATAGAACCGATAACGTTAAACGGTTGTGAGGTGTGGACAGTCAACAAGCAAAGCCGGAGCAAGATTGAGGCAGCCGAGATGTGGTTTCTTAGAAAAATGTTGTGAGTTCCATTGACACCAAAGAAAACAAACGAGACAGTCTTGATAGAGGCAAACACATGAAAATCATCGCTAAGAAGATTACAAAAGACAGGCAACATTTATAGGCCATTTTATGAGGAAAGGGGAATTAGAGCACCTGGTCGCATCAGGAAAGCTGGAGGGAAAGAGAGCACTAGGTAGACCCTGGGGAAAATATTGAACGGACTTGCAGGGTGGCTGAAGACAAGAGGGTGGTAGATATGCTTGAGGCAATAAGGGATAGGTGCATATGGAGGGCCATCATCGCCAACGGCATGCGGCAGGGAACTTGATGATGATGATGAACAGTCTTTTGGATTAGACAGAACGTTTGCAGCTTCCTGGTCATTGTTGTCCAGAGCGTCACAGAGGACACTAATCTGTATCAGTTCCTGTCGACAGTTGCGTGGCTATTGCCAGAATATGATCAGTTTTATGGCATGAAAACAAAGCGCCAGTATTATTCAAAAATACAAAAAAAAGGGACACTCTAAAATCTTGCAGGACATGCGGAACAGACTTGTCTCCAAATGGTCCAAAATCTTGTTGCTTTCTAAACTATCTAATTGTGATTTTTTGGGTTGTTTGTTTGTAGGGTTGTTTGATTGTGAGTGTGCGTGCGTGTATGTGTGTGCGTGTGTGTACGTGTATGTGTGTGCGTGTGTGCGTGTGTGCGTGTGTGTGCGTGTGTGGTGTGTGCGTGTGTGCGTGTGTGCGTGTGTGGTGTGTGTGTGATTTGTGTTTGTGTGTGTGTGTGTGTGTGTGTGTGTGTGTGTGTGTGCGCGCGCGCGCGCGCGTGTGTGTGTTTGCTTGATTTTTTTTCTGACCAAACAAAAAGGTTTGGTGTTCTCAAGTTCTGGAGCATCTCTGATGGATAGCACGTTTACGTAATCATGAATCTGTTTCACTGATATCAAAAACAGAAACTTAAGCCTTCTAGTCTCATTTCAAAAGGAACTACAAAAAAGACATTGGTATCAGTGCTATACAACAGCCATGTGTCTATAGCCAGAGGATAAGCAGCTGCCAGACTTAACTAAATTAACTCTGTCACCCTACAAAAGCCCAGCTTATTCAAACTACCACAACTATCACAGCAAACCAGCTTTTACACACCAGTACGACCGTCCCACTAAGCACCGCTACAACTTCATCCACAGACATTGAAAAAAATCAATACTGATCGAAGTCTATCAGGGTTTTTTTTTTCTCTCTTTTTTTTTTTTTTTTTTTTGTCTGGTCATTTTCAGACTAACTCCAGTTCTTTTCACCATCCACGTTTCTTTGTCTCGCCACCTAACCCCTCCCTCTCGTTCCTTTGTCTCAACCACATCACCTTTTCTATTTCCCCCTTCGAGTGCTCGCTTGATTTTGATACAATCGATATTCTTCTGTTTAGCCATGACACACTGCCTAAGACCCCCTTCAGGGCATCCTGAAACGAAGCCTTTGTCGTGGCTGTACAGAAAGATCTGGGTGACAAATATGAAAGATTGAACGATTTCAGTATGCCTGATCTTTCTTTTTCTTTTTTTCTTTTTTTTGTTCCCTTTACAATGTACAATGTCATTTGCAATATAACATCGAACACATTTCAACCCCAGGGAATAATCAAAATCTACAAAAAATCAATGACAAAATAAAATAATAAATAAATAAATAAACGAATAAACAAAATATATGTTTAGAGCAACTGGTCCGTTATGGCATAATTATAGTCAGCGCGATAACGGTATGCCTGGGCAATTTGTTGCATCTCGAGATGGAGAATTCTGATTGTTACTGCACGAAAAATACCTACAAAATCTTGTGAATATTATAGAAATAGAAAGCAGACATAAAGGGCTGGAGCTATTTAGCAAAAACAAGTCATGGTAATCAGTAAAAAGAACAAGAAAAATCCCTTGTGCAAAAGAACAGTAAAATGGCACAACATTCAGACAAGCTGATAAGTTTAAATATCTGTGAGCAGTCATGTCACCAGACGGCAGATGCACATTAGAAATAGCCAGGAGAATCAACCAAACTAAAGCAGCATTAAAATAATGAAAAGCGTTTATACCAACA
>CM060314.1:83037234-83044734 GCA_030674185.1 Monoplex corrugatus
TCACAAACTTTTCATTGAATTGTTCATGAAAACGAATCCATGAGGCTGATTCTAGCAAGCCGTAAGCTTCTTTTACGGAAGTTTTAATACGTAATTCTATAGTATTATCAGTGTTGTGTGCACCTTGCTTAGCTGCTCTGTCTACTACTTCGTTGCCGTGAAGACCAACGTGAGAAGGCACCCAGCATAAACTGATATATGTACCTTTTGTCCTTAAACGATGTATAAGATGATTTGCCTCAGTAATTAAGTCAGGTCTTGTGTCTGTATCAAAAGACTGTAAGGCATATAATACAGATTTTGAATCAACAAAGAGAACTACTTTGACAAATACAGGTTTAAGGTCTACTAAATAATGCAACGCTTGTATAATAGCGACTAATTCCGCTGTAAATATAGATATATTTGGCCCAATGAAAAATGACTTTTGTATTCTAAATTTTGGAACATAAAACGCTGCTCCAGCAGATTTATTTTCTAATACTGACCCATCGGTAAAAATATGGAGGTGGGTACGGTAATTTTCATCGACGTGTTCTCTCGCTGTGCATATCGAAATGTTAATATTTTCATATTTCTTAGCATCTGTATAATCAATATCAAAAGTGGCTTTAAGCATTTCCCATGTAGGGATAGGCGTTGTGGATGGTGTCTCAGCTATTTCATCCAAATTTATGTTAGACTGTTTGACTAAGTCAGAGACATAAGTTGCAACAGTCATTTGTGATGTTGCATGTGTGTGTGCATGTGTATGTGTGTGTGTTTGCGCGTGTGTATGTATGCATGTGTGTGTATGTGTGTGTGTGTGTGTGTGTGTGTTTATTACACCACTAGACCATACACGCCAATATGTGATAACTGCTTCTCTCTGGCAAACCCCCCACCCACCCACTCCCTACAGAAGAAAGTGATCTGTAGACGTTATGGATCTACACAAGCCGGGGAATATTCCCCCATGGGTTGTTTAGCATGAATAGAACAGGAGTTTCAGTTAACGTCTCCGTCTTGCAAACAGCATGAGCGATACAGAAGAGGAAGATTGCACAGATAATAACAAGGCGACAGATGGCAGAATAAGGAGACAAAAACACACTTTACAGACGAAAGCTTTTCAGCTGGGGATGAAGAATACGGTATGACAGCACAGCACGCGCAGCACAAGGAAAGGAAAGTGTATGATTTTGTACTGTATAATAGTGTCTAAAGATGATACGCTTCGTACGCTACGCAACGAATAGATATGGCAGGTCTTCATCTAATATACAGGGGGGGTGCAAAAGTAGGTATACAGTTATGAAAAAAGAAAACACGTACAATACTCATTGCATTTATTATACAAACAAATGAATATTGCATATACATGTAATAACAAGCACAGCCTTAATCCCTCAGATATTCAAACTGCTTGCCGTCGGTATTCACACACTCCTCTAATCGAGAGCGGAATTAAACATTATAATAATAATGTGATACTTACATGTACTGTATACCTACTTTTGCACCCCCCTGTACAATCGGTGACACACATACAGTTTTACACATTGTTATGTTGAACCTTTTATGACTTACTTGCTTGCTTACTTACTTGTTTGCTTACGTACTTATTTACTTACTTACTTACTTACTTACTTACTTACTTACTTACTTACTTACTTACTTACTTACTTACTTGCTTGCTTGCTTGCTTGCTTGCTTGCTTGCTTGCTTGCTTGCTTACTTACTTGCTTGCTTACTTACTTATTTACTCAGTTACTTACTTACTTACTTACTTACTTGCTTGCTTACTTACTTATTTACTTACTTACTTATTTACTCAGTTACTTACTTACTGACTTATTTACTTGCTTACTTACTCACTTACTTACTTATTTGCTTACTTACTTACTTGCTTGCTTGCTTACTTGCTTGCTTACTTACTTACTTATTTTCTTATTCACTTATTCACTTACTCACTTACTTACTTACTTACTCACTTACTCACTTACTTACTTACTTACTTGCTTTCTTACTTACTTTCTTACTTACTTGCTTACGTACTTACTTTGCTTACTTACTTACCTACCTATCTATGATTAAGAAAATGTTGTCTTCACCTAGTTGATAGGTGGCTGAGCATTTGGGCGTTGACTACATGTAAGGGGAAGGGTCTGTCATGTGAGACGAGTTTATACAGAATAGCTAGTTGTGTTGTGATTCAGACCTTTAATCATTTATTTATTTTAGTGACTCTATATGTATGTCCCTTTTTTTAAAGGTAAGATACACACATACTCATGTCATTTGCATGTACCCAAGATCATTCCCGTGGTAGGCTGATAAAATATCAGTAGAAAATATAGACTTGGTAAAACATAGTCTCGGTAGGGCGTCAGGACCTGGCCAGCTCATGGATTTAAGTGCAGGTTTAAGGCATTCGCTTCGGTCACCATGCACGTGGCATCTGTCACGTTAGCGCATATGGAATTCGTTCCGAGCGTGGAGACGTCATCTTGAGAAACTGTAACTGAAACTGTGACTTTTTACCCAAGATATTCTGCAGTGTTACAGCATATTGTAAAGATCATAGCTGTGTGACAGAAGAACACAGGCCGTTTGTACACTAAATTGACTATGAGGATAACACAATAAGCATTATAAACCTCAGAACAGACAGGGACTTTACATGTCAGAAGCCCACCACTTTATACACGCTGTGCGAATCGGAGATGTTAGGATTTCTCACACAATAACTGTATCATAAACTAACGGAAAATCAAAGATTTTTTTTTTCTCGTCTCCGTGCTTTGTACCATTCCTGTGTCACTACACCCACACTAGTCATTCCAGCTTTCCGACACACTTCCAAACCCAGTGAAAATGAGATCACCATAACTACAAGGTTTGAAGGACCACAAAATCTGGAAACAGCTCTACACTGCAATGGAGCTCCATTTTGGATTGAAACCATGTGACAGGGCTGTGCTCTGCACTCCCTTTCACGATACGATTTCTTGTCAGCCAAGCAAGAGAGATACAGGCACCTGCAGTACTGGTAAAAAGAATGCACGGAGTTCTATTGTAGCATCTGTGACGTTAGTGCATATGGATTCGTTCCGAGCGCAGAGACATTATCTTGAGAGAAACTGAAACCGAAACTGAAACTTATGACCCAACATATTCTGCAGTGTGACAGCAAGTTGTAAAGATCATAGCTGTGTGGCAGAAGAATATAGGCCTTTGTGCACTAAATTAACTATGAGGATAACACAATAATTATTGCAAACCTCAGAACCAACAGGGACTTTACATGTCAGAAGCCTACCAATTTATACTGAAGCCTACCAGTTTATACACCATCATCATACCCAATAAGCCCATAGCATGCTGGGTTCTGGATTAAAGACTGAAACAAATCCACTTATTTTGAAGACATTGATGGAGGGTTTCAAATCCATGCCCTCCCAGCCCATAGCCCAGTGTGCTAACCACTTCACCATGTTGACTGGTGAACAGGAAAGACTAATGTCATACCATGGCTGGTGCAACTTGCGATATAAACCTAATCAGCAAGTCACAGGATGGATGACAACATTCATTATTTAGACAATTAAAAACAATTTCCATTCTAAGTCATAGTATTTTCAAAACAGCATTTTCAGGCTTGGAATAAATTCTATATGGAGCAATGCCACAGATACCTTGCAATGGAAAAGGATCCAAAACTATCTTGCCATAAGCCATAAGACTGAGCATAAACTGTATGCTCCAGGAACATCTTGAGGTTCTACTTAACTTACAGGATCTATCTGCTATTGTCTATGCTTGTATAAGTTTGTTACGTAATATCCTATGCAATGCTGTCCTTCCCATACTCCAACTAACATTATGCTAATTTTATGTTATTCAGTGCAGATTTAGCGTATGTACATGTGTTACAGTGCCTGTAGTGATCTGCTTATATATTTATTTATTTTCTAAACCTTGGTAATAAAGTGGGTGGAATAGTCAATGCCATGTGTATGTTCATAGATGATATGCGCGAATGCACTGATATGTATGTACTTTTTTGGGGGGGGGAGGGATTGAATTTTTTTTAAGGATCTATAAGGTGTTGTATGTGTTTTGAGATGGTCGTAACTCTGATCTGGCTCAGTGCAGTCAACTGAGATTTCTAAATAACAATATGAAAATAACAGTAATAATAGTGATTATACTAATAATACCAATACTAATGCTAACACTAATACTAATACTGTTACTAATGATGATGATGATGATGATGAAGAGGAGGAGGAGGAGGAAAATAAAAGAGAAGAAGAAGGAAAAGAAGAAAAAAGCAGCATAGCAACAATGGCAATAATGATAATAAAGCTACAGGACAGGTTTGACACAGCCACACAAACCAACAAAAGGACTAAACCCAGACCTGTACACTTCGCAACTGTTTTGTGTGACGTGAGTTTCCGCACTTTACGCAAAGCTTTCGTGTCATCAGACACAATCCCCGCGTCCCAAGTGACCACAGCTTTCAAACCAATATCATGGCAGCGTTCATTGCCATGGTAACGGGTGAGGAGTGAGTGGGAAGCGTGTGTACAAGTGATGTGGCCACCACTTTTGTCGCTTCAACATCAACACACCATTTCACTATACCCTTTCAATTCCTCACACTTCTAACTGGGCCTCCTTACCGGCAAGAATGAAAGGTTATTTATTATAATTTCCTCACCAATGTCAGAATACTGCGCTTTATTAGGTTGCATTTCAGTAGGTAGATTGGAGGGCGAGCCATTTGATATCAACATCATCCAAGTAAAATCACCAGTGTCTGCAAATACTGAGAAAGAAATTAACAATTTCTGTGTAGAATTCTATGCAGCCAAGATGTGGTTACTAAGAAGAATGTTGAGAGTTCCATGGACATCAAAGAAAACAAATGAGACAGTCTTGATGGAGGCAAACACAGAAAGATAAATTTATGAAGAAGATTAGGAAAAGACAGGCAACATTATAGGTTATTTTATGAGGAAAGGGGAATTAGAGCACCTGGTCACAGCAAGAAAGCTGGAGGGAAAGAGAGCACTGGGTAGACCCAGGGAAAAAATATTGGACAGACTTGCAGAGTTGAAAAAAATATTGGACGGACGTGCAGAGTGGCTGAGGACGGAGAGGGTGGAAGATGTGCTTGCGGCAACAAGAGACAGATGCATATGAAAGGCCATGATCACCAACACCATGTGGCAGGGCACTTGATGATGATGATGATGATGATGATGATGATGATGATGATGATGATGATGATGATGATGATGATGATGACGATGATGATGTAGAATTACAAACAGCCAGGGCTAAATGTAAATCACAGGGCGTAACAAGAGTAAGAGATCTAATGCTAAAACGGGACAGGAAAATATAGACGACGTAGTTGGACGGTAAGGCCAGCTTTGGCTCGCAAAATAAAGGGGAGAGAGACTTGTTGAGTGGGCACAAGTAAATAAAGTACTAATAGAAAACACAAAATTAAATAAATAAAAAATAAAAGGGGGATTTGGAGCATCCGGTCACAACGGAAAAGCTGGAGGGAAAGAGAGCACCAGGTAGACCCAGGGAGAGAATGCTGGATGGACTTGCAGAGTGGCTGGGGATGAGGAGGGTGGGGGAGATGCTAGGGACAACAAGAGATGGAAATGGATGGAAGTCCTTGGTCGCCAATACCATGCGGCAGGGCACCTGATGATGATGATGAATAGAAAACACTTTGTTTGAGCAACCTAACATAAGAAAATGGACATGGATGAATCCAGGAGATGGCACAAGAAATTAAAGTGATTACACCATAAGAGATTTAGAAATTCTTTACTGATAACAAAAGCAACAATAATGATGATGATGATGATGATGATGGTGATGATGATGATGATGATGATGAACAATAATGATATAAGAAAAAGAAGAATGATAATAATTATAATGATCATAACAGTAATGATAACAATAATAATAATAACAACAACAACAAACAATAATAATAATATAATAATATAATAATGATAATAATGATAACAATAATGATGATGATGATGATGATGATGATGATGATGATGATGATGATGATGAAGGCTCTAAATCAGATTTGGCATGACCACACAAACAACAAAAGGACCAGACGCAGACTTACACAGTTAACATGCATAAGCCAACTGTTTTGCGTGACGTGAATTTCGGCACTTTACGCAAAAGGTTTCCTGTGAATAGACACAATTCCCGCGTCCCAAGTGACCACAGCTTTCAAACCAATAGCGTGGCGGCGTTCATTGCCATGGTAACGGGTGAGGAGTGAGTGGGAAGCGTGTGTACAGAGTGATGTGGCCTCCACTTTCGTCGCTTCAACATCAACACTCCGTTTTACTGTACCCTTTCAGTTCCTCACACTTCTGACTTGGCCTTCTTACAGGAAAGAATGAAAGGTTAATTACTATAGTCTTCTCACCACTGTCGGAATACTGGACGTTATCAGGCTGCGTTTCAGTAGTTAGATTGGAGGGGCAAGCCATTTGATATCAACATCATCCACATATAATCACCATTGTCTGCAAGTACTGAGGAAGAAATTAACAACGTATGTGTAGAATTAGAAATAAACAACAGGGCTAAATGTAAGGCACAGGACATAACAAAAATAATGGAAAATATTTATGCTAAAATGGGACAGGAAAATATAGATAACGTAGTTGGACCCTATAGCCAGATTTGGCAAGCAAAATAAAGGGGAGAGGGACTCGTTGAGCGGGCACAAGTAAATAAATTCGTAATAGGAAACACTTTGTTTGAGCAACCTAAAGAAGAAAATGGACATGGATGAATCCAGGAGATGGGACCAAAAAAAAAAAATCAAAATGATTACGTCATAAGAGATTTAGAAATTCTTTACTAATAACAAGAACAATGATGATATGATGATGATGATGATGATGATGAAATGTTGATGATGATGATGATGATGAAGTATGATAAGCTCTGAATCAGGCTTGGCATGACCACACAAACCAACAAATGGACCAGACGCAGACTTGTACAGTTAACATGTACATATACCAACTGTTTTGTGCGACGTGAATTTCCGCACTTTACCCAAAGCTGGATCTCTTCCCTTCCGTGTCATTAGACACAATTCCCGAGTCCCAAGTGACCACAACTTTCAAACCAATATCATGGCGGCGTTCATTGCCATGGTAACGGGTGAAGAATGAGGGGGGAAGCGTGTGTACGCACCAATGTGGCCACCAGTTTTGTTGCTTTAACAATTACACTTTACTTCATTGTACCCCTTTCTCTCTCTCACACTATGCAAACTGAGTTTCCATACAAAAAAAAAAAAAAAGAATTACAGGTTTATTGCTATTGTTATTTTTAACACCATTGTCCTCTGTTACATCACTGACACACTCTGTTACATCACTGACACGCTCTGTTACATCACTGACACACTCTGTTACATCACTGACTTACACTGACGTG
>CM060314.1:83047234-83049734 GCA_030674185.1 Monoplex corrugatus
CTTTAGAGCTTGGAGCCTATCCAGGTTTGGAACAAGGAGAAAATGAATTTGTAAACAGTCATCATCATCATTTATTATCACCATCATTATCATCATCATCGTCATCATCATCGTTATAATATATAATATGTATATATATGTATCATCGTTATCATTATCATCACCCCTTTGGCTTTCGTCTCCAAGGGCTTCTTCTGTCATTCTCCGCAGAAGCGTACGTCCATGTTGTCATCATTACACACTAAGTAAAGATAACGACAGTTTGTGCGCTACACGATGATTGCTATAATATAGGGACCACTACAACAGCAGACAATGGACAAAAGATAAGACAAGTGCAACGTAGAGAGTACAACAAAAAAACTTGAGCAACCAAAAATTAATTCTGGCATGCCGACCGCTGATAATGGCCTCTCCCATCAACCCGGTGATGGATGAACAGGCATTACTGTCTTCAGCATCTATGTAAGTCTTTGTATCAGCTAGAAGACCATCCTTAACAAACCTCCCTCCTACTGGCACTGCATGGAATGGGTCCCTGTAGCCCTGAGTTTTGGCTCCAGCACTGTCTCTTCCCCTGGACAGCAGTTGTTCGGTACTTTTTCAAATCTAATTGTGCTGTACATGCCCAGCTGATGCCAGCGTGCTTGGCTGCAGACAATATCTCCCCAGCTGGTTTTTCGTTCGATGCTGCGCCTGATGAGATTGGCCTTCAGACGACTTAACCAACTAAACACAGACGCGATAACCTGCATGTCTCAATTGTTGACATGAGTTACTGCACTTTACGCAAAGCTTTTGTCACTTCGCTCATGTCATTAGATTAGACACAATTCTCGCGTCCCGAGTGACCACACAGCTTGCAAACCGACATCATGGCGGCTTCCATTGCCATGGCAACGGGTGAAGAGCGCGCAAGAAGCGTGTGTACACAATGATGTGGCCGCCAGTCATGTTTGTCCAACACACAACTTCACTGAATCCTTCTGAAAGCTTAGGTGGATAGGGTGAGGGAGTGAACAATGTAACTCGGCACATGCCCCACTGTCTGTCTGTCTCTCTCTCTCTCCTCTCTCCTCTCTCTCTCTCTCTCTCTCTGTCTCTCTCTCTCTCTTCTGTCTCTCCTGTCTCTCTCTCTCTCTCTCTCTCTCTCTTCTCTCTCTCTCTTCTTTCTCTCTCTCTCTCTCTCTCTCTCTCTCTCTCTCTCCCCCTCTTCTCTCTCTCTCTCTCTCTCTCTCTCTCCTCCCTCACCAAGACATTCTATGCTAAAAATGACGTGGAAGTTCATGTAATACATGGCTGATTGATGGAAAGGAGGTGTGTTGTGTGTGTGTGTGTGTTGTGTGTGTATGTGTGTATTGTTATGTTTGTGAATGCGTGTCTGTATGTGTGTGTATGCGCGTGTGTGTGAGTGTGTGTATGCGCGTGTGTGTAGTGTGTGTATGTGTGTGTATGTGTGTATGTGTGTATGTGTGTTTGCGTGTACGTTTCTGTGCGTATGTGTGTATGAGAGAGAGGGGAGAGAGAAAGAGAGAGAGAGAGAGAGAGAGGATTTTAATGTTTGTCCATTTGTTCTTTCTTTATTGATTTATTGCTTCTCTAAAGAATGTGTAGGGATAACAATTTTGAACAGCACTTTGGAAAGAAAAAAAACAGAAAGAAACAAACACACAAACTAAAAATCAAAGAAAGTATTCAGACAGATCAATGATTTTTAGATTATACTGGATGCTATTCAGAGCTAGGACGACGACATCAACAACAACAGCAACAAAACAACAGTAAACAACAACAACAACAAGCATGTCCATTCTCTAGAAACCAAACGCCAAAACACGAAAATAGAATCACGAGTATTTAATGTAACCAGACAATATATATTTCACTGCATGTTCAACTTGGAAACTTGGAACAGATACCCACTCTCTCCTCTCTCCCTCTTCTCTCTCTCTCTCTCTCTCTCTCTCTCTCTCTCTCTCACACACACACACACACACACACACTCTCTCTCTCTCTCTCTCTCTCTCTGCCTCTCTGTCTCCCTCTCTCTGTCTCTGTCTCTCTCTCTCTCTCTCATTGTGTCTGTCTGTCTGTCTCTGTCTGTCTGTCTGTCTGTCTCTCTGTCTGTCTCTCTGTCTGTATCTCTGTCTCTGCCTCTGTATCTCTCTGTGTGTCTCTCTCTGTCTGTCTCTCTTTCTGTCTCTCTGCTTCTCTGTCTCCCTGTCTCTGTCTCTGTCTCTGTCTCTCTCTCTCTCTCTCTCTCTCTCTCTTTTGTCTCTCTGTCTCTGTCTGTCTGCTCTCTCTCTGTCTGTCTGTCTCTCTGTCTGTATCTCTGTCTCTGCATCTGTATCTCTCTGTGTGTCTCTGTCCTGTCTCTCTGTCTGTCTGTCCTCTCTTCTCTCTCTCTATCTCTCTCTCTTCTCTCTCCTCTCTCTCTCTTTCCCTTTCTCTCTTTCCTTCAGGAAAATGCAAATGTGTGTACCCTAAGATGGGAATTTGA
>CM060314.1:83054734-83062234 GCA_030674185.1 Monoplex corrugatus
CAGACATGGACCCATCCATTACCTTGAGCGGCAACAATAACATTCATCCGAAGAGCTTGACACTGCCGTCTACTCCAGCGTATGTGCCACTTGGGGCTGGCCCACAAGAATAAGTGCCCATGCTAGACAGGACTACAGTATTCGGTGTACGTTATACTGTTCTGGCCAGTGTCCAAAACTGAAAGACATGGGCAGTGGTGAAATCGAGCAACTCTGGAAAAACACCTCGAGGACAACAAGAGGATTTGGTGAAAACCATGTCTTTCTCCAGACCACTGGACTGGCTGTTTGAGGCATAACCATGCATACGATGAGATCTATGTTCCCTCACGTACCCTCCTCTCTGCCTCCGATCCTCTGACTTTTCGCTTTCCACGAACTAAGCTCAGTACCTATGGTCCACGAGCCTTCTCTGTTTCTGGTCCACTGTCCTGGAACAAACTTCCTCTCTCAGTCCGTCAGCAACCTACTTTTGTCTCATTCAAGTCCGCTCTCAAAACTCACCTTTTCTCCTCTGCATAAAATCCTGACCTCACTCAACCCCCTCTGCAGCCTGTTTCCACTCGGAGGGGAATCACATTGTAATATAATTGTATATAATATGCTCTCTGTAATTTTCCATTGCTTTTATTCTTTCTCCCCATTTATATCCATGCACGCGCGCGCGCGTGTGTGTGTGTATGTGTGTGTGTGTGTGCGTGTGTGTGCGTGCGTGCGTGTGTGTCTGTTTCAGCGCTTAGATTTGATTTTATCAAGATTTTGCGCTATATAAATATTGTAATTATTATTATTATTATTATTATTATTATTATTATTATTATTATTATTATTATTATATTATTATTATTATTATTATTATTATTATACGATTCCACAAATGATGGCCCACCTGTAATGTGAAGTGTTCCCTAGATTTGTTGCATTTGGATTCTGTTGTCCAGCTCTTGTTTATTGTCCTAGCTAACTCAGCTCAGCGGAATCAGATACATTACGTTTGTTGTACAATGTTCTGTCTATTTTATTGTCTACGTACACTTTACCGAGAGCATTTGGATGTACGTTTTTGCCGCTCTTGTTTCGTTCACTAAGTATTCATCCATACGCTGGCATTCGACTGTGTGTGAAAGTGTGCGGTCTCTTTCAGAAGAAGTCATTTTTCTCGATTAACTAGAAATAATCCTGAAATTTCGATCTACGTTAACTTTAGTAGCTGGGAATGTCAGTATGTAGGGCTCTTGCGCGGGCTTACACCTTAAGCCAAAATCAATTTGGATCTTCTCCATCACATGACATCTGTCGCGTCGGTGTTTATGGAATATATTGCGATCGTGGAGACGCCATCTTTAAAAAAAAAAGAAACTATATCTCTGTGACTACGCCAAGGTATGTGTTTAGTGCAAGTGGAATCCCTAGTGGGTGCAATGTTTTATTCTTCTTTCGTTTTTTGTCTAAATGGTCATGCCGCACAAGGCGATTAATGTCGCCATTTTCCCTAGATCCTACCAGTTGCCATGCTGTTTGATGGTCAGAGGAGTTGTGGTCGGCCATGTGTACTGTCGATCTACTTGACAAAGGCGACATCGCTGCAATAACGTGTTCAGCTGTTTGGTCCTCTTCACCACAGACCAGTTTGATGGAAGCGTCAGCTTGTGCTTGTGGTTTACATCGGTGTGGTTTACCTTAGTGTTCAGTCGATTGTAACTGGTATGGAGTCTCATTAATTTGTGAATATACTAGAAATAGAAAGCAAGGGTAAGGGGTTGGAACTAAACAGCAGGAAGACTGAAGTCATAGTGGTCAGTAAAAACATGAAATCCCCTCATGCAAAATAACAGTAAATGGCACAACCTTGACAAAGGTTAATAAGTTCAAATACCTGGGAACGGTCATTTCATCAGACGGCAGATGCACATCAGAAATAGCTGGCAGAATCGGCCTAGCCAAAACAGCATTCAAGAAGATGACAAGCATTCTTACCAACAAATGCCTATCAATTAACATCAGAAAGAGAGTCCTTGAATGTTATATAGAACCAATACTGTTGTACGGATGCGAGGCGTGGACAGTCAACAAGCAAAGCCAGAGCAAGATTGAGGCAGCCGAGATGTGGTTTCTAGAAGAATGTTGAGAGTTCCATGGACAGCAAACAAACGAGACAGTTTTGATGGAGGCAGACACAATAGATCACTCATAAGGAAGATTAGGAAAAGACAGTCAACATTTATAGGCCATTTTATGAGGAAGGGGATTTGGAGCACCTGGTCACAACGGGAAAGCTGGAGGGAAAGAGGAGCACCAGGTAGACCCAGGGAGAGAATGCTGGACGGACTTGCAGAGTGCTGGGGACGGGGAGGTGGGGGAGAGATGCTAGGGGCAACGAGAGATAGAGATGGTTGGAAGTCCATGGTCGCCTACGTCATGCGGCAGGGCACCTGATGATGATGATGATGAGTCTCATCAGGATCACTTGCAGCTCTCTGGACAGAAAGTTTCAGTCGTTGCAATGGTGGCTTAAGGAATGAACTGATGATGCTTCCCTTCTTCTCGCTCTGTGTAACACTCTGGCTGGTTAGTCTTCATCTTTTTGCTAGCAAAGCCATCGTCTTGTTTCCTTGCGTCCCACCATAGTGAGGATCGATTGAAGGACTAATGCTCTGATTCTGTTGTGCACTGTGACATACAGTCAAGCAGAAACAGCCAAAACTGAAAATGTGTGTTGTGTTTACTTTTACAAATGCGTATTAAAGAAATAAGTTTTAAAAATCGTATTAAACTCACAACAGGAATGGTGTCTCCGAGATTCAACATTTAAAACAACTTTCTACACGGTGCAGTAAAACATGTGGAGAATGGGCCGGGGGTGGGGGTGGGGGTGGGGGTAGCGATTAAAGCACCTGCCTAGAATGAGAGAAAGCCAGGTTCAAATCTCAAACATGGCAGGAGTTCTTGTCCTGCCCCTTCCCTCCACGATATATAAAGCGATCTTCTGTGTGCTGGTCTTTCGGATGAGACAATAAACCGAAGTTCCGCATGTTGCACGCACTCATCAGCGCACTTAAACGATCCCAAGGCAATAACGGACTTGTTCCTGGCAAAATTCTATAGAAGAATCCATTCTCGTCAGTAAACAGAAAAATACAACAAAGAAACGATGGCGCTGCGTTTGCAGCGACGCGCTTTCCCTGGAGATAGTGGCCCTAATTCCATTGATAAATATGCTGTGATGAAAACAAACAATGGATAAAAACAACATACAACAGATTTTGGTTGTCCTTGACACCTTCAGCAGATAAATCTCTCTGTTTGGCGTCTCTAAACTTGGACTATTAGTGATTGGTACGTTTGCAGATAACGAAAAATAAAAAAATAAAAAATAAAAATAAAAAACCAATCAAAAGGAGCAACAAGAAAAATAAAAACATCAGAACACTCAGAATGACCATCATGCTCCACTGAGCCAAGGATAATGGCCAGACGCTGTTTAGCAGCGGTCATTACCAGTGGCTGACCATTGTAGGAGGAAAGCAGGAAAATCGATCGTGTGTTCAGTGATACAGAATGAAACGGTCTGACAGGAACACACGTCCCCTCTGTACGTTACTGATCACAGTTGCTGTTGCTGTCCGTCTTCTATATCCTATCAATCACTGTGACTGTAAAAATGCCAAACTAAAAAGCCTTTAAATCTTACAGGAAAAATCAAGGATTTTGAACCCCACCTCTTCCTCCAAACCCACGCCATTCCCTTCCATGATCAGTACAAATTATGGTGAGATTTTCCGGCCTAGAGTGGCTTCTGCCTAGTGTTTATCGTGCTATGGGCACATTTGGAAGACCCGGATGACAAGGGCGGATTCACAAATGCACCATTGATGGTGTGCTGATCACATGACTTGAGCAACAATGCAGGTGACCGTATCTGTCAGCCTGATGGACATGAGACATGTTATGAAAGTAAGCATAAATCCAGTCCTGTCACTCGTTTACAATTCAAAACGAAACTCTATATTATCATCACTAACACACCCTGCCCCTTCTAAGCATCATAGCATTATGAAAAATGTGACCCGATCTGACTAAAGGTACAATAATTTATAAGTCGGGTGAGCCTTCTGCTGCTGTGGGCTGAAAACTCTGAACAGGAAAAATAAGTCGATTTTGGTTGTCAGCATTTTCATGCTTTATAACTACTTTTACACCATGTCCTAACACAATAAAGTCAAATTCAATCGATAAGTATACCATTTTTGTGATGTGTGTTTTAATGTTTTCTTCTCCTTTCAAAATATTCACAAGTTCCATAACATTTTGGTGACTAAAGTACGCTTTTCTTAGATTTATTTTTCTTTTTGTTGTTTTGGATGAATGGACAATTAAGTAAACAAGGGAAGTATGGAATT
This sequence comes from Monoplex corrugatus, assembly GCA_030674185.1. Lineage (NCBI taxonomy): Eukaryota > Metazoa > Mollusca > Gastropoda > Littorinimorpha > Ranellidae > Monoplex > Monoplex corrugatus. Next base: position 83,059,135 of record CM060314.1, read on the forward strand.
TCAGCTGATTTGGTTGACATTTAATGCTTGTTGCTAAGGAGTTTCTGACAATACCTTTTCAATTCAGTCCTATTCTCTTCAGCAGTTTTTCTCAAAATGGCTGACGTGACCCCTCTCATCTTTGAAAGCTTATAACCTTTTTGTTTTTGAAGCCTGAAACTCAACTTTAGTACCATTTGAAAGCTGAGATTCTAAACTTTATGGTGATACTAAAACCTAAAAATGCCTAAACTAAGACTATTTATGCCTTTTGCGAGAATGGGTCACAAATAGTCGTAGTTTCTGTGGTTCTTCATGGCCTACTCTCATGATTACTTAGTTTCGGTAGGTATGGATGACGTGTTGAAAAGACAAAATGAACATTGTAAAGATAGTGACACAGAAATTGCGGGAATTGGGTAGAGAGAGAAAAATACACTTCAAATAGATATGTGACAAAAAAAGAAGTAATGATTAAAGAACGTGCTTGCTACAATTCATTGAATCTTTTGTTATTAGACCCACGACAAAGACTGACATTAACCCTTCGACTCCCGAATCCTAACCACCAGATCCTGCGTTGTCAACCATACTAGCAAAGCAAAAACTTAACCATTTTGACTGCCTCACCCTTGTCCATCAGATTCCTGCAGAGAGCTGGTGGACAGAGTGGGGGAATCAAAGGATTAACTTGTTTGCAATTGGAAGATAGGATGCTGGAGTCAAAGGGTTAAAGTGGTAAGTTTCTCTCTCTCTCTTCTCTCTCTCTCTCTCTCTCTCTTTCTTTCTCTCATTTCTCTCTCTCTCTTTCTCTCTCTCTCTCTTTCTCTCTTCTCTCTCTTCTTTCTCTCTCTCTCTCTCTCTCTTTCTCTCTTCTCTCTCTCTCTCTCTTTCTCTCTCTCTCTCTTTCTCTCTCTCTTCTCTCTCTCTTTTCTTTCTCTTCTCCTCTTTCTCTCTCTCTTCTCTTCTCTCTTCTCCTCTCTCTTTCTCTCTCTCTCTTTCTCTCTCTCTCTCTCTCTTCTCTTCTCTCTCTCTCTTTCTCTCTCTCTCCTCTCTCTCTCTCTCTCTCTCTCTCTCTCTCTCCCTCTCTCAGTGGGTAACGTTCCAAGGGAGACGACCATACTTTCCCACTCTTGAGGATGTAACAAAGTGACTGTACAGAAAAACAAAATCATAGATGTATAAATAAAACCAACCACTAACAAGTTTATTTTCCCAAATGAAGGCAATCATAGACATGTTATATTCTGCAAGATCTATGTGCAAGTTCTCTTCCTTAAATTATCGTGTCTTCCTTGAGAGCAAGTCACCTGCATTTAGCGTAATAGATTTAGAACAATCGATAGTTGAACGTATACAGTTTTTGTTTTGGTTTTTGTTTTGTTTTTTTCTTCTTCTTTTTTACTCTCTCCTTTTATTCACTTTTCTTATCAGTTTGAATGCCTTCCTTTTAAAAACTGGTGCATTATCGAGGAAATAAAGTTCATCCTCTATCACGCTACAAGCGGTATTTTTGTGTTTTCTTTGAAGGCTTGTGTCTGCCTCTTTCAGTTTCAAGGTCGTGTGTGTGTATGTGTGTGTGTGTGTGTGTGTGTGTGTGTGTGTGTGTGTGTGTGTGTGTGTGTGTGTGTGTGTATGTGTGTGTGTATGTGTGTTGTGTGTGTGTGTGGTTCGTGCGTGCTTGCCTGTGTGTGCGTGTGTGTGTGTGTGTGTGTGTGTGTGTGTGTGTGTGTGTGTGTGTGTGTGTGTGTGTGTGTGCATGTTTGTGTGTGTTAGAGGGACGGAGAGAGTGTGTGTGTCTGTATGTGTGTATGACTGTGTATGGGTGTGAGTGCATATTTGTGTGCGTTGGAGTGTGAGTGTGTGCATGTTTATGTGTGTGCTTGAATGTGTGTGTGTGTGTGTGTGTGTGTGCGTGCGTGCGTGCGTGTGTGTGCTTGAATGTGTGTGTGTGTGTCTGTGTGTGCATGTGTGTGTGTGTGCGTGTGTGTGCTGGAGTGTGTGTGTGTGCGTGCATGTTTATGTGTGAGTTTGAGTGAGTGTGTGTGTGTGTGTGTGAGTGTGTCTGTGTGTGTGTGTGTGCGTGTGTGTGTTTGTTTGTGTGTGTGTGTGTGTATGTGTGTGTGTGTGTGTGTGTGTGTGTGTGTGTGTGTGTCCGCATATATCTTTGTGTGTCCGTGTGTGTGTCTCTGTCTGTATCTGTGTGTGAATGGGTGTGTACCAAAACTGTTTTTCAGCCAAGTCCTGTCATTTTGAATACCGCACCTTCTCTACCTGTTGTGTTCGTTGTGCCTATTGATTGAAGACCGGATAATAGTGTGTGTGTGTGTGTGTGTGAGAGAGAGAGAGAGAGAGAGAGAGAGAGAGAGAGAGAAAGAGAGAGAGAGAGAGAGAGAGAGACGGACATGTGGTTAGATAGTTAGGTAGATAAACAGTCAGACTGACAGACAGACAGGCAGACAGACAAATGGATACAGACAGATACACGGACAAGCAGACAGATACATAGACAGATACTGTCTGTGTGTTGATCTTGACTGTCATCTCTTTGTCTAAAGAACGTCCATAACTTCCTAGTAGGCAAAATGCCACTCCAATAGCAAACAGAATGCTTATTGTAATCTAAATATATCTATCTGTCTTTATATGTACACGTCTGTCTATTTGTCAGTACATCTATCTATCTGTCTGTCTGTCTGCATGTCTGTCAGTCAGTCTGTTTATCTACCTATCTATCTAACCATATGTCCAGCTCTCTCTCTGTCTGTCTGTCTGTCTGTCTGTCTCTCTCTCTCTCTTTCTCTATCTCTCTCTCTAAGATGTTTTTCAAACCGAAAAATATCTGTGTTGTTACGGATAAATGGCAAAGAACTAATTACGCAAGATTTAGATTAAGAACACTTGGTTTCAATGCAAATAAAAATTGGTTTCAACCTGGGACGTCCACAGTATATCCTTGCCCCTTATGTGGAAACAATGTCGATAATGAAAAACACTTTTTATTCCAATGCCAAATTTTTGACACAATACGTGGAAAATGCAAAGTTTTTGAATCCGACATGGCCAAAAGACAAGATGTTGTATCTATTTTGTCATCTGATGACGAAGTCATAATCAAATC
>CM060314.1:83074734-83079734 GCA_030674185.1 Monoplex corrugatus
TGGGCGGGAGTGAATGAAACATAAGAAACACTAACTGGCACTGCCTGAACGATGGTTTTATCAAGATGGGCAGCGAACAGACCAAGTTTTAAACATTTGACTCTCGCACTCTACCCACCAAATGTAAACAAACTTAACCCTTTAACTCCTTCATCTTGCAGGAAGCTGTTCGATACGGTGAGCTAGTCAAAGGGTTACGTTTTTGCCTTGATAGCAAGGTTGACAATGAAGGTTGCTAATGGACACGCTGCAGGAGTCAAAAGGGTTAATGTGGGTTGCGGTAGAACTAGAGACACCAGCTGTTGAATCCATAGCTCTATCAAAATAAATATCAAGCCCGTCAAGAGAGAGAGAAAGAGTGATAAATAGATAGGTACACATATAGACAGAGAGAGATATATAGGGGGGTGCAAAAGTAGGTATACAGTTATGAAAAAAGAAAACACGTACAATACTCATTGCATTTATTATACAAACAAATGAATATTGCATATACATGTAATAACAAGCACAGCCTTAATCCTTCAGATACTCAAACTGCTTGCCGTCGGTATTCACACACTCCTCTAATCGAGAGCGGAATTAAGCATTATAATAATGATGTGATACTTACTGTATACCTACTTTTGCACCCCCCTGTATATAGATAGATAAAGAGATAGGTAGATGTATAGATAGATAGACAGATAGACAGACAGACAGACAGACAGATAGATAGATAGATAAATAGACAGACAGACAGATAGATAGATAGATAGACAGACAGACAGATAGATAGATAGATAGACAGACAGACGGACAGATAGATAGATAGATAGATAGACAGACAGATAGATAGATAGATAGATAGATAGATAGATAGATAGATAGATAGATAGATAGGAAGACAGACAGACAGACAGATACACAGAGAGAGAGAGACAGACAGAGAGATTGAAAGAGATAGTGAGAGAGAAAGTGAGTGAGAGAGAGGGAGAGACGGAAGTAGACAGTCAGAAACAGGGACAGAGAGACAAAAGACAGACACAAAGACAGATACAGAGAGAAAGACAGAGAGAAAGAAAAAAGTAACAGTTTTCCAGTCGCTCAGTTGGCCTGCACAAAAACTCAGGATGCAAAACAACGAATCGTTATTCCCAAGACCAATACAAAATTCATTTTTCACCTGTACCTGTGGTACTTAGCCAAAGTGAGTCAGAGACAGACGGACAGACAGATAGACAGACTGACAGAGTGACTGACAGAGAGACAGTTAAAGAGAGAGAAAGAGACAAACAGACAGGCAGACAGTGTGTGAGAGAGAGAGGAGAGAGAGAGAGAGAGAGAGAGAGAGAGAGAGAGAGAGAAAGACAGACAGACAGAGAGAATGAGTGAGAGAGAGAAGGAGATAGAGAGAGAGAGAGAGAGAGAGAGAGAGAGAGAGAGAGAGAGAAAGAGACAGACTGACAGACAGAGTATCCGACAGAGAGAGATAGTAAGAGAGAGGGAAAGAGAGAGAGACAGACAGACAGACAGACAGAGACAGATAGACAGACAGACAGACAGACAGTCAGACAGACAGACAGACAGCTTACCGGTCGTTCGAATAGCCAGCAGAAAAAAGTTACGATGCAAGACAATGAAATGATTGCAACTGTTTTAACAAACATTGGATCATGAACCTTCAACTGAAAGTTAATACAATGATCAAAGAAACACACACACACACACACACACACACACACACACACACACACACACACACACACACACACACACATGCACACACACACACACACACACACCACACACCACACACCACACCACACATACACGCACACACACACACCACACACAACAAGAGACAGACAGACAGACAGACAGACAGACAGACAGAGAGAGAGGACAGTTAACAGATCGTTCAGTTGGCCTGCAGAGAAACCTACTATGCCAAGCAACGAATCGTTATTCCCAAGACTGATACAAAATCCATTCTTTACCTGTGGTACTTAGCCAAAGGGGATGATAGAGAAAGAGACAGAGACAGAGACAGAGTGCGAGCGAGAGAGAGGACAGAAAAAGAGACAGAGAGAGAGAGACAGAGAGACAGAGAGAGACACAGACAGACACAGAGAGACAGAGAGAGAGAAAGAGGAACAGCTTACCAGTCGTTCAGTTAATCTGCAGAAAAACGAATCGTTATTCCCAAGAATAATGCAAAACTCATTCTTCAACTGTGGTACTTAGCCAAAAGAGATGAGAGAAAGAGAGAAAGAAAGAAAGAGAGAGAGAGAAAGAGAGAGAGAAAGAGAGAGAAAGAGAGACAGACAGACAGACAGACAGAGAGAAGAGAAGAGAAGCCAAAGAAGAGACAGACACAGACAGACAGACAGAGACAGACAGACAGACAGTGACAGACAGACAGACAGACAAACAGATAGACAGACAGACAGATAGACAGACAGACAGACAGACAGACAGACTAAAATAAAGAATCCCCCTTTTTTTAGGGCAGTGGCATATGCTCACTAATAATGCTTTTTTACATTCAGCTCAAAGAGATTTTATCTTAATACATATGAACTATTAATAGCCTAGAAATATTAATATACCACAACATTTTAATATCAGGAAAGAGAAAGAGAAAGTGGCTGAGGGAGACAGACAGACAGTTAAAAGAGACAAACACAGATAAACAGAGTGGAGTGATGCACACAACAAAAGTTAGGAAAACAGACAGAAAAATCGATCAAATTTAAACAAAAAGAGAAACAGAGAGTTCGTCTGTTTGTTAGTTAGTTTGTTTTGTTTTGTTTTGTTTTGTTTTTAGCAATCTGTTTTGTTATGTTGTTGTTGTTGTTGCTGTTGTTGTTGTTTTCTCAGATGCGTGCACGCATATTGTTTTGGTCAAACTGTGCAGACACTATGTTGATGCATAGTCTGCATATTCCATCTTCGGTGGGTCTACATGCTGGGTGTTTTCATGTTTCCATAAGCCACGGGACTCAGACTTGACTTACAGGATCTTAAATGTTCATGCTTGATTTTTCGTGCGTGCACCATCATCATCATCAGGTGCCTTGCCGCATGGCGTTGGCGATCATGGACTTCCATCTGTCTCTATCTCTTGTTGCCCCAAGCATCTCCTCGTCTTCAGCCACTCCACAAGTCCGTCTAGCATTTTCTCCCTGGGTCTACCCGGTGCTCTCTTTCCCTCCAGCTTTCCCGTTGTGACCAGGTGCTCCAAATCCCCCTTCCTCATAAAATGGCCAAGAAATGTTGCCTGTCTTTTCCTAATCTTCCTTATGAGTGATCTACTTGTGTCTGCCTCCATCAAGACTGTCTCGTTTGTTTTCTTTGCTGTCCATGCATGTACACACGAATGGGGTTTAGACACTGGCAGATCTGCAGACATGTTGATCTGAGAGATCGGGGGGAAAAAGCCCTCCACCTTTTACCGCATCAGGCAGAAGTGTTTGGGCGGATCAAACCTTGGACACTCCGACTGGAAGTCAAAAGTGTACCCACTTGACTGCGATGCCCGTCACAGGACGAATGCCTGATATCCGGATGTGTGGGAGAACGACCGATGATGAATCCCTGGTAACAGTGTGTGCTTAGTGAAACGATTGTTCATCCATCATGGTGACAGTAGTAATCAACTCCTCTCATCATGACAATAGAGAGCTCATTGAAAACTGAAACCCACACTCTGGAGTGTCGTCTTCTTAACGACAGCGGTGACAAGGCAACTGCATTGTGTTATTGTTTGTTGTGGTTACCGTTGATAGTGGTGGTCATGGTCTTTTGCTGTGTGTAGTTTTCTTTCTAAGTGGGCTGTAAATCTAACGTGCACTCAGATATGTAAGAAATATTTTACGGTATTGTTTGTTTGTTTGTTTGTTTGTTTGTTGTTTGTTTGTTTGTTCTTTCTCTCTCTCTCTCTCTCTCTCTCTTTCTCTCTCTCTCTCTCTCTCTCTCTCTCTCTCTCTCTCCCCCCCCTTTCTTTCTTTATTCCTTTCTTTGTCTGTTTGCTTGTTTTGTTTTGTTTTGTTTTCTGTCAAAAGACAGATGCAATAATCAAAGAGTAGTATGTCAGACTTCTTATTACAAGGTTTGGGGGTTAATCTTGCCTGCCTATCCCCACCTGATGGGTAAAGGGTGAAAGTTCTATCCTATCTCCCAGGTCAATGCGTATGCAGGCATGTTAGTTCCTAAACTCCATTCTTGTGCATATAAGCGCATAACATCACAAATACACGTTTTATGTCTTGTAAGTCATGTCAACGTTCGGTGGCTTCTGGAAACATGAAACAAACCAGCATGTATACAATGTGGTAAAACAATATGCATACAGGCATCCGAGAAAAATGCGAACGCTTTGAAAAAAAATGTGATGTTATAGTCTTTTGCTTTGATTTCCATAATTTTTGTTTCTGTTGTTGTTTGTTTTTGTACATGGGCTCCAACTCCCATATACGCTCGAACACCAGAGGTATTTGCGTATACTATTTTCTATGTTTTACCCTATCATTAAGACGGACATGCATCGTTTTAAGAGTATCCATGTAGAGTTTTTTGAGATTAATACAGAATCTTTAACGTGCTCATCATTCTAATATTCCGTGCGGGTATACACACAAAAGAAGTTCTGGCACAAACATGTCTGGCATACGAGAATATTGACCGACCAGGGAGATTGGAAACATCTCCTCCATCTACCCGTTATGAGGCAAAACCCAAGCAGGATCGAAGCCAGATTTTCCATTTAAAAGATGGCAATATGGCATCCGTCCATTTTATCATTCTGCGCTTCTGCAATTTTCTATCATGAAATCAGTGTGCAAAACAAAAAAAGCGTACAGGTTTTCAACAGATATACATGTTTGTACCACTGTCTATTGTCGGAGACAAAAGCAAAACATGGCGCAAAAAGAACACAAAAAGACTGCATAGATAAAAAAAGACAGAGACAAGCGCAAAGAGTGACAGACACACCAATCAACGTGGCAGAGTTGTTA
>CM060314.1:83089734-83097234 GCA_030674185.1 Monoplex corrugatus
AAATGTCGTTTCGTATTCCCTCTCCTCTCTCTCTCTCTCTCTCTCTCCTCTCTCTCTCTCTCTCCCTCTCCTCCTCTCTCTCTCTCCTCCTCTCTCTCTCTCTCTCCTTCTCTCTCTTTCACACACACACACACACACACACACACACACAACAACGCACACAAAGACACACTCGCACGCAGATACATCACGTACACACAAACACACAAAACACGTATACACACACGCACATGCACACACGCACACACATTCACACACACACATACACACACACACACATACACACACACACATACACACACACACATACACACACACGCACAGGCACACACACACACACACACACACAACACACACCACCACACACACACGGCGTATGTCTGCATGTGTATGTCTACGTGTTTTTACGGTTTTTAATTTGCATTATTATGTTTTCTTGATATCTGTGCGTAATAGTTGAGATGATGTTTTTTTTCCTTTACTTGAATTGAGTTAAATTAAACTGCATGAGACTACTTTCTCGTCTGTTCGTTAAACAAAACAGAAAATGTACATACTGACTGACTCTATTTTCCCCAAACAACATCCTCAATGTACGTATTGATTTTTCTCCCTTTGTTGTTAACAGTACACACATCTGGTTGGTATGGAGATTGTGTAACTTTGGTGTTGGTGTTGGTAGCATTCCCCCACACACACACCACACCACACCAACACACACACCACACACATACAACACACACACACACAACACACTCACACACCACACACACACACTCACACACACCACATACACACACACACACACACACACACACACACACACACATATACACAACACACACACATCACAACACCACCGCTCACACACACACAAAACACACACACACACACACACACACACCCCACACACACACACACCACACATACACACAACACACACACATACACTCACACACGATCACAACACAACACACACACACACCGCACACACAACACACACACACACACACCACACACACACACACACACACACACACCACACACACACACACACACACACACACACACACACACACACACACACACACACACTTGTCCTGTCAGCCTGGCTTCCCTGATTGCTTTTGTTTTCTTCTCCATTTTAATCCCACATTCCATTATACATTCCTTTATCTCCATCAGCTTTCTGCATTGTCAACATTGATAGTAAAATAAAACAAGCATTTAACCGTTCACCTCCATTATTTGTCCATCAGATGTCTGCATCATCAGCCTTGATAGCAAAATATAAATAAAAAATTAACCCTTTCATTCCCATGCCCTGACTACCAGCTTCCTGCTTTATCAGCCGTGATATCAAAGCAAAACATTAACCCTTTTACTCTCATACCCTTTCCAGCAGCTTTCTACATTATCAAGCCATGAAAGTGGCGAAAAAAAGGTAACCCTTTCACTCTCTAACCTTGTCCACCAATGTCTTGTAGTGTTAGCCATTATGACAGTAAAGCAAACACTTAACCCTTTCCCGCCTTCGCTGTGTCAACAAGCCTGCCTTAACAGCCATGATAGCAAAGCAAATAATTATTCAACCCTTTCACTCTTTCACCCTTTCTCCACCAACTTCCTTCATTATCAGCCATAATATCAAAGCTAAAACAACCCTTTCTTTCCCTCGTCTTATACGTTAGCATTTTGCAGGAAATAAAAAAAGTTAAGCATTGGCAGTTGGTGGATAGATGGAGGGCGTGCAGATTGTCATAAACCGTAGTGTTGCATTGAACAATATTGTTTTCATTTATTCAAGCATGTTTTAATGCTAACAGTAGATTTTCCCCATCTTCATCTTCTTCGCTCTTTCTAGCCCTGCCAGCTAGCACCACAGACTCATTACGGATTTCCTATACTTTTTTTTCAAATCCACGGAATTTGATGTCACCATGAAGGGCATGAAGGCCACAGAATCTGGGACAATGTTTCACAATGCTTTGAGAATGAGGATAATAGCGACGATGCTATTGAGTTCCTTTCCAGAAAAAAGACTATGTGACCGTACTTTATGCTGGAGTCAGCCACGCTCGAGATATAAAACTGGTAGTGAGAAACTCTTGGAATAGTCGGACAGAAAAAGGTCTTCAGTGGAGGAACACCCGTCAAGTAAGTGTTTCGGCCTTCCTTAACGCCAGTTTTACTAGAAATGTATGTTCTCTTGGAATTAAACCCGCATATACAAAGTGGTCAGGTTTCTCAAAGCAAGTTACCCATGTTACAGATGTCTTAACCACTTGGCTATCGGTCAGCCAGCAACACTTTGGGGAATTGTAAGCCTTACGAAGTTCACTTTGTCCCTCCTGATCCCATCCAGCTGAATCACTTTTCCACTGCTTCTGCCACAGCTTTAGGGCTCTGGTTCTCTCTCTCTTCCCGTAATCAAGAGCTGCTTCATGAGATCACAGGCTGATGTGCCTATCAACCCCCTTGCTTCAACCTCTATGGCCAGGACTTTGGCTTGAAAGCCAGATGTCTTCAAGTTGCTGGTGTGACTGGTGTAATTTTCAGTCATGTATATACAGACTTCCTCTGTTGTACTTTCGTATGGTACGGTTAGCTCAAGACATACAGAAACCTGTAGTAATGTTCTGGAAATTTGAGCAGCATCCTCAATGACGCATCCATAAAGTGAGTGAGACTGGGCTGTGTGGTACCTGTCTTCTAAATTAACCCATAGCACACTCTACGCTGGGTAGGAACTCAGCGGGCCAAAAAATCCCACGATAATTTTTTTCACTACCAGGGACTCGAACGTATCATTTTCCACTTAGTTGTCCCTAACGGTAACCACTTCTCCACGTTGACTGCTCCTAGCTGTAGGTATGATTAGCAGAAAGAAAAGGATGATACCGATTTTGATAATGACGATAGTATTGCGCTTATTCTCTCTCTCTCTCTCTCTCTCTCTCTCTCTCTCTCTCTCCTCTCTCTCTCTCTCTCTCTCTCTTCTCTTTGCTCCTTTATTCATTTTCGTTTGTCTGTCTTTGTCGCTTTGTCTTGTAGTGTTTCTTCTATAGTATTGAATTAATCATGTACATGGTCATCATCATCAAGTGCCATGCCACATGGTGTTGGCGATCATGGCCCTCCATGCTCCAAGGTCAGTGTCTGCCACTGAGGAATCTGGTGAATGCTATGTGAAAAGGAAAATTTGCCACACTCCAAGATGGAGGGCTATTTGTGTCCAGAATTTGAAGTCGCTGATCAATAAAGAAAAAAAAACTAAGAACTTTCAGAACATCTTTAACACTGAAACTATCTATGCATTATGATAGAATATTTTAAAAAAAACATTTCCTTTTGGCATTTAAAAAAATTCTTTTCTGTTGCAGATAGTGGTAGGTGTTCTCCTCACGTGTCTCTACCTAATCCAGCCATTATCTATCTCTCCCCCTCTTTACCCCCTCCAACCCCCTTGTCTATTCCTCCCTCACGCCTGTCCCATCCCTTTTTTTACTACACCTATCTATTCCTTACTCACTCCCTCTCCCAGCCACCAATTCCTATTCTGTATTCAAAATAAAGACGAACACAGAAAATAGACAACACATGTTCCTTTAAAGATCAAGATCAGAATTAGGTGCGATCCCCGTGGAGATCTGCGGTAATCAGGTAACCAGTTTTGCAGAATTTTTGTTAAAACAGAGCCTCTACACAGAAAGTAATAATCCTAATTTATTGGGTGGATTTACTCCCATAGCACAAAATTAAACAGTACTTTGGAGTTCATAATTTTTGTTTTGACTGAGTATATCTAGCAAATCCATGGTCATATTGATTTTATTGTTCCTAAATTATAAAGTACCTGGTGAAAGCATTACCTTGTTTTTCTAGAACTATTCCAAAATGTATGATTTAGAGCGTCAGTCAAACGTTACACTTCATAGTGAATGGCAGCAAAGGGAGAGAACTGGACTCCTTGATCACGAAATTCAATTTTTGCGGGAAGAGACGTGTCGTTTTATGAATGCATAACAAGTGTTTATTAAGTACAAAGAAAGTAAACCGGTACGTTTAGAATGGTCTTCTTTTTTTGAAATCCCACTTCAAAAAAGAGGAAAGGGGAGGTTTTTTTTTAATATTCCCTGTAGGGACTCTCTGTCTCTCTCTCTCTCTCTAACTCTCTCTCTGTCTCTGTCTCTGTCTCTCTCTCTGTCTCTCTGTCTCTGTCTCTCTCTCTCTCTCTCTCTCCTCTCTCTCTCTCTATCTATCTCCCTGTGCATGCATGTGTGTGTGAGTGTAAGTGTGTATGCGCGTGCGTGTGTGCCACTGTGTGTGCGTGTGTGTGTGCGTGTGTGTGTGTGTGTGTGTGTGAGGTGTGTGTGTGGTGTGTGTGTGTGTGTGTGTGTGTGTGTGTGTGTGTGTGTGTGTGTGTGTGTGTGTGTGTGTGTGGATTCTTACTCAAGTGTGGTCAAAGATTTTGACCGTTCAGAAGTCTTAGAAGTACAAGTTTGAAATGTAAAACTACTAGATCAAGATCAAGTGCCCCCCCCCCCCCCAAAAAAAAAAAAAACAAAAGAAAGAAAAAGGAAAGAAAAGAAAAAAAGTCTGAACTCTCCACCTTTATGTTAATGGAAGTGTGAATACAGGATTTTTTTTTTTAAAATTCTGAAAATATCTGAAATCTCTTTTCATTGTTCCGACTGTCGAACATTACCTTCGACGAAGCTTACGTTTTATTTCAATGGAACCATCATCATAAAAACAGCAACCCATCAGGGACAGCACCAATCCCCACCAATTAATGCTTATAACTCTCAGAGTATATTTACACAACCCTTTTTTTTTTGTTATATAAAAAACAACCCTTTCTGTCGCAATTGCTGGTGGGCGTTCTGATCCAGAGAGCAAACTAAATCATGTCAGCGCCCGGTGGCTCATAGACACATAAAAACACCGAGCATGCACGCCATTCAAAGATGCCGACTGTGCAACAACACAGTGAAATGCAATCAGCTTGCCAAACAGCTTGAGTTCTCTGTGTTCCACTAAAAAGTCTGATCACATGCACGCAGTGAGACCAAATACCGCAATGCAGAAAATGTGTGATAATGGATACTAATGGCTGCCTTCAAAGCTTATAGCCCAACGTGACAATGAGCTCATCAATTATTCACACATCCATTGACAGTCTTCTGTTTGTTCCGATCCCTGCTGTGTCAGAGGTCTGTTCACGCGCACGGTTAGTTCTTACCTGTAATGTATATAATTGTCTGAATTCAACTTGCTTTGTAGTTGCTTATATTTAACTGGTGTGTTGCAACGTATACATGCTGCCTTCAGACACCATTTATCTTTTGGGTCTTGCTAGCAGATAACGTCTGTCAAATAGAGATAGAAGTGTATAATTAACATAATTCATTGAAAATATTACAAAACAAGGAATTCTTTTTTTAGAGAATCTGGAATAGTGCCAATTACATTCTTGCAGTTGAAAAAGGCCGAAGTGATTTTTTCAATTTGTGCGTCAAATATGCACACACACACACACACACGTACACACACACACACACACACACACACACACACACACACACACACACACACAACATACATACATACATACATACATAATCACACCTGCTTACATGCATACATGCATACAAACATACATACACACATACATACACACACACATACATACATATATACATACATATATACACATACATGCATACATACATACAAACATACATTTATACATACATACATAAAAACATTCATACATACATACCTACATACCTACATACATACATACATACATACATACATACATACATACATACATAATATGTATACATACATACATACATACATACATGCGTGCATGCATACATACATACATACTCACATACATAATTACATGCATACATATGTACGCACATGCATACATACATAGATACATACATACATGCATGCATGCATGCATACATACATATATACATACATACATATATACATGCATACATACATACATACATACATACGTATATACATACACACATACATACATACATTCATACAAACATATCTAATACATACTTACATACATACATTCATACATGCAAGCATACATACATACATACGCACATACATACATACATACATACATGCATACATACGTACGCACATGCATACATACATAGATACATACATACATGCACGCATGCATGCATACATACATATATACATGCATACATATATACATATATACATACATACATACATACATACATACATACATACATACATACATACACGCGTATACACATACACACATACATACATACATGCATACAAACATATATAATACATACATACATACATTCATACATACAAACATACGTGCATACATACATACATACATACATGCATGCATGCATGCATACATACATGCATACATACATACATGCATACATACATACATACATACATACATATACATACATACATACATGCATGCATACATACATATGTACATACATACATGCATACACACATACATGCATACATACATACATACAACCATACATACATACACACATATATACATGCATATGTCTATCTATTTATCTATCTATTTCTCTATCTATCTATTTATCTATCTATCTACCTATCTAACTATTTATCTATCAATCTATCTCTCTATTTATCTACCTGTCTATCTATCTATCTGTCTAATTATCTGTCTGTCTACCTGTCTGTCTGTCTGTCTATCTATCTATCTGTCTATCTGTCTGCCTGTCTGTCTATCTGTCTATCTATCTATATGTTCTTTGTAATGATAAAAAATTATATAAACTTAGACATTTACTTTCCAAGACATTGGCATTGGAAAATGTTACTCCTTTGAGAATCTAATTTGAAAGAAAGGAAAATGAACAGAAACAAATACAAACGATAACAAAATCATAATTCCAGCAATGATTTTTCCTTAGCAGTCCAGTTCATGAGATTACACACGCTTGTATTCCATAAATCCTGTTCTCTCACGATTGCAAGACTGTGACAGCGCATAAGGGTTTCCACAGTACAAGGATTGTGCCAGATAATTAAGGGCAGATTATGTGGCATTGGTACTGTCTGAGTGCGATGAATCTCCTCTTGAACAGACTTCCAGCCCCATGGCCTGAGTTGCTGTATGGATGATACTGGTCTGTGGCGCTGAAAGGAGAAGACAGAAGAACATGATGATCGCGGTAGTCAAGTGGGATAAGGCTCTTGGCTCGATCCTCGTGGACACCATTCGCGTGGTGGCTTAAAAGTGGCGAGTTTTTTTTTTCTTTTTGTCCCAGGTGAACATATATGGAAATCTGCCAGAGCGTGAGAGAGAAAGGGATAGAGATAGAAAGAGAGAGACACAGACAGAGACAGAGAGACAGAGAGAGTTGGAAAAAGAAAGAGAAAAGGAGAGACCGAGGAAGAGAGAGAGAGTGAGAAGGAGAGGGA
>CM060314.1:83102234-83119734 GCA_030674185.1 Monoplex corrugatus
AGAATTATAAGCATTCATTGGTGGGGATTGGTGCTGTGCCCTGCTGGGTTGCTCTTTCTATGAAGATGGTTCAGTGAAATAAAACGTAACGTTCGTCAAGGGTAATGGTCGAGAATTGGAACAATGAAAACAGATTTAGATATTTTCAGAAATTCTTTAGAAAATGTATTCACACCTCCATTGAAAAAAATGATGATTTCGGATTTTTTTTTTTTATTATTATTTTTTTAGGGGGGTACATTTGTCTTTGAACTTGTAGTTCTACCTTTCAAACGTGTGCTTCTATGACTTCTAAGAGTCAAATGCTTCGACCACACTTCAGCAAGGATCCACTGACGTTGCCTGTAAAGTTGAGGTTAATCTTGATCACACACTTTTCGCGCGCACACACACACACACACACACACACACACACACACACACACACACACACACACACACACACACACACACACACACATACGCACACACACACATACACACACACACACACACACACACATACACACAGACAGACGAGAGAGAGAGACACACACACACACACACACATACACACTATACACAGACAGACACACACACACACACACACAATACACACATACACACATACACAGACAGACACGCATACAACAAGAGACAGATACAGTAGAAAGGCGGTGGGACAGGTGAGGGAAGATTAGAACAGAATGGCTTGAGGGAGTAGTAGGATGTGGCATGGAATAGGGTAGGGTTAGGACAAATGTGGAGGAGATAGAGCAGAAGAGGATGTGGAGTAGAGAGGCGGGATGGGACAAATGGGCAGGTAAAGGTAAGTGGTCGATAGGGTAAGGGAGGCAAAGCGTTAAATTAAGCTTTTTGCTTTTCGCTAGCACAATCGACATCACAGGGTGCTGGTGGACAGGGTGTGGAAGCCAAAGGGTTAAAGTGCAACCACCATGATCATACAGCAGTAACAGTTACAATCAGAACTCCAGCTCCGTGCAGCGTTTAGCTCATTAATTACTCACTCTCCATTGATGGTTTCCTGTTTGTTCCCTGCTGTCGCCGCCTGACACGCGTGATTAATAATTATAATTACAATAATATAATAATTACATTTATTACGCAAAATCTTGATAATCAAATCTAAGGCTGAAGCACACGCAAGCACGCACGCCGCAGCACACACCGCACGCACACACACCACACACACACACACCACACACACCACAAAACACAACACCAACACGCATGCTAATGGAAAGATAAGCAGATAACCAATGAAATTATAGACTGCTAGCATTACAATTATATTTTAACCATGTATCCCTCGAGCGAACAGGCTGCAGAGGGGGGGGGGTGATGAGGTTAGATTTGCGGAAAGTGATTTGACGACTTGAAGGAACAATAGTTGCTGACGACTGAGAAGGAGTTGTTCAGAGAGTGGACCAAACAAGAAGCTCGTGACCATAGTATTGACTTAGTCTGAAGCGAAAAGTCAAGATCGAGCAGAGCGAGGTACGTGAGGAAGATGATCTCAAGTAGCTGACAGTAATCGGGCTGCGTATGAGCTTTGTAGCACAGGGTCTAGTTTGTACTGTAGCGCTTGATACAGGGAGCCCGTGAAGTTGCAGAGAGGAGAAAGTGTACTTTTTTCTTTTTGGTACAAGGCGTACAGCATGTTGAATGCGCTGTAGATTGAATGTGGAGGCAGAAGACCAGACAGGAGTGATGCAATTCATGCGAACATTATGAAGGAAAAGTGTTCCTCTCAGTCACATATCCTTACAAAATGCATTCATCTCAGTCACAGATCTATACAAAAAAGTGTTTCTCTCAGTCACAGATCCACACAAAAAGTGTTTCTCTCAGCCACAGATTTATAGAAAGAAGAGAGAAAGAAGAACACAGTGAAGAAGAAAGGGATTGAGATTGATCAGTGAAACTAATGTGTATTTATTTTCCAAAAGTGAAGACAATGAAATGATATAACATACAGACAAACATACAGACAGAGATATAGAGATGACATTATGAACGTATGACATGACTAAAATTGTTAGTATCTCGTTAACGTGTGCACACAGCATCCCAGAAACAAACTGTTCCATTTTCTCTCTTAAAAAAGAAAGATGAAAAAAGCCTAAACCTGCTTTTTGTATGTACGCATGCAAAATATCAAATGGGCACGTTAAAGATCCTCTGAGTCATGTCAGTAGCAGGCTTGCAGCATGCAAATAATGGCAAGTTTGAAAAAATTAATAAACAAACTAACTAATTAACAAAATTGCCTGATTTGTGCCTAGCCTCTTCTGTTATGAGACATGGGCTGAAAATAAACATGAATAAACCCAAGGTCACAAGCTTCACCTTTGACTCTTGCACCCTATCCACTAACTGCAAAAAAAGTTAGCCCTTTGACTTCCTCGCCTTATCCACCAGCTTCCTGATGGTGGATAAGGTGAGGGAGACAAAGAGTTAAGCTTTTTCCGTTTTGCTAGCATGGTTGACACTGCAGGATGCTGGTGGACATTGTGCGGGAGTTGAAGGGTTAAAGTACAACCACCATGACCATACAGCAGTAACAGTTTTAATCACACCTCCAGCTCTGTGCAGCGTTTAGCTCATTAATTACTCACACCCTCCATTGACGGTTTCCTGTTTGTTCCCTGCTGTCGCCGCCTGACACGCATGATTAATTATTATCTCTGTGTTCTATTGATCTCAGTCTGGCTTGCATGCTGATGCCATTAACTGTAGTGTCGTTATATCTCTACACTGCTTTGATTCTTTGTTGTTTGTCTGTTCGTTTGATCCATTCAGAACGTGTTCCTCTCAGCCACAGATCCATACAAAAAGCGTATCTCTCAGTCACAGATCCATACAAACAGTGTTTCTCTGAGCCACAGATCCATACAAAAATGTTCCTCTCAGCCACAGATCCATACAAAATAATGTTCCTCTAAGCCACAGATCCATTAAAAATGTTCCTCTCAGTCACAAATCCATACAAAAAGTGTTCCTCTCAGTCAAAGATCCATACTAAAAGTATTTATCTCTGTCACAGATCCATAAAAAAAAGTGTTCCTCTCAGTCACAGATCCATAAAAAAGTGTTCCTCTCAGTCACAGATCCATAAAAAAGTGTTCCTCTTAGTCACAGATTTATACAAAAAGTGTTCCTCTCAGTAACACATCCATTCAAAAAGGTTTCCTCTCAGCCATATATCTATTCAAAAAGTGTTCCTCTCAGCCATATAATCCATACAAAAAGTGTTCCTCTCAGTCACAGATCCATTCAAAAAGTGTTTTTTTCTCAGCCACAGACAAATATGTAGAAAGGAGATGGAAAGAAGAGGACAGTGGAGATAGAAACGGATTGAGATTGATCAGTGAGACTGTGTATTTATTTTTTGCAACAGTGAAAACAATGGCAAGATATACGAGTATACAAACAAACATTCAGACAGAGATACAGAGTTGTGATGCGTGAATGTATTCATCATCATCATCATCAGGTGCCCTGCTGCATGGCATTGGCGACCATGGACTTCCAACCATCTCTATCTCTCGTTGCCCCCAGCATCTCCCCCACCCTCCTCATCCCCAGCCACTCTGCAAGTCCGTCCAGTATTCTCTCCCTGGGTCTACCGGGTGCTCTCTTTCCCTCCAGCTTTCCCGTTGTGACCAGGTGCTCCAAACCCCCCTTCCTTATAAAATGACCTATAAATGTTGCTTGTCTTTTCCTAATCTTCCTTATGAGTGATCTACTTGTGTCTGCCTGTGAATGTATTACTCGACTAAAATCGATAACGTCATGTTAACATATGCACCCAACAGCCCAGAAATGAACGTGTTCTGTTTTCTTTCCTGAAAATGTCTTTAAAAACTACCAAAACCCGCTCCATGAATGTACACATGCAAAATATCAAGTGGACACGTTAAAGATCCCATAAGTCATGTCAGTAGCTGGTTTACAGAAATATAAAAACGCGCAGCATGCGAGCAATGGCAAATTTGAAAAGACAAACAACCAAAACCACTTGTTCCATGCCCACTCTCTACTGTTACTATACAGTGACTGAAAAGAAACGTGACTTGTTTCATGCCCACTCTCTACTGCTACTATACAGTGACTGAAAAGAAACGTGACTTGTTCCATGCCCACTCTCTTTTGTTACTATACAGTGACTGAAAAGAAACGTGACTTCTTCCATGCCCACTCTCTTTTGTTACTATACAGTGACTGAAAAGAAACGTGAACTAACAAATCCAAAATCACAAACTTAACATTTTGACTCTTGCACCCTATCCACCAACTGCAAAAAAAGAAAACTTATCCAAATCCGTTGACTCCCTCACCCTATCCACAAATGGGCATGTGCAGGAAGCTGGTAAATAGAGTGAGGGAGTCAAAGGGTTAAGTTTTTGCTTTCTGCTAGCTTAACCATGCTAGCCACAACTGACAATGCAGGAGGTAGGTGGACAGGGTGCGGGAGTCAAAAGGTTAAAGTGCAACCACCATGACCACACAGCAATAACAGCTCGAATCACACCTCCAGCTCTGTGCAGCGTTTAGCTCATTAATTACTCACACCCTCCATTGATGGTTTCCTGTTTGTTCCCTGCTGTCGCCGCCTGTCACGCGTGATTAATTATTATCTCTGTGTTCTATTGATCTCAGTCTGGCTTGCATGCTGATGCCATTAACTGTAGTGTCGTTATATCTCTACACTGCTTTGATTCTTTGTTGTTTGTCTGTTCGTTTGATCCATTCAGAAAGTGTTTCTCTCGGCAACAGATCCATACAGAAAAAAGAACAGACTGGACAGAGAGAAACGGATTGAGACTGATCATCGAGACTGATGTGTAGTTATTGTCCAATAATAAAGACAATGGCATTATATAATATACAGACAAATATACAAAGATACAGAGTTGAGATGTGTGAACGTATGACATGGCTAAAGTTTCATTGTGTCGTTAACGTATGCACACAATGGTCCAGAAACAAACTGTCATGTTTCCTGTCCTGAAAATGTCTAAAATACAAATTCCCAAATCCACTTCATGTATACGTGTGTACGCTTGCAAAATATTATATATACAGGTTAAAGATCATGTACGTCATGTCAGTAGCTGGCTTACAGATGTATGAAAACACGCAGCAGGCAAACAAAGGCAAGTTTGCAGAAAACAAACAAACAAAGCATTTAGCAAATAGTTTCTACTATTTGAAATATAGTGAATCATTTCCATTACCATCATCATGTCAACATGACCAACGATAACGTGTATTTTTCAGTTATCATCTTAAAATATCGTGCTTATAACAAGATGCAAGAGCACGTCTTTTAAGTTATTCAGCATGTGCTGAAGAGTCCTTTTCACAAGCATCCATTTTTTTCTATGGTTACCCGAACACAGATCGAAGTTGAGAACGCTACCAATGATGTTTAGCTGGCCTGATGGAGGATCTAAACCCTAAGCGTTAAATGTCTACTTCCCACATCAATAGTCACAATGGTGAAGGTTCCAGTCCCACTTGCCCAGCCATCCCTCCATCCCCCACCCAATCAGAACCACGCTTTCCATTGTTTGAACAGCACTTGATAATACCCATCGAGATGAAGTCATTCAGACAGAGGGTTGTTTAAGACAGCCAGTTTGTCTGCATCGTGTGGTTTTGTTGGCTCCACCGTCACCACCAGCCATTATCGTCAACCACTCCCCATGGCAACCTTCTTTATGTACTGTTTACCAAGCAAACGGAATCAATAAGTACACGGTCGATGTTTGTCTGGGGAGCAGGCTCAATCAATAGACACACTCTTCCTTGTCCTAATCAACTGACAACAACAAAGTCAAAAATGCTGAAGCAACAACAGCAGGACAACGAGGAAGATTCTCATTCACTGTAGGTTGCTTCTTTTTTCTTGTCGTCTGCGCCGCTTCTGTTGTATCGATCCTGCTGTCTCATTCTGACTTTTCAACAGACCGCCAAATCTAAGTTCATTCAGTTGAAGTTTCAGGCCAGAAAGTCCATAGAGCTGAGTTAAAGAATTTAGTCAAGAGGGATTCATCTCATTCAGACAAATCCATATGTGCTCCTTCAACCTGCACAAAGGCCCTATGTGCCGGCAAGGTCTTAAAATGCAGGTGGGGTGGGGGTGGGGGTGGGGAGATGGTATAGCGGAAACATGATCTGTGAAACACTAGGTTGAGACCACCAATATGACTGCAGAATTGAGGATGGCAGTGAACACAGGCCGGTTTTATATGTTGCTGGCTAGGATTGAATTGAAGACATCAGATGTTGAGTCCACAGTTCTATTACAAAAGTCAGCAAGCCTTATGGCGTCATCGATGTCATGCTGCCTTAGGCACACCCACCTTAGGAGACTGCACAACCGGTGGGTCATTTTAGTGGAGTTCAACAGTGTCTGTTCTGATCCAGCTAACGAACAGCACTGTTAGTCGCAGAAGCCAGGCTGAAAGGTACCCCCCTCCAAATCTCCGAAATTTCTGGTAAGGAGAACATTCACTATGACCACCACCCACCCCCAAAAAAATGAAATAAATAAAAATAATTAACAACCATTGAATTTTCCTTTGGAAACAATAGAGCCACAGAACCAGCTTTGTGTATTTGTGCCAACGAAGAACAGTGAGCATTTATACAATCTGAAGTAAACATTGGGAAAAAAAACCCTAAATACTAAAGATAAATGACCATTGTCAGTGCATTTCCTTGAAAGAAAAATTATGTCACAGTATATACATCGTTCCTAAATAGCGCTATCCTTCAAACTCATGCGGACTCACAAAATATTACACATAACCATACTTTTTAGTAGAGCACTGAAAATCCAAGTTGTTAGGCGAGCTGACCACACTCCACTATGTAGTTGCTCAATCGGCATATTTGAGAGTTCACTAGCTGGGTGTTTTCATGTTTCCATACGCCACTGGACACTGATATGTCTTAAAAGATCTTTAACGTGCATACGAAAACGGATTTAGAAACTGGCAGGTTTGAACACATTTTGACTTGAGAGATCAGAAAAAAAAATCTTTTACCCACCTCCCTCCCTCACTCTTTCTCTGTCTCTCTCTGTCTCTGTCTCTTTGTCTCTGTCGGTCTCTGTTTCTGTCAGAATGTCTCTCTGTCTCTGTGTCGCTGTCTCTCTCTCTCTCTCTCTCTCTCTCTCTCTTTCTCTCTCTGTGTCGCTGTCTCTCTCTCTATTTCTCTCTCTGTCTCTCTCTCTCTTTCTCTCTCTGTCTCTCTCTCTCTCTTTCTCCCCCTCTCTCTCCGTCCCTCTCTGTCTGTCTGTCTGCCTGTCTGTCTGTCTGTCTGTCTGTCTGTCTTTCTTTCTCTGTCTCTCTGTCTCTCTGTCTCTCTGTCTCTCTGTCTGTGTCTGTGTCTGTGTCTGTGTCTGTCTGTCTGTCTGTCTCTTTCTCTCATTCTCTTTCTGTCTCTGTCTCTGTCTCTCTGTCTCTGTCTCTCTCTCTCTCTTTCTGTCTCTCTATCTTTCTCTCCCTTACCCACTCCGTCTCTGATGGGAAACTATATAGGACATTATAGTGGTATACCATCAGATGGTTCATTACTTTTTCATAAGTCATGAAGCTGGAGTGTGGATGACACGCCGTGCTAAACGAGACTCTGGTATCTGGGGAGAGTTGCTGGAAATGACCGAGAGAGGTCGAATGAGATTAAAAGAGAAGGAATGATGAGATAACGTGTATATGGTGGCGAGACTGTGACTAGTTGAAAAACAATTTCGTTTTTATGTGAAAAATTCATTGGAACGAAAAAGCAAATAAACAACAACAACAAAATCACAATCAGACATTCATTCCAAAAAGCCAAAATACATCGGAAAATAAACAACCAAACAAAACGTAACCAAAGAAACAAAAGAAAAGAAAATAGGAACAGAAATTTCTCAAAAGAAAAAGTAAAGGCCAGTCTCATTTCAGAGGGTGGGGACACACCATAAACATATGAAAACATAGGATATCATATCATATATCCGTTCTTTGATCATACATATTTCAAACATTATGGCAAGACAATATGGGTCACGTAAGCATTTTTCAATGATAATAAAAGCATATAAATTGGTTGTAATATTGTAATGTTTGTGATTATTAGCAATAAGGGGCAGTGTGTCGGATCGACAGTAAATGGATTTCTATGATATACATAAAGGGCTGGAGCTGAATAGCAAGACGACTGAAGTCATGGTAATCGGTAAAAAAAAAAAAAAAGAAACAAGAAATCCCCTCATGCAAAATAGCAGTAAATGACACAACTTTGAGAGACGGGTTGACCAGTTTATATATCTGGGAACGGTCATCTGTACAGACGGCAGATGCAGACACAGATAGCCAGCAGTATCGGCCAAGCCAAAAAAGCATTCAAAAAGATGAAAAGCGTCCTTACCAACAAATGCCTATCAATTAAACATCAGGAAGAGAGTTCTTGAATGTTCTATAGAACCGATACTGTTATAAAGTTGTGAGGCCTGGACAGTCTCTCTTTTATTACTGGGTGGGGCTAATAGACCGATCTGTTAAATAGACCGACTATTACGGTATTCTAAGTTGTTTCAATGACAAATTGATACAACGATACAAACAGAAGAAACCATACGATAAGCAGAATCCAAGACCTTACAAGAGTGTTGTCATTATGTGAAGGTACAGGACCTATGCCATGATCGTACTGAGTCCTATCCATCACATGGTATTATTTCTGGCGTATGTGCATCGGTACTCAGAACCAAGCATCACTGTCAAGGGAGAAACCCTGAAAGCTGTGGACAATTTTACGTACCTCGGAAGCACGATCTCAAGATCAGTGAACATAGACACTGAGGTAGACACACGCATTGCCAAAGCAAGTTCAGCTTTCGGACGCCTCAGGGTATCGGTATGGGACAGGAGAGGTATCAAACTGTCCACCAAGCTGAAGGTATACAAGGCAGCCGTTCTGCCAACCCTTCTGTATGCCTGTGAGACATGGACCGTATACGAGCGCTATGCCAAGAAACTCAACCGATTCTACATCAACTGCCTCAGACAGCTCCTGAAGATCACCTGGAAGGATAGAATACCTGACACAGATGTCCTCGATCAGGCCGGAATGACTAGCATTCACACCCTGCTCAGAAGAGCCTAGCTCAGATGGGCCGGACACATCGTGCGTATGCAAGACACGCGTCTCCCGAAGAGACTGCTCTATGGTGAGCTAGCACACGGCATACGCTCGCGAGGAAGGCCAAAGCTGCGCTTCAAGGACACACTTAAAGCGTCCCTGAAAAACTTCGGTATCGACACCAAGACATGGGAGGCCCTTACACAAGACCGCTCATCATGGAGAAGCTGCGTTGGCGAAGGTGCCGCCTCCTACGAACAAAGCAGGATCAGTGGAGCACAAATCCAGCAGAACACATGTGTCTCATCTGCGGCCGAGCCTTCCGCGCACGAATCGGCCTCATCAGTCACAGCCGGACACATGAATCGTGATGCTCCTTGGTCATCGTCGATCACGACGGACGAACAACAAACAAACAAATGTGCAGATGGAATTGTTCCGAGCGCAGAGACGCCATTTTAATAAATGGAAGCTGAACACTAAAACTAATGATTATAACAATAAAAAAAAACCCAAAGAGATAGAGAGACAGACAGATAGAGAGCGACAGGGAGAAAGAGAGATAATGAGAGAGAGAGAGAGAGAGAGGGAGGGAGAGAGAGAGGGAACGACAGAGAGAAAGAAAGAGAAAGAGGCAGGAAATGAAAAAGAAAAACATGTGTAGTAATCAGAGAGAGAGACAGACAGACAGAGAGACAGAAAGACAGAGAGACAGAAACAGACATAGAAAGAGAGAAAGAGAGAGAGAGAGAGAGAGAGAGAGAGAGAGAGAGAGAGACCTAGAGAGACAGACAGACAGAGACAGAGACAGAGAGAGAAACAATGGTGCTCTACGTACCTGCATGTAGGAAGTGTAGAGTTTGTCCAAAAGATTTTCATAGCACTTGAACAATTCCATAAGTGCTCCGTCCAAATCTGCCAGCAATTATCTGCAGACTATCTGAGCCTGTGCAAAATGCTATGCACTGACAAGCTCCTGAAATGGAGAGGGGGGAGGGAGCAGGAGAAAGATCCGATGATATACTAAGCTGACACCATCAGAATAATGGAAACATTAAAGATGGCAGCAAACAGACCATTTTATTGTTGCAGGCTAGGACTGAACTCCAGATATCAGATCTTGAATCCACGGCTCTATCTAAAGAACCATCAAGTCCACTATACATGAGGCCCATTGACAAAAGACAAATACACAGACATTTGTGTTAGATTTTCTTATTTGGAGTTTGTTTTGAGATGCTTGAAAACTGTGGGAAAAGTGGACATGGAATAATATGCTGTGAAGGAGGGAGGAGTCCAGAAGGAGAGAGTTCCAAGGGTAAATATTTGCTTGCTATTGATCAAGCACGGAACGAAATATTTTCTCCAATGTTTTGAAAGCAATTAAGGTATAAGAAAGAGATATAAACAGGGACAAAGAGAAAGTGTGTTGTGTGTGTTTTGTGTGTGAGTGGTGTGGTGGGTTGGTAGGGGGTGTGGGTCCCTGGTTACGCGCGCACACACGCACACATGCACATTAACCTTACGGTTACAACACACATACACACAAACATACAGCACACACAAATAACACTACGCACACACCAACTACCCACACAACATCAACACACACACACAAACAAACACACACACACACACACACACACACACACACACACACACACACACACAACACACACACACACACAACACACACAAACACACACACACACACACACACACAACACAACACAACACAACACACACACAACACACACAACACACAACACACACACAACACACACACATACACACACATACACAACATACACACACACACATACACACACATACACACACATACACACACATACACACCATACACACACATACACACACATACACACATACACACACATACACAACACACACATACACACACATACACACACATAACACACACATACACACACAATACACACACACACACACACCACACACACACACACACACACACACACACACACACACACCACACACACACATACATACACACACCATAAAGAATATGAAACAGGCAGACAAAAATAATCGTTTAAAACCATGTTATGTATCGGATACCTGTAATATTCTTGCTTATGTATTTTTTTGTAATTTTTTTTGTGTGGCGATTCTGTTACAATGGTCTTGGCACAAATCTATAGTTGGCTTGGAGGTAAGCAAGGCTGCCTCAGCATCAAGAGGTCTGATGGTACTCACCTTACTGCTAAAGAAGCAGAATTTGTCCGTAGTTTTGTTATGTTGTTGTTGTTGTTGTTGTTTTTCTTAAGGATTATTGCACTTAGGGAGGTTACCGTTGCTCTCATCTTTTTTTAGATCCCATTTTCTTCGCCACATTATTGGCAACATAAGCTGGCACAGCTTTTACAATACGATGACTATGATGTCGATGAGGATGATAATCATGATGCTATGGAGTTCCATCGAGGATTGAGACTGCGTGATAGGGCTGTACTCTACGCTTACTATCATAATATATCCGGGCGTCAACCAGGTCCCAGAGATGCAGGCATCTGCAGTGCTGCTTACAAGATTTGAGCAACACCCTCAATGACGCATTCGTGAAGTGGATGAGACTCAGCTGTGTGGTCCCAGTCTTCCCAATGAGCCACTAGCACGCCCATCTCTGTGTGGGAGCCGGATAGAGCCAAAAAATCCCACAATGATATATTTTGAAATGGACTGATGGGGATTTGAACCCACAACCTTCCAGTCGGTAGTCCTTTGCGCTATCCACTACACCACGGCGACTGTTGTGTCTGCAGTCTTGATCCCTGTGTTGTTGATAGACAATCGCAGGTGATGGAGTGCTAGGAGGCTTAACGTACCGTGAAATACACTTCGAAAACAAAACATTCGCTATGCGTCATATGATACAAAGCAACATATTGTATTTGTTCTCTTAGCCCTGCTTATCGTATTAAACTATACAATATCTTGCGTTTGTATGTAGGCTTGTTGCATTTCCTTTCGGTTTGAGCAATAGATTGTCGCATTTTCCTTCAGTTTTAGCTATAGATTGCTGCATTTCTCTTTAGCTTTAACGATAGATTGTGGTATTTCCCTTCAGTTTTAACAATAGATTGTCGCATTTCTTTTCAGTTCTAGCTACAGATTGCTGCATTTCCCTTTCAGTTTTAACAATTGTTTTGCCGCACTTCCCTTCAGTTTTAACAATAGATTCTTGCATTTCCGTTCAGTTTTGACAATAGATTATCGCATTTCCTTTCAGTTTTAACAATAGATTGTCGCATTACCTTCAATTTTAGCAATAGATTGCCGCATTTCCCTTCAGTTCCAACATTAGATTGTGGCATTTCCTTTCCGTTTTAGCAATAGATTGCCGCATTTCCCTTCAGTTTTAACAATAGATTGTCGCATTTCCCTTCAGTTTTAGCAGTAGATTGTTGCATTTCCCTTCCGTTTTAACAAGATCTATGATTAGCAAAACCGTGGAGTCACGATCACCACAAAGACTGCTGTTATAGATTACTAACCTTCAGCGTCTAACGACTCGAACTTTTCTAACAAAGATGTCTGTATATGATCGAAAACATCACGTGGCAAGATGCAGTGCCAAACTTTCCAAGTTCAGAAAAGGTGTAACTTGTCAAGTACAAAATGTCTACGCATCGAATACCAGCTAAATCTTATTATTATTCTTATTGTTGCTTAAAGCCCGGCCAACTGCGTGGAGCCACATCAGGGCTATAACCGTTTTAATACACACACAGTACTTCAACATGAAAAAAGAACAGAAAATCAACTATACATATCAGTGCACTCGCACACGTAATCTAAGGAGGTGTCCTTGGTGTTGATCACTCAGTCCAATTTAATGCACAAGGGATTAAAAAAACATACCTTAATACAAATTTAAACATAACTATGGACACTAAAAAATATAAAACGGGCATAAATCACCTAAAATTGTTTTGCTATCTCATTTCCTTAGAGCCAAAAATGCACTCAACGTGTGTACCCAATTATCAATCCTAAGAGAACGTATGTAAGACTGTACTGAACACATACAGGTTAATTGACCAGCAAAGCAGAAAATGATCGGAAGAAATGACAGAAAACAAAGGAGCAAGGCAGAAACAAAGAGAATGACAGAAAAGAGGAAATTTCTGGCATGGAATTTCCAGAAAGTGGGGATACTATTTATACTGAAAGAACCCCCAGCATCCCCTCAGGGAAAGAATGCCAACTTTGCTGGACAGACACTTTGTCAGTATCAAAGACAACCATCACCCTAAAGATGATCTTGTACAGCAGAGCTGAAGCAAAGAATACTGTGAGCAGGGAAGATCACTAAATCCGTATAACGATACTATGAAGGTCAACCTTAACAGTTGTGGCATCAACATCACCATCTGGGAAGACATTTCCTCAACAGAGTAAGCTAGTAACAGCAGTGCACCAAGGCATAATCACATCTGAACAGCTCGAAACAGCATTTATTCAAAGACATGAGGGACCAGTGGGAAAAAACATAAAATCTCAAGACTTCTGCCCACACACTATCTGTTACAGATCATGTGCCCCTAGGATTCCTCTTGTATCCAACATGAATACCCATACCACATGAATACCCGTACCACTCGATAAAGGACCGTTATGCTGTGTATCCCACATGAAGATCTTTATTAGAAGATAAAGGACTAGAATGGACGGGAGAGTTACAGTAATGATGACATATTGCATCAAAGTGGAATTCCCCTGAGGGGATGCCAAAGGCTCTTTCAGTGTAAACAGTATCCCCCACCTTCAGGCAATTCTGTGCTAGATATTTCCTCTTTTCTGTCACTTTTGTTTTTGTTTCTGCCTTGTTCCTTTGCTTTCTGTCATTTCTTCCTATCATTTTCTGTCATGTTGGTCCATTCACCTGTATGAGTCCGATAAAGCCTTACGTATTTTTTAGGATCGATAATTGGTACATGTATTAAGTGCATTTTTGGCTGTACGGAAATGAGACATGCGGAAGTAATTTTAGGTAATTTAGGCCTTTTGTTATATACGTTTTAGTGTCCTTAGTTACGTTTATATTTGTATTCAGGTATGTTTTTAAACCACGTATGTGATAAATTGGACGGAGTGGTCAATGCCAGGGGCATGTGCTTAGATTATGCACGCAAATGCATTGACGTGTGTACTTAATTTTCTTTTCTCTTTTTTCCTTTTTGAACTATTGTGTATGTTTTGAAACGGTTATGGCCCTGATATGGCTCTACGCAGTGGACTGGGCTTTGAACAAAAAGAACAATAACAGTAACAATCAGAATGGAAATCTACTTTCCATACTCCCAACGTATCTACACACAAGTCTGTAATGAAACATTACATGCTGACTGTACGTTGATCAATGGTAGCTGAAAAGAATAATTGCATTCTGTGCGTTTGTTTGTCCAGTAACAACCGGCTGTATTGCTTAATAAGTGTGCTAAATGGTACGCGCACGCTAATAACAATTTATTGATTTCCAGTAGAAACTCACTTTCCCTATTCTCAGCATGGTAAAATCTCACTGCTTGCAGATTGAAGGCGTCGACCATGTGTGACGTGAAAACGGCCATCTCTGGTAATACCACACACATACCAAAGAGGTCTGTGGATACTGTAGTTGGTTTTAACAATGGGGTGTTATATAGGTCGGCTGTCTCCTAAAAACAACTTCGAAAATCTTGTTCATATATTTTAGTTCTCGCAGACACAGACGGGCACACAACACAGTCATGGAGACACAGACGTGCGGGTGCGCGCACAACACACAACACACACACACACACACACACACACACACACACACACACACACACACACACACACACACACACACATACACACACACACAGACCGACAGATAGACAGACAGAGACAAAAACAGAGAGACAGAATGAGACTGAAAGAGAGAGAGACGGGAGAGAGAGGACAGAGACAGAGAGACGGGAAGGAGAGACAGTGACAGAGACAGAGACAGAGAGACAGAGAGAAACAGAGAGAGAGAGAGAGAGAGGAAGAGAGAGACACACATAGACACACACAGACACACACACACAGACACACAGACACAAACACACACACACACACACACGCACGCACGCACGCACACACACACACACACACACACACACACACACATACACACACACAAACACACACACCGTTCCCCGGACGATAGAAAACAAGAATAAAGGAAGGAATGATCTTCAGTTTACAGAATATTGTCTGGATAGTTTTTCAGTCATTTCATATATGTGACAAAAAGAAAGATTTTCTTTATATGGATCGGAAAAAGATGTCTGCCTGTCTGTCTGTCTGTCTGTCTGTCCGTCCGTCTGTCTGTAGCAACTGTCTTTGACAAAAATGTATTACCAAGAATTTCTCAGCTGTTTATGGATGGAATTTCATCACATTTGGATCACAAGTTTGGATTGTTGACTGGTCGTGAATGCAAAAATATAGAATTCATATGGTCAAGGCCAAATTCACAACGACAAGAAAAAAGAATCTGCCTAAAATTAGCACCGTCTCAAACTGGCGTGTGGACAGGATTTTTTTTCTTTACGTTCTGACAATAATTGTGACCCTATTTTTTCAACCAACGAAATATAAAACACTTAAGAATGAAATGAGATATAACTTCAAAAAGATAGTAAATTTCTGCCAGTGTGAAACTGAAATCTACTTGCATTTTTTGTTGTTGTTGTTTTGTTGTTGTTGTTTTGTTTTTTTTTGGGGGGGGCGGTGGGAGTGTTTCTTCACCAGAAGGTAAGTTTCATGCTGAAATTCCACTAGAAATACAATAGAACCAAATTATCGTACTGATACTTCTCATCTATGCCATGTTGAATTGACCTGAAATTGGAAATTGTCATACCGCCACGACAAGTCGTCTCCTTACTGTGTCCAATATTTTATAGTCCTTTTCGAAGCAACAGGGACGTTTTAGTCTTTTTCTCCTAATTCTTTTATTTGTTGTTTGCTCGTTTGTCATCCTACGTTTACGGTTGACAAAGGCCAGTTGGCCAAAAATGTGTGCCTGTCTTGTCTGGTTGTATTAATTAAATACGCGTTCTGATTCTATTTTCGTGTTTTCCTGGTTCCAACATTTCATACACTGATTAGAAGCTAATGGTGCCAACTTCTCAGTGATGCACGTAAAGTTTAGAATATCACAATCGGAATCCACTACAGAGCATTCAAAGCTGAAGTTGGTATGAAAACTCTGACAGAGACAATTCTTAAGCTTTGTCTATCCTGTTCTCACAGGAAGAATCACAAACTTGTGTCGTTTCAACTGGCCTCAACTCTCCATTTCCAATCTTAGAGGCTTCTCTTGTATATCATCAGATAAGAAATTCTACGCACTGTCCAATGATGCCTAGATCTCCATATCTCAAAAAGTAATCGACTAATGCTCCTTTTTTGTCAGAACATGTCATATTTATATTTTGCCTGTATTTTTGTGACAGTCCATTTTAGTCCTCGCCTCACATTGAGTTTTATTTCACCTGGTCCAATTCCAAGGATACAGCGGCTTTGAGAAGTACAAAATCTGGATTCTCTGTGATAATGTTTGTATGTAATGAAAGAATATTAGAATTGTTTGACATCTCTTCTTTTTTTTTTTTTTTTTGCTTGGTTGTCTGACTTGTTTTGTTAGTTGATGTGTTGTTTTGGTTTTGTTATGCTTTGCTTTGCTTTCTTTCATTTTGCCTTGTTTTGATTTATTTTGTTTTGTTTTGTTTTGTTTTGTTTTGTAGAGAATGGTGCTCTCTAACTCTCCTCAACCATGTTGTGATGACACGTGTTTTTATTAACCAGAAAAACACTAAAACACATATGTGGTATGAGAAAACAAGTCGCCAATTTTTGGCCAGCTGGCCTTCGTCAGGCGTATACAAAAGACAACAAAAGATAAATGCACAGCACTCAGCAAAAACAAAAATCAAATAAGCAATCAATCGATCAATCAAATCAATCAATCAATCAATCGATCGATCAATCAATAAATAGTAGACGTCTTCCCAAACGTGGCGTCCAACAGGAGACTATGGCAGATATTAGTTAGTACATTCATTCAAACAGGGGTGGTTTTTTTTGGTAAAAATTTTAAAAAAACTTGTATGTTTACCTAGACCTCTTTCTGTTGACATCATCGTTGCTCACCCACCAATATGTATTTCCACTTTTATGTACTTGTTGTGATGGCATCATGTGGTCATTTATGTACATGTACGTTTCTGACTGTTGAATATTGTTAGTATACATTTATTTATGCAGTGTATTCAGATGAGTCTGTGTGTGAGTGCATGTC
>CM060314.1:83124734-83129734 GCA_030674185.1 Monoplex corrugatus
TCTGCGTCTGTGTCTGTCTGTCTGTCTCTGTCTCTGAGTCTCTGTCTCTCTGTCTGTCTGCCCTTCTGTCTGTCTGCGTCTGTCTGTCTCTGTCTGTCTATCTGTCTCTCTCTGTCTGTCTGTCTCTCTGTCTCTATGTCTGTCTGTCTCTGTCTGTCTGTCTCTCTCTCTGTCTCTATGTCTGTCTGTCTCTGTCTCTCTGTATCTGTATCTGTCTCTGTCTCTGTGTCTCTCTCTGTCTCTGTCTCTCTCTCTCTCTCTTTCTCTGTCTCTGTCTCTGTTTCTCTGTCTGTCTGTCTGTCTCTCTCTCTCTCTCTCTCTCTCTCTCTCTCTCTTCTCTCTCTCTCTCTCTTTCTCTCTCTCTTAGCTAGCCGACATTTGAGAATCCTCCGTCCACATGAACTGGTGTCAAAACTTGCCCTCTGAAGACAGAACGTGCCGTCACAGTGTGTGGGACATCCCCAAGGCCCCACACTCCTACAGATGCTTGCTGGCTTCTTATGTCATTTCTCTCTTTTTTTTCTTCTTTCTGTATTTTGTAGTTGTTGTTGTTGTTGTTTGTGGTGGTGTCGTGATGATGGCGGTGGTGATGATATTGTTTTTTTTGCTAAGGGTTAGGGTGGGTGTAGCGATTTGTGATGACTGGAGGAGTCTCATGGCGGCGAAGGCGATGATCAACGGTGGTGATGGAGACAAGTGGATATGATAATGCTGATGATCATTGCGGAGGCCATGAAAATGGTGGTGAATGATCGTTGCACCGTCATGATAATGATGGAGATGATCGTTGTAGGATCATGATAAAGATGGAGGTGATAGATGAAAGGTCATGATAATGATGGAGGTGATGGATGAAAGGTCATGATAATGGTGGAGGTGATGGATGAAAGGTCATGATAATGATGGAGGTGATAGATGAAAGGTCATGATAATGATGGAGGTGATAGATGAAAGGTCATGATAAAGATGGAGGTGATAGATGAAAGGTCATGACAATGATGGAGGTGATGGATGAAAGGTCATGATAATGGTGGAGGTGATGGATGAAAGGTCATGACAAAATGGAGGTGATGGATGAAAGGTCATGATAATCGTGGAGGTGATGGATGAAAGGTCATGATAATGATGGAGGTGATGGATGAAAGGTCATGATAATGATGGAGGTGATGGATGAAAGGTTATGATAATGGTGGATGTGATGGATGAAAGGTCATGATAATGATGGAGGTGATGGATGAAAGGTCATGATAATGATGGAGGTGATGGATGAAAGGTCATGATGATGGTGGAGATGATCGTTGTAGGGTCATGATAAAGGTGGTGATGATCGTTTATAAGGTCTTGATAATAATAATTAATAATAATAATAATTACAATATTTATATAGCGCAAAATCTTGATAAAATCAAATCTAAGCGCTGAAGCAGACACACACGCAAGCACGCATGCACGCACGCACGCACACACACGCACGCACACACACACACACACATACACACACACACACACGCATGGCTATAATTGGGGAGAAAGAATAAAAGCAATAAAAGCAAGAATAAAACCAATGGAAAATTATAGAGAGCATAGCATATACAATTATATATTATAACCATGTGATTCCCTCCGAGCGGAGACAGGCTGCAGAGGGGGGTTAGGATTTTATGCGGAGGAGAAAAGGTGAGTTTTGAGAGCGGACTTGAAGGAGACAAAAGTAGGTTGCTGACGGACTGAGAGAGGAAGTTTGTTTCAGGAGAGTGGACCAGAAACAGAGAAGGCTCGTGGACCATAGGTATTGAGCTTAGTGCGTGGAAAGCGAAAAGTCAGAGGATCGGAGGCAGAGCGGAGGGTACGTGAGGGAAGATAGATCTCAAGTAGGCTTGACAGGTAATCGGGGGCTGCGTTATTGAGGCTTTTGTAGCACATGGTGTCTAGTTTGTACTGTATGCGCTTTGATACAGGGAGCCAGTGAAGTTGTGCCAGGAGAGGAGATATGTGGTCAGCTTTTTTCTTTTTCAGTACAAGGCGTACAGCATTGTTTTGAATGCGCTGTAGGATGTGAATGGTGGAGGCAGGAAGACCAGACAGGAGTGAATTGCAATAGTCAATGCGAGACATTATGAAGGAGAGAACGAGTTTTGCAGTTGTTTCGACAGAGAGATACTTCCTGATCAGCCTTATACGATGGAGATGATAGTAGCAGGATCTGGCAGTTTGAGAAACAAAGTTGTTCATGGAGAGGGTAGAGTCAATGCAGACACCAAGGTTTTTAGCTGAATCAGAAATTGGGACTGATGTGTTACATAATGGGAGAGAAAGAGGAGGCAGCTGAGAAAGTTTCTGACGGGTGCCAATGAGGATAGCTTCTGTTTTGTCGTCATTAAGCTGAAGTCTATTGTGTGTCATCCAGTTCTTAATGACCGAGTAACACTCAGTGGTGCGAGTCAACAGGCGCTGTATATTATCAGGTGAGTCACTGTCTTGAAGTTGGGTGTCATCAGCATAGAAGTGGTGTTTTATAGAATGGGAGTTGATGATGGTGGACAGGGGGGAGGTGTAAAGAGTGAAAAGAACAGGGCCAAGGACAGATCCTTGTGGAACACCACAGGTCAGGTATGCAGGTTGAGAGTAAGTGCCATTGATGAGAACGGTTTGTTTTCTGTTGGATAGGTATGAAGTGAACCAAGACAGAGCAATGTCAGAGATGCCAAAAGTATGATGAAGTCTAGAAAGGAGAATACCATGATCAATGGTATCAAAGGCTGCAGACAGATCAAGGAGTGTGAGGAGAGAGACTTTGCCAGTATCAGTTGCAAGGAGGAGATTGTTGAGAATGTGTAGTAGGGCAGTTTCAGTGCTATGGCACTGGCGGTAGGCTGACTGGAAAGGATTGAGGAGATTGTTGGCAGACAGGTGAGAGTTCAGCTGGTTGAGGACGACTTTTTCAAGGAGTTTTGACAAGAAAGAGAGATTAGAGATAGGCCGGTAATTTTTCAGTTCATTTGGATCTAAATTGTGTTTCTTGAGGAGAGGGTGAACAATAGCAGACTTGAAAGAATCAGGGACAGTTCCAGTTTGAAGAGAAGTGTTGATGATGTCAGTGATGAATGGGAGGAGAGTAGGGAGACAGTCGGCGTAGAGAGAACCTGGAAGAGGATCCAGTTCGCAGGTTTTGAACGACATGGATCTGATTGTGTTGAGAATTTCTTCTTGTGAGACTGGGGTAAAAGTAGTAAGAGGTGTGCCAGAGAAGGAAGGGTCAGGTGGGCATGGTTGACAGGGTGTCCTGTCAAGCCTGTCACGAAGAGTTTGTATTTTGGTGGTGAAATAGTTGGAGAATACAGATGGGAGTTCTTCATTTGTATGTTTTGTTGGGAGAGGTAAATCTTTTCGTGTGCCAAGGAGATGATTCATGGTTGTAATGACGATATTGATTGGCTTTAAAGTCAAGGTGATGGTGGCGATGTCATTTTTTAAGACCATGAGAATGACGATGATGATCGTTTTGAAGTCGTGGCAATTATGATGATGATGATCGCTTTAATGTTATGATGATGTTTTGAGGATAGCTGTATAGGTCATGATAACGACGGTGATGGTCGTTTTAACTTCATGATGATAATGGTGATGATGAGGGTTATGATAATCATGGCGATGATCTTAATGCGTTGTAATGATGGTGGGGGTGATGGTTTTGAGGTCATGGTAGTCATGGTGATGATCGGTGAGTGTCGTGGTGATAGTGGTCGTTCAGGCGAAGGCAAGGGATGGTGCTGTGATCGTGGTGATGATCTTTGGGTGATCATGATGGTGGTGGTGATATGGTAGATATGATGAAGAAGGAGATTAGAGGATCATGACAGTGTTGACGATAGTCATTGTGGTGAAGAGGGTGAGAGGTTATGTTGGTGGTGATAATGGCCCTTGTGACAAGGAAGGAAGGTGGTGTGGTGATGGTGATGATGGTAGCAATGGTAAAGGGGTTGTGGGTCAGGGTGATGGTGATGATGTTAGCAATGGTAAAGGGGTGTGGGTCATGGTGATGGTGATGATGGTAGCAATGGTAAAGGGGTGTGGTCATGGTGATGGTGATGATGATAGTAATGGTAAAGGGGTGTGGGTCAGGGTGATGGTGATGATGATAGTAATGGTAAAGGGGTGTGGTCATGGTGATGGTGATGATGGTAGCAATGGTAAAGGGTTGTGGGTAGGTGATGGTGATGATGTAGCATGGTAAAGGGGTGTGGGTCAGGGTGATGGTGATGATGGTAGAATGGTAAAGGGGTGTGGTCATGGTGATGGTGATGATGTAATGGTAAGGGGTGTGGGTCAGGGTATGGTGATGATGGTAGCAATGGTAAGGGGTGTGGTCATGGTATGGTGATGATGATAGTAATGG
Source organism: Monoplex corrugatus (assembly GCA_030674185.1). Lineage (NCBI taxonomy): Eukaryota > Metazoa > Mollusca > Gastropoda > Littorinimorpha > Ranellidae > Monoplex > Monoplex corrugatus. The sequence goes on from CM060314.1 coordinate 83,129,131, forward strand.
TAAAGGGGTGTGGGTCAGGGTATGGTGATGATGGTAGCAAAGGTAAGGATGGGATGGTAGGTATTGATGTGAATGGTGCATCTAGGATAGGTAGGAATGGAAGGTGGATGGATGAGTGTGATTTAATGATGGGGAGAGAAGGGGTGAGAGGGATAAGTGATGGGGGTGAGGACGGTCATTGGAGATCATTGATAGATATCATTGGCGTTGATGGTAGCAGTTGGATAGAGCCAGATGATAATACTGTCCCTATCTCTCTAAATAAAAGGAAAAAAAACTGATAAATAAACAAACACACAAATAGATGAAAAGGTCACAACTCATCAAACCAACACATATATCCATGCAGAATAATTCGATTTTTTTTCTTTCTTTAGTTGTGTTTACTTCCAAAAATGTAGCTTACACTTTTTCGCAAAAGCAGCGAGCCAGCTGGTACTTCATCCTCTTATTGGCGACTTCCATCCATAAGCAGAAAACTCCAATAAGACAAAGGAAATAAGAGGGAAGCAGGGAGAATTGGGTAGCGCAAACTGTGTTGGGTTTGAGAAATTCTACATGGGAGATAACTCCGTGACTCTCAAGAGCTACGTTACTTAGTTGA
>CM060314.1:83132234-83134734 GCA_030674185.1 Monoplex corrugatus
TTTCTTGGAAAAGCAGCAGGCTGGTCGCTAATTTTCTCGCTTTACTGGTGACTTTTACACGAAAATGACCCCTTCGATGCCCGGAAAAGATGGAGAGGAGAGAGAGAGAGAGAGGAATAGCGAGGGAGGGAGGGGATAGGAGAAAGCTGGGGGGGGGGGGGCATTAGGATCAATAAGCTATCACATTGACTCTTGCCATCCTCCAATCCACGTCTAGCTGCAAGCGCTCTTCGCGAATTGCCCTGGACATAAACTGGTCTGCAAACAAGACCCGCTATAGACACAATACGTAATCATAATATGTGGGACAGCCCCCACACTATCCAGCTTCAGATTTCAAAACAGTTGACCTCTCAAGGATGGTAGCATTACGTGCTACGAGATACGTCCATTAAGTAATGAGAAAAAAATAATTCAGGAGTGGCATTATTTAATTTTAAAGACTTACAAAACTTACGTCTCCTTCAAAACAATTTGCCACCAGCGACTACACACTTGCGTTGCCATTTCTCCCATTCGTGGGAGACCCCCTTCCAAACTGTTTTCTTTCTGCAGTTCCATCAGATACTTTGATAATGCATCCTACATCTCCTTTCAAGACCTTGCCAGAGCATAGGGTTTTGCGCAGACTCGAAAATTCAGTCAGATAATTGTTGGCAGATTTGGGTGGAGCGCATATGGAAATGTTCGAGTGTGATGAATTCCTTCTTGATCAAACTCCGAACTCCTTCATTTCATGTGAATAAGGGAACTGAATACCCCACCACCACCACCACCACCACCACCACCACGACCACGCTGTCCTTCACGCGAACGAAGAGGAACAAGTCAGAGAGAACCCAGTCAGAAACGTAGAGTGTCTTTCGAATCAGTCTCATCCCCACGTCGGCCAATGAGGTTACTGTTATTTTTGTTTAACGCCCAGCCGACTGCGTATAGCCATATTAGGGATATAACCTGTTTCAAAACATACACAATACTGCAACTGGTAAAAAAGAAAAAAAAAGAAAACATTAAGTGCACATATCAATGCATTCATAATAATAATAAATAATAATTACAATATATATATAGCGCAAAATCTCGATAAAAATCAAATCTAAGCGCTGAACATACACTTACGCACGCGCGCACACACACGCACACACACACTCACACATGGCTATAAATGGGGAAAAAGAATAAAAGCAATGGAAAATTATAGAGAGCATATTATATACAAATATATATTACAATGTGATTCCCCTCCGAGTGGAGACAGGCTACAGAGGGGGGATAAGTGAGGTCAGGATTTTATGCAGAGGAGAAAAGGTGAGTTTTGAGAGCGGACTTGAAGGAGACAAAAGTAGGTTGCTGACGGACTGAGAGAGGAAGTTTGTTCCAGGAAAGTGGACCAGAAACAGAGAAGGCTCGTGGACCATAGGTATTGAGCTTAGTGCGTGGAAAGCGAAAAGTCAGAGGATCGGAGGCAGAGCGGAGGGTACGTGAGGGAAGATAGATCTCAAGTAGGCTTGACAGGTAATCGGGGGCTGCGTTATTGAGGCTTTTGTAGCACATGGTGTCTAGTTTGTACTGTATGCGCTTTGATATAGGGAGCCAGTGAAGTTGTGCCAGGAGAGGATATAATCTAAGCAGATGCCCCTGGTGTTGTCCATTCCGTCCAATTTAGCACACAAGGGGTTTAAAAACATACACGAATACAAATTTAAAACATTACTAAGGGCACTAAAATATATTTCAAAACAGGAACTAGTTACCTAAAATTGCTTCCGCATATCTCATTTACCCTACAGCCAAAATTGCACTTAATACATGCACCTAATTATCTATCCTAAGAAAAATTTCGTAAGACTTTATCGAGCACATACAGGTGCATAACCCAACAAGATAGAAAATAGAGGAAGAAATGACAGAAGGCAGAGAAAGAAAGCAGGAACAAAGAGAGTGACAGGAAAGAGAAAATTTCTAGCACATGATTTCCAGAAGGTGGTGATACTATTTATATTGAAAGAGGCCTCGGCATTCTTACGGGAGGAGGCCATCGAGGTAGTCACCAGCATAGTTCTATGGCACGGACCATTGACTCTGCATGAAGCTGTATCTGCTCTTTGGAGAGGGTGTCAGGTATGAACATGGCACAGACCTTGTGGAGCTTCAGATCATCAACCAGGATTGTATTAACAGTACCATCACTGATGCTGACGGCTATAGCCATCACCTTAACAGTTAATCGACGGTTTTCATATTCGAGGGTTTTTTGTTGTTGTTGTTTTTTGTCACAGTGGATTTACCACGTAAAATTCGCCCTCGTCTCTCTTTTGAGAGCACGTCGCCGCAGAGCAGCGCCACTTTTTTTACCATGACTTCAGCAAGGCACGAAGGCTAATTGGTCTTCAAGGAGAGGGACTTTGAAAATAAACCTCTCTCTCCAATGTTTTATATCAGGGCAACCGGGTGAATGCTGTGCTCTTCACGATTTTCAACTGCCATTGAATATTCA
>CM060314.1:83139734-83142234 GCA_030674185.1 Monoplex corrugatus
GCATGCTTGTGCTGCCACTGTCCAATTAAGCAATTCTCTAAACATTAACGTTTTGTCAGTCTACCTACCAACAGGTCCAAATGACCACAACACAGAATGGCTGCGCACTATCCAAGATCAGCAGCGTGGTAAATGGCTAATAGGTGGAGACTTTAATTCCCACTCCCCATTTTGGGAAAAGAACTGTTCTACTGTTACGAGCAATCGTTTGGTAGAAAATATCGTTGATAGTTCGCTTTACCTTCTAACTGATGGTAGTGTCACTAGGATCCCTGATGTTTCCAAACACAGGGCGACAGCCATCGATTTGTCTCTAATCTCACCAGAATTAGCACCATCCTGTACCTGGGAAACTCACAGAGACACTTTGGGAAGCGATCACCTACCTATCATCATAACCATAACTGACAAAAACATCAGGATGAAAGACAGCTCTCCTGAAATTATTCCAAAATATAATTACAAGCGTTCTGACTGGTCCTTATTTCGAACTGCTCTAGCTAATGAAGATTACAGACATTATGAAAGTGAAAATGTAGACATTATGTTTTCTAAATTCCAAGAGTCAATTTTAGCCACTGCAGACCTATCGATTCCGAAACTCAAATCTTCTAGATCAAATAATCGATTGGGTAATGTTTGGTGGACAGAGGCATGTGAGAAAGCAGTTCAATATAAAAGGGAGAAATTCAAAATCTACATCAAAAGCCGGAAACCTGAGGATCATGTCGAAATGAAAAAAGCTAACATCCAATGTAACAAAATCATTGCTGAAGCAAAGAAAGATTATTGGGCATCATTCTGCACAAAAGAAATTTCAGATTTCAAAGATTTCCATAAAGTCTGGACGAAAATGAAACAAATGAAGGATGGAACCAACTTACCTAGGTGTCTGATAATGATTGAAACATGTAACACATTTCCTTCAGACATGGACAAAGCAGAAACTTTTGTGGATTTGTTCGCCAAAAACAGTAAAGTTGAAGGTTTATCTCCAGACTGCAAACATCACAGAGAAATGGAAGATTACAACCCAATCTACACTGATCCAGTACCACAGAATGATCTCTGGTTTAATTCTCCAATCACCTTAGAAGAGCTAAAAAAACACAGTACTGTCTCTACACAACAAAAAGAGTTCGGTAGGTGTTGATGCAGTTTCGACTGAAATGATTAAACATCTCCCTGAAAGCTACCTTATTTTCCTACACAAAATTTTGCAGAAATGCTGGGTTACTGGAACTGTGCCACAAATCTGGCAAAAGTCTATAGTTATACCAATCTTAAAAACAGGAAAATCGAAAACCGATAAAAACAGTTACAGACCTATTGCTTTAACGTCCCATACAAGCAAACTAATGGAAAGATTGGTCTTAAACAGACTTTTACACTACTGTGATAAAAATAACGTTATTCCGGTAAACCAGGCAGGTTTTAGAAAAGGAAGATCCGCAGTTGAGCACCTAGTTAAACTTACAACTCAGATCAAACAACAGTTTGCCCGCAGAAAAAGTGTTTTAGCTACTTTCTTTGATGTGAAAAAAGCTTACGATCAAGTTTGGCATAAACGTTTATTGTTCAAGCTAAAATCTGTTGGTTTATCGGGCAATATGTTCAATTACATTAAATCTTTTTTAGCTAATAGAACAATTCAGGCAAGAGTGGGAGCTAATTATTCTTCTTCACGATGCCTCGACATGGGGATTCCACAAGGTTCAGTGATAGCACCTATTTTATTTAATATCCTTATACAGGATCTTCCTAAAGCTCTTTCAAATCGTGTTGTTTTAGTACAGTACGCTGATGATATATGCACTTGGATGAATATCACTTTAAAAAAGACAACTCCACAGAGAACGCGAAATTACATCAGGAAGTTGTATCAAATTGATCTTGATAATCTTGGAAACTATATGTTAGAAAATGGGCTGTAGTTGTCAGCAGAAAAAACTAACATGATGCTGTTTGATCCTGGTGGTAACTCAAATAACTTGCCTATTTTCAAATTGCTTGGTGAAGTGTTAAATTACAAACAGGTCGTAAAATTCCTGGGAGTTTACATCACGTCCAAATTAAGCTGGAATGTCCATTTTGATTATATTTTAACAAAAGCTCGAAAAACCTTAAATTTTCTAAAGATAATAAGCAAATTACCCTGGGGAATGGATACAAATGTAGTGATTCATCTGTCAACAGCGCTGGTCAGGTCTAAATTATCCTACGCGCAAGAAGTTTTCTTCAATGCACCCAAATATTTACTAAAAAAGATTCAGAGCTTGGACTGCAAAAGTCTTAAAATTGCACTAGGTGTACCAACTCATGCTTCTACTCTGGAAACGTACAAAGTTGCTGGAATTCTACCTTTAAACAACCATCGTGAGTTAGCTACAGCAAAGTTTGCAATTAGAACTACTTCACAAGTGGATAATTTTGTGAGCAAAGAAATTAAGATCAGGTCTGATACTGACTTTCCAAAACGAGCAAAAAACATTTCATCACA
>CM060314.1:83147234-83149734 GCA_030674185.1 Monoplex corrugatus
TCTCAAAGAGGTACTCAAAAAGCATCCATGGGGCATCTCAAAAGATACTCAAAAAGCATCCACGGGGCATCTCAAAGAGATACTCAAAAAGCATCCACGGGGCATCTCAAAGAGGTACACTCAAAAAGCATCCACGGAGCATCTCAAAGAGATACTCAAAAAGCATCCACGGAGCATCTCAAAGACAAGGGCACTATCAAATTATAACAAGACATAAACCCTTAAGATTTGGTTAAACTATCAACTGAAATGGGCTTGAAGTCAGGTATAAGCAACCTCTACATTGCCCAAGGCAAGGTAAATGATTGAACTTAGCCCTGACCAGATTTTACTTACATATGAAGGTGACAATTTCACTACCCATAACGACGCACACACATAATATCCACAGACGCCACCAGACACTCCTTGACCAATTTTGTTTGAACGACGACCAGGAACTACAGCACGTAGCAAACGCGCGAGGAAGAAAATCCCTGAGCCGCCAGTGCTTGCACGGAGTTCCGATGAAAGATGGTCGATGGTGGATTTCGTGCTGTGCTGGCTGAAGGGCACCAATCTACAAGTAAGACCACAAGAACACTGGATGCAAACAATGAATTACAGGAACCGTTTACCAAGGACTGGTCCCAGGACTGGTCAAAGGGGGTGAGTCACCTGTAGAAAATACAAATAATCAGTGGTTGACTACATATCACAGGAAAAGAAATAATCTCTCCTACATCACATTTTAACGAGACGAGTGAACACACAAATCATCAGACACACCAAGACAAACCGATAATACGGGTGCAACTGAAAAGACTCATCTACAATTACCAATAAAGCCCTTAACGGACAAGATCCACATAAAATGAGACAATAAAACGTAACCCCGACCCTGGACCCAAATACCAAAACATTAACCGGCCCTTAATGATAGCCACACTTACATACTCGCACTGAATAATAGAGTTATCTGCCATGTTATCCTTCACTTCATCTGTCATGCTGTCTGTAAGTCTATCACACAACACACATTAATCTTATCTCCAAACGGTAACCTCCTCTAGGTTTATCCTCAAACAGTAAACAACACAAATACTTATTGCCAGAAAACTAAATTGGCTATCCTAACGTTACGGGTTAAATTCCCAACGCCAGGCCTATTCAGCCACCAAAGGCGCAGAGAATCAAAATATTCGCGAATGTACATCTCAACGACGACGAATAAAACCTAATCCAAACCCACGTTACGACGTCCCACAAACTGGTTGGACAAACCTCTCAAACAAGTTTAGAATTAAAAGAAATAGAAATTTGAACCCACAAACGTAAACAACACACCAACATAACACAACCATTAACGTAACTAACACGCCCACACAAATCAGCAACAACCAACCCAAAATAAGTTAGCCCAAATACGACCCAATGTAGGTTCATTAAACCATTTAAGATACAATTTCTCACAATTTACGACAATTCACAAAACGCAGTTAAAGCTGCAGCCACTGCACCAGAGCAACCCAAAACACAACTGACCTGCAAAATAAACTTACTGTACATGAATACACAACACAAATGGGACTGCTTCCATCCATCTGCAAATGAAAGGCACAATTTACAATTTACACCAAGGTCCCACCTATCTACTCACCTCTTCAGAAGAGTCACAGACTACACTGGTCTCCACCAAAATTCTTCTGCTCCTCAAAATGACATAGAGATTGGAACAGAAACCAAACAGCACAAATTGGTACAGATGCCACATCATCCTTGCCAAGTTCACTCAACTGGACTACGGGGTGAACATAAAAAATATAGAATAATCTCTAAGTGAACTAGAACTACATCTTAAGTTCACTTATATTATATAACCTGTTACCAAGTAACAAGATTATCTCGGAGGAAAAGGGACTAGCACCCTTCCAGCAACACGGATATTCGACAACTGACTAGAAATTCCCAAGTCAGTACAACGAGGACTCAAAAAAAATCAGACCTGAACTCAGGTTGGCCCCACAATCCACTGAATCCGCCTGTGAAGCGTGATTCACAGGTCCAACAGAAACAGAGAGTGACTCCCCCTTGAAACACAGACCTACAGATATCCACCTTCACACACGTGAGGAAAAACAGCAAGGGAAACAAGCCCTACCGAGAAATATTTCCCAAAACAGAAATTAGTCTCCCTTGACCACCAAGAGAGCATCCCTGAAACTCCACCTGTCACCAAGGCAACCATGTGGGCCACAAAAACAACCTTGGTTCAGTCAAGGCTTAGCAAGAACAAAGTCAGCACCCAGACAACTGCGACCTGACAAATATCGTTATGGTTTATATCAATGTTTGTGATAATATCATTGTGGCTTATCTCACTGTTTATGATAATGTTATTGTGACTTACCTCAATGTTTATGGTAACATCAGTATGGCTTATCTCAATGGTTATGATAGTATTATTGTGATTTATCTCAATGTTTATGATAATATCATTATGGCTTATCTCAATGTTAAT
>CM060314.1:83157234-83182234 GCA_030674185.1 Monoplex corrugatus
GTACGTATTCCAAGTGACGTCTTTGAAATATAGCGTGAAAGACAGTACGTATTCCAAGTGACGTCTTTAAAATAGCGTGAAAGATAGTACGTATTCCAAGTGACGTCTTTGAAAAAAAGCGTGAAAGATAGTACGTATTCCAAGTGACGTCTTTAAAATAGCGTGAAAGACAGTACGTATTCCAAGTGACGTCTTTAAAATAGCGTGAAAGATAGTACGTATTCCAAGTGACGTCTTTAAAATAGCGTGAAAGATAGTACGTATTCCAAGTGACGTCTTATTGAAATAGTCGTTCATGAATTTGATAGTAAACGTCTTCCAAGTGACATCTTTGAAATAGCGTGAAAGATAGTACGTCTTCCAAGTGACATCTTTGAAATAGCGTGAAAGACAGTACGTATTCCAAGTGACATCTTTGAAATAGCGTGAAAGACAGTACGTATTCCAAGTGACGTGTTTGAAATAGCGTGAAAGACAGTACGTATTCCAAGAGGCATCTTTGCAATAGCGTGAAAGGTTGTGTTTAATCGATGTGACATCATTGAAAGAGCTTGAAAGATTGCACGTCATCGGTGCGCCATCTTTGAAAGAGCGTGAAGAGTTATAATTAAATCGATGCGACATCTTTAACATAGCATGAGAGGTAGTGTGAAAGGTTGCACGTATTAGATGTGACGTCTTCGTAACAGCTTGAAAGCTTGTACGTAGTCGATGTGACGTTTTCGAAATAGCGTGAAAGGTTTGATATATTCGATGAGACATTTTCGAAATAGTGTGAAGGGTTTCACGTAATCGATGCAACTTCGATGAAATAGCGTAAACGGTTGTATGGAATCGATGCGACATCTTTGAAACAGCGTGAACGATTGTATGGAATCGATGTGACGTATTGGAAAGAGCGTGAAAGGTTGCTATCTGTGTATCTCTCTGTCTTAATGTAACACATAAAGATGAAATAAAATACCAATCTCTTGCATCCAGCTGTACTGGGAGACAAGGACAAGGACATATTCTGGGAGAGAGCGAATGGAGGGGAGAAGACGAGAACGAAAGCGAGAGCAAGAGAGAGAGGGGGAGAGGATGGGAGGGAGGGAGGGAGAGAGGGTGAGAGAGAGAGAAAGAAAGAAAGAGAGAAGAGAGAGAGAAAGCAAGAGAGTGAGAGAGAGAGAGAGAAAGAAAGCAAGAGAGAGAGAGAGAAAACGAGAGAAAGAGAGACAGAGAAACAGAGAATGAGAGAAAATGAGAGAGAGAGGAGACACATACAGACACACAGGCAGACACAGCGAGACAGACATAGAGACAGAGAGACAGACAAAAACAGAAACAGAGGGAGAGAGGGAGACGAGAAAGAAAAACAGAAGAAAAAAAAACACATAAAGACAAACAAATAAAAGTTTGGAGTGCAATCAAAAAGGGATTCATCGAACTCCGACAACTTCATGTACACGTTTGGGCAAAGATTCCAATCAGTTATTTGGCAGAGTCATTGTGAAGAGTCTACGCTACACCATATGCACTAGCATGGCCTCAAAATGCGAAGCGGAGGACGAGGGGGAAAATAAAACCTACGAAACACAAGCCTCATTTCACCGGAATAACCGAAGCATTAAGATGGGCAATGAAGAAGCCAGTCTTTACTCTTTTCCTGGATGATCCCAATTCTTATGGTGGGCTGGCGGACTCTTTGGACAGAGCCGTTGACTCAAGATCTGATGTCTCAGATTATATCCCAGCCCACAACATGAAAACTGATCTGTTCGCTGCCCATATTAATGTTTCGATCAATATGGCAGTCTTAGTCTCATTATCATCATCATCAGGTGCCCTGCCGCATGGCGTTGGCGATCATGGACCTCCATCTGCCTCTATCTCTTGTTGCCCCAAGCATCTCCTCCACCCTCCTCGTCTTCAGCCACTCCGCAAGTCCGTCTAGCATTTTCTCCCTGGGTCTACCTGGTGTTCTCTTACCCTCTAGCTTTCCCGTTGTGACCAGGTGCTCCAGATCCCCCTTACTCATAAAATGGCCTATAAATGTTGCCTGTCTTTTCCTAATCTTCCTTATGAGTGATCTCCTTGTGTCTGCCTCCATCAAGACTGTCTCGTTTGTTTTCTTTGCTGTCCATGGAACTCTCAACATTCTTCTTAGAAACCACATCTCGGCTGCTTCAATCTTGCTCTGGCTTTGCTTGCTGACTGTCCACGCTTCACATCCGTACAACAGTATTGGTTCTATATAACATTCAAGGACTCTCTTCCTGATGTTAATTGAAAGGCATTTGTTAGTAAGAATGCTTGTCATCTTCTTGAATGCTGTTTTGGCTTGGCCGATTCTGCCGGCTATTTCCGATGTGCATCTGCCGTCTGATGAAATGACCGTTCCCAGGTATTTGAACTTATTAACCTGAGTGTCAGATTAAAGTTTGATAAATCCTTTCTTCCTCCTCCCACCCCCTCGCCCTCCCGATTTCAAAACTTTGCCAGTGCTTAGGGTTTTTGTATATCTCGGGGAATCTGCTAGATAATATTCCTGGCAGATTTGGGTGGAACGCATATGGAATCACGCGAGTGCGATGTATCTCTCTTGAACAAACTCCGAATTCATAAACGCATATAGATTACTGACGGGATTGAAACTCGAGACTTCAAATTTGAAATCTACGGCGCTTTCAACAGAGCCAGTCTGCCCACTCAAACCGATAGAGGGTGGTGGGGGTGGAGGAGGGATGAAGAAGAGAGGATGAGAAGAGAGAGGAGGGGGAATAGAGAGAGAAAGGGAGGGGTGTAGGATTGATTAAAGCGACAAGGCAAGACTGTGCCTTCCACTCTGTACCTCAATACGTCGGCTTGGGTTTCTTGGTTTTTGTGTGAAACTTTGTCCTTGTTCGTTCGTTCGTTCGTTCGTTTCGTTCGTTCGTTCGTTCGTTCGTTCGTTGTTCGTTGGTTCGTTCGTTCGTTCGTTTCTTCGTTCCTTCCTTCGTTCATTCTTTTGTCTTTTAGTATGTTGGTTGGTTGGTTTGGTTGGATGGTTGGTTGGTTGGTTAGGTTGGTTGGTTGGTTGGTGTTGGTTGGTCGGTTTTACTGTTGTTATTGTTTGCTTGTTTGTTTGTTCGTTCTTTCGTTGTTCGTTCGTTCGTTCGTTCGTTCGTTCGTTCGTTCGTTCGTTCGTTCTGTTCTTCGTTCGTTCGTTTGTAGTGTTTGTCTGTTTGTTTGTTTGTTCGTATGTTTGTTTGTTGGTTGGTTTGTCCGAGTGTTTAGTCTCTTATTTTCCAACCAGATTTGGTTCAGTGTTCCATCCGATCTGGGCTATACATGGCTGAACAGTACAAGTGAGCCAAACGACGACAACGTGATTGATTTATTGACAGTTTCATTCTTTCCGATGGAGCCATGGACTCAAGACATGACATCCCAATTCAGTTCCAGCATGCAACATTAAAATCTGGCCTGTTTACTGGCACCATCTTGATGCTCCAATCATTTCGCCACAGTCCCATCTTACAACTCCCCACCCTCCCCCGACTTCCCTATTTCAGACCTTGCCAGCGATGCAGATGGGACTTCGAACAGGCTGAAGCTATCTTAGTGCCAGATAATTGCTGGCAGGTTTGGGTTGAGCGCATATGGATGGAATTGTCTTGTCTGTGTGTAATGAATCCCCATTGAACAAACCCCAGACAAATTCCAGACTTTGTTCTTGAATATGACAGCTTGGATTAATTTTCTTTAAGGATGGGATTGGATTTTTCTGATTGCTGTTTTGTATTTAGGTGTAATCAAAGGACATAACTCTTGAGAATTATCTCCCATGTTGTATAGAACTTCTCAGATCTAACACAGTTTGCGCTATCCATTCAGCTAGCATAGAAGCAGATACAACGTACTAAAAGAGTAAGCTCAGAACACGAGTGTTAGATCTGAGAAGTTCAAGACAACATGGGAGATAATTCTCAAGAGTTATGTCCTTTGATTATATTATAAAAATTCTCCCTGCTTCCCTCTTATTTCTTTATTTAGGTGGGTTTTTGTTGTTGTTTTGTTTTGTTTTGTTTATTTCTTTGTTATGTTCGTTTGTTTGTTTATTTATTTAAATCAGTTAATTTAGGTCAGTGTACCAACCAATCTGGAAGACATGTGACTAAACAGTACCAGAGAGTCTAAGTGAGGATAGTATGACCGATGCATCACCATTTACATTCTCTCGTCCTATCCACCAGAAAGCTGTTAATTCTATTCTAATAAGAAATGTATTTTGTATCGTTAAGTTCACGTCTACGTAAAGATCCAGTGCTTGATTCAAGATTGTTTGTAATAGTCAAATTCTAGTTTATAAAAAGATCACTTCATCATCATCATCATCATCATCATCACCATCATGTGCCCTGCCGCATGGTTTTGGCGATCATGGCCCTCCATATGCATGCATCTATTCCTTGTTGCCGTAAGCACATCTTCCACCCTCTCTGTCCTCAGCCACCCTGCAAATCCGTCCAGTATTTCAAACCGATGGAAGGCAACGTGAAACCACCATCGTATTTTCCCAAGATAAATCATGGCCAGCCAAAGCAAGAAAAATCACTTACGATGATAAAATATGTACTTGTAGGAAGAGATTACAAAATTTGTACTAGTAGGAAAGGAGTATATATATTATAAAACCTATGCTTGTTTATATTACAAGACTTCATGCTCACATTAAGATTATTTGAGGTTGTAAATTCATGCTTACGTGAATTCCATTCAGAATTTAACTTCATGCTTATATAAAGATCAAGCTAGAGTTGAAATTTACGCTTGCATGAAGATTATTGTAATAGATTATAAATTCCATGTTTATATGAAGATCATTTTAGATAATACCATTCTTGTTTATATGAAGAATAATTATTTTACTTTTCGATTCCATGTTTATACAAGATTATATCAGATTCTAAAATGTACGTTTGTTTGGAAAACATCATAGGTAATGATGTTCCTGTACATGAAACAGTGAACGAAAAGTTTCCGCTAGTAATAATGCAAGGGAAAGAACCACCCATAGGAATTAATTATAGTCAACCACAGTTGTCTCCCCTAGATCTTAACATTAAATTTACACTGACCTGCGATTATAGAAGTGTGGCGTTTGCCTTCTGTATCCCCAGCAGAGTGCCCCCATCTCAATGCATCGCCACTTGTTTTTGTTTACTTACTTTCTTACGGCCCGTAACATTATGGATGTGCAGGGCAACAACGGAGATTCTCCATCACTGTCTGTTCGGCGCATCACCATCACTCATCACCACCGACTACCAGCTTCTTCTCTCCTGTATCTGCAACGTACGCAAAACATAGCTGCTCGTCCTGTCCTCAGAAAGAAAAGACTTGATCATATCAGTCCGCTCCTTTGCTCTCTTCACTGGTTGCCTGTCTTAAAACGAATTGAATATAAGCTGGATACCTTGTGTTACAAATCTATTCACCAGTCTGCTCCATCATGTCTTTGCGAGAATCTCCATATTTATACATCTCGCACCTTGCGCTGAGCTTCAGACACTCTTTCCCTTCAGGTCCCTAACTTTAAACTATCTTTGGCTGTCTCAGGACCATCAGCCTGGAATAGATTTCCACTCTGAGTTCGCCTAACACCTACTCTTTCTGCTTTTAATTCCAATTTAAAAACCCTCCTTAATGAATTTTATCAGTACTTGTTTCCCTTAGTCTGTGTATTAAACATTGTTAGATTGTCTTTGTCAATTATATGCGTATTCCTGGTGTGTGAGTGCGGTTTGATTTGAATTGTCAAGATTTGGCGCCGTATAAATACTGTAATTTCTTTTTATTATCACTATTATTATCACCGCCGCCATTCACCCACTTTTCTTACTCTTATTCATTATGTGTTTTTTCAAAATGACAGTAAAAGTGAATTTGAAAACTGATAATTTGGGGAAAATAGAAAAACACAAGAAAGGGACACAAACGATGATTATTCATGGTACTATGGCATTTCCTAAGTTGTTGTTGTTGTTGTTGTTGTTGTTCTTATTGTTGTTGTTGTTGTTGCTGTTGTTGTTGTTGTTGTTGTTGTTGTTGTTGTTGTTTTTGCTGTTGTTGTTTTTGTTTCATACGAAGTTTGCGATATTTTTGTGTGTACAGAAAACCTAATATTGTTTGGAACTGTTGAACGTAAGGAAACAAAAAAAAAAGGAACTAAAACAAACAAACAAACAAACAAAAACAAAAAAGTGTTCCACATGATAATAATATTTGTGAAACGCTTTGTTTGCAGATGTGGAATAAAATAAACACAGGTACGCTGTCACAGCTCCAAGAGGCAGACAGTGTAGTTCTCTGTTTTGCAACAGATACAAACAGAAGACAAAGAGAATCACACAATGTACATTCTTGACAGTAATAGAAACCAAATAGAAAACTTTGAGGAAGACAACGCTGTAAACACTCACACCCACACCCACACCCACACCCACACACCCACTCTCTCTCTCTCTCTCTCTCTCTCTCTTTCACCACACACACACCACACACACACACACACACACACACACACACACACACACACACACACACACAGAGGAAGAGAGAGGGTGTGATGGAATAGTTGGTTGGTTGGTTGGTTGGTTGGTTGCTTGCTTGCTTGCTTGCTTGCTTGCTTGCTTGGATGGATGGTTGGGTTGGATTGAGTTGGTTGGATTGAGTTGGTTGGTTGGTTGGTTGGTTGGTTGGTTAGTTGGTTGGTTGGTTGGTTGGTTGGTTGGTTGGTTGGTTAGTTGGTTGTTGGTTGGTTGTTGTTTTGTTGGTTGGTTGGTTAGTTGTTGGTTGGGTTGGTTGGTTGGTTGGTTGGTTGTTGGTTGGTTGGTTGGTTGGTTGGTTGGTTGGTTGGTTGGTTGGTTGGTTTGGTGGTCGGTGGTGGTTGGTGGTTGGTGGTTGATTGTTGGTTGGTTGGTTGGTTGGTTGGTTGGTTGGTTGGTTGGTTGGTTGGTTGTTGTCGGTGTCGGTCGGTCGGTTGGTCTCGGCTGGTTGTTGTTTGGTTGGTTGGTTGTTGGTTGTTGGTTAGTCGGTCGGTTTGCTGTTGCTTGCTTGCTTGCTTGAGTTCGTTCTTTCTTTCGTTCGTTCATTCGTTGAGTGGTTGGCCAGCTAGTTCAAACAAAAAACAAAACAAAAAAAGAACACGCTACACACTTCACCCACGCCTTCTCCATACAGTCTGTACCAAAAAAATATACGTACACATAAATAAACAAAGCTGCCAAATGCCAAAACACCCACACGTCCATTTAAGTCTCAGTTCACCCGGAAAAGGATTATAAACCAAGCATAAAGCATGAACCACAGAATGGTTTTAGCTACAATCCTTATACCGACACTACCATAGAAAGCGGTTCCTGGCATACTCGCTTCTAAATAGTATCACTGCCATCCATAGATATGCATGGTCTTTCATTAAAAAGTTCCTCTTATGTGTATGAATTGAAATTATTTTTTTATTACATGTTTATCATTGTTTTTTTGATGTCTATTCACTGTTCAAAAATGAATTTTAAAAAAAAAGGTGAAAAAAAGGTCTTTAATATGCATAACCCTTTCACTGTTAAAAAATGAATTTAAAAAAAAGGTGAAAAAAAGGTCTTTAATATGCATAACCCGTCACCGTGGCTAAGTAGTCAGCGCACAACGTTAAACTGACCATACGGGTTGTGGGTTCGAATCCCTAGCAATCCTAAAGTTGTTGTGGATTTTTTTTTAACTGAAACCAGCTCCTACTCGGAATCCAATGGACTCTGAGGCTCGTCGGGGGATGAGGTGGGGCGGGGAATTCGGGAAAGAATAAGCACACAACTTAATGGGACCACGCAATCGAGTCTCATCTGCTTTTCGGATTTTCAAGTTAGTCTCTTAAACCCGCACCGCAAGTTTCTGCATCTCTCGGGCCTGGTTGACTCCAGGACGTAATTATTATGAAAAGTAAGCGTAGAGTACAGCCTTGTCATGTAGTGCCAATGTGAAATGGATCTCCACATCTATCATCATATCACAGAATATGATGGGAACCAGTTTGCCTGTCTTCCATTGCATAGCTATCTTTCACAGATTGCGAAATGCTAAATTGCCCGTCTCCCTATTCACATCTATGTTTGTAACACAGAGAATGACAGAGCTAGTTTTCTAGTCGCCCTGTC
This sequence comes from Monoplex corrugatus, assembly GCA_030674185.1. Taxonomy (NCBI): domain Eukaryota; kingdom Metazoa; phylum Mollusca; class Gastropoda; order Littorinimorpha; family Ranellidae; genus Monoplex; species Monoplex corrugatus. The sequence goes on from CM060314.1 coordinate 83,165,412, forward strand.
TATGTCTATTATATCACAGAGTTTTGACAAGTTACTGCCTGTCTCTTTACATATGTCTGTGATCTAGTCACAAACGGCTAGTTGCTTGTCTCCCTGCCAAAGCGACAAATTATCATCGAGTGTGACTGAGGCAGTTGCCTGTCTCCCGCCAATCCATGTCTACTACAGAGCCAGGTGCCTGTCTTTCTGTACATGTCTGTGATCATACTGACATAGTGTGAAAGAGCAAATCACCTTCTCTCTCTCTCTCTCTCTCTCTCTCTATCTATACCTGTCATCTCTCTGTCTCTATCTCTGTCTCTGTGTCTCTTTCTCATCTTTCTCTCCTCTCTTCTCTCTCTCTCTCTCTTCTTCTCTTTCTTCCTTCTTCTTTCTATTATCCTTCTGTCTGTCGTGTCTGTCTGTCTGTCTGTCTCTGTCGATGTCTATGACATCACAGTCCTCCTTCTTCTCTCTTCTCTTTCTTATCTCATCTTCTTTCTGTCCATGTCTATCATATTCACAGAGTTTACGACAGAGCATTGTGATCTTTTATATGTATAATTATGGTTATATAGTAGTGTGACAGATCCGTTGCTGTCTACCTTTCATGTCTATGATCATAATTCTTCACAGAGTGCGACGACCTAATTGCCTGTCCCCTATCATGTTAACCTATTGTAATTACCTGTCTCCATCCATGTTAACCATATGAATTGCTGTCTCCTACCATGTTACCTATTGCTAATTGCTGTCTCCATCTGTTAACATATTGCTAATTGCTTCTCTCTATCCATGTTAACATATGCTAATTGCCTGTCCTCTATCCTGTTAACCATATTGTAATGCCTGTCTCTTATCATGTTAACTATTGCTAATTGCCTGTCTCTCTATCATGTAACATATTGCTATTGCTGTCTCTCTACCTGTTAACCATATGCTAATTGCCTGTCTTCTATCCATGTTAACCATATGTATTGCTGTCTCTTATCCTGTAACCATATTGCTAATGCCTTTCTCTATCCATGTACCAATTGCTATTGCTGTCTCCCTATCCATGTTAACATATTGCTAATTGCTGTCTCCTATCCATGTTAACATATGCTATGCTGTCTCCCTATCCATGTTACCATATTGCTAATTGCCTGTCTCTCTATCATGTTAACATATTGCTAATGCCTGTCTCTCTATCATGTTACCATATTGCTATGCTGTCTCCCATCCTGCTAACCTATGCTAATTGCCTGTCTCTCTATCCATGTTAACCATATTGCTAATCTTGCCTGTCTCTCTATCCAATGTTAACCATATTGTGCTAATATTGCCTGTCTCCCTATCCATGCTAACCATATGCTAATTGCCTGTCTCTCTATCCATGTTAACCATATTGCTAATTGCCTGTCTCCCTATCCATGTTAACCATATTGCTAATTCTGTCTCCCTATCCATGCTAACATATTGCTAATTGCCTGTCTCTCTATCCATGTTAACCATATTGCTAATTGCCTGTCTCCTATCCATGTTACCATATTGCTAATTGCCTGTCTCCTATCCATGTTAACCATATTGCTATTGCTGTCTCTTATCATGTTAAACATATTGCTAATTGCCTGTCTCTCTATCCATGTTAACCATTGCTATTGCTGTCCCCTATCCATGTTAACCATATTGCTAATTGCCTGTCTCTATATCCATGTTAACCATATTAATGCCTGTCTCTATCATGATAACCAATTGCTAATTGCTGTCTCCTATCCATGTTAACCATATTGTAATTGCCTGTCTCTCATCCATGTTACCATATCTGTAATATGATAAAGCTAACCGTCTGTCTCTCTATCCATGTTTACCATATCCGTGAATATGATAAAGCTAAACGTCTGTCTCTCTATCCATGTTTACCATATCTGTGAATATGATAAAGCTAACCGTCTGTCTCTTATCCATGTTTACCATATCCGTGAATATGATAAAGCTAACCGTCTGTCTCTCTATCCATGTTTACCATATCTGTGAATATGATAAAGCTAACCGTCTGTCTCTCTATCCATGTTAACCATATCTGTGAATATGATAAAGCTAATTGCCTGTCTCTCTATCCATGTTTACCATATCTGTGAATATGATAAAGCTAACCGTCTGTCTCCTATCCATGTTTACCATATCTGTGAATATGATAAAGCTAAACGTCTGTCTCTCTATCCATGTTTACCATATCTGTGAATGATAAAGCTAACGTCTGTCTCCTTATCCAGTTTTACCATATCCGTGAATATGATAAAGCTAACGTCTGTCTCTCTATCCATGTTTACCATATCTGTGAATATGATAAAGCTAATTGCCTGTCTCTCTATCCATGTTTACCATATCAGTGAATATGATAAAGCTAATCGTCTGTCTCTCTATCCATGTTTAACCATATCTGTGAATATGAATTAAAGCTAATTGCTCTGTCTCTTATCCAAGTTTACCATATCTGTGAATATGATAAGCTAATTGCCTGTATCTCTATCCATGGTTTACCATATCACGGATCTTACAGCTAATTACCTGACTCCCTTATCCACGTTTAATTAACATAAAACACTGAATTACGAATCAGTTGCCTGTCTTCCTATCCTGTTTACCATAGTCAGTGATGTGACCGAGCTAGTATTGTCTCCTTCCATGTTTAACATATCACTTTATCAGTGAAATGTGACCAATTAGTTGCTTGTTTAACTATAGCGAATGTGACCGAGCCAGTCGCCTGTCTCTCTATCCATGTTCATGTATCAGTGAATTTAACCAGGCTAATCACCTGTATCCCTTATCCGTGTTTATCATATCAGCGAATGTGACAGCTTATCGCCTGTCTTTCTATCTATGTTTTACATCATCATCATCATCATCAGGTGCCTTGCCGCATGGCGTTGGCGATTATGGACTTCCATCTGTCTCTATCTCTTGTTGCCTCAAGCATCTCTTCCAACCTTCTTGTTCCCAGCCACTCTGCAAGTCCGTCTAGTATCCTCTCCCTGGGTCTACCCGGTGCTCTCCTTCCCTCCAGCTTTCCCGTTGTGACCAGGTGTTTCAATTACCCTTTCCTCATAAAATGGCCTATAAATGGTGCCTGTCTTTTCCTGATCTTTCTTATGAATGATCTACTTGTGTCTGCCTCCATCAAGACTGTCTCGTTTGTTTTCTTTGCTGTCCATGGAACTCATTATCCTTCTTAGAAACTACATCTCGACTGCCTCAATCTTGTTCTGGCTTTGCTTGCTGACTGTCCACGCCTCGCAACCGTACAACAGTATTGGTTCTATATAATATTCAAGAACTCTCTTCCTGATGTTAATTGATAGCATTTGTTGGTAAGAATGCTTTGCATCCTCTTGAATGCTGTTTTGGCTTGGCCGATTCTGCTGGCTATTTCTGATGTGCATCTGCCGTCTGGTGAAATGATCGTTCCCAGGTATTTAAATTTATCAACCTGTCTCAAGGTTGTTTTAACATACCAGAGCTAATTGTCTATTTCCTTATCCCTATCCGTGTTTATCATATCACGGATCTGACCAAGTTATTTGCCTGTCTCCCTATCCATGTTTATCATACATCACTTATCTGACCGAGCTAATTGCCTGTTTCACTATCCATGTTTATCATACAAGAACTATTGCCTGTCTCCCTATCCATGTTTGTCATACAAGAACTATTGCCTGTCTCCCTATCCATGTTTATCATACAAGAACTATTGCCTGTCTCCCTATCCATGTTTATCATACAGAACTAATTGCTGTCTCCCTATCCATGTTTATCATACAGACTATTGCCTGTCTCCCTATCCATGTTTATCATACACGAGCTAATTGCCTGTCTCCCTATCCATGTTTATCATACAGTACTTGCCTGTCTCCTATCCATGTTTATCATACAAGAACTATTGCCTGTCTCCTATCCATGTTTATCATACAAGAACTATTGCCTGTCTCCTATCCATGTTTATCATACAAGAGCTATTTGCCTGTCTCCCTATCCATGTTTATCATACACGAGCTACTTGCCTGTCTAACTATCCATGTTTATCATACAAGAACTAATTGCCTGTCTCCCTATCCATGTTTATCATACAAGAACTAATTGCCTGTCTCCCTATCCATGTTTATCATACAAGAGCTATTTGCCTGTCTCCTTATCCATGTTATCATACAAAACTAATTGCCTGTCTCCCTATCCATGTTTATCATACAAGACTTTGCCTGTCTCCCTATCATGTTTATCATACAAGAGCTAATTGCCTGTCTCCCTATCCATGTTTATCATACAAGAGCTATTGCCTGTCTCCCTATCCATGTTTATCATACAAGAGCTAATTGCCTGTCTCCCTATCCATGTGTATCATACAAGAGCTATTTGCCTGTCTCCCTATCCTATGTTTATCATACAGAGCTAATTGCCTGTCTCCCTATCATGTTTATCATACAAGAGCTAATTGCCTGTCTCCCTATCATGTTTATCATACAAGAGCTAATTTGCCTGTCTCCCTATCATGTTTATCATACAAGAGCTAATTGCCTGTCTCCCTATCATGTTTATCAACAAGAGCTATTGCCTGTCTCCCTATCATGTTTATCATACAAGAGCTATTGCCTGTCTCCCTATCCATGTTTATCATACAAGAGCTAATTGCCTGTCTCCCTATCCATGTTTATCATACAAGAGCTAATTGCCTGTCTCCCTATCCATGTTTATCATACAAGAGCTAATATGCCTGTCTCCCTATCCATGTTTATCATACAAGAGCTAATTGCCTGTCTCCCTATCCATGTTTATCATACAAGAGCTAATTTGCCTGTCTCCCTATCCATGTTTATCATACAAGAAGCTATTGCCTGTCTCCCTATCCATGTTTATCATACAAGAGCTAATTGCCATGTCTCCCTATCCATGTTTATCATACAAGAGCTATTGCCTGTTCCTATCCATGTTTATCATACAAGAGCTATTGTCCTTCTCCCTATCCATGTTTATCATACAAGAGCTAATTGCTCTGTTCCCTATCCATGTTTTATCATACAAGCCTATTGCCTGTCTCCCTATCCATGTTTATCATACAGAGAGCTATTTCCTTATCCCTATCCATGTTTATCAACAGAGCTACTTGCCCATTTCTTTATCCCTATCATGTTTATCAATCTAAGAGCTACTTGCCCATGTTCTTTATCCCTATCCATGTTTATCATACAAGAGCTACTTGTCCCATTTCTTTATCGCTATCCATGTTTATCATCAAGAGCTACTTGTCCATTTCCTTTATCCCTATCCATGTTTATCAACAGAGCTATTGCCTATTCCTTATCCCTATCCATGTTGATTCACACGATTGACGATGCATTTCCTTATCCCTATCCATGTTTATCACACCAGAGCTGATTGTCTATTTCCTTTATCCCTATCCATGTTTTATCACACAGAGCTATTGCCATTTCTTTATCCCTATCCATGTTTGACTGATTGTTATCACCTATCTTTACCGAGCTATTGCCTGTCTCCCTATCCATGTTTATCACACCAGAAACTGATTGTCTATTTCCTTATCCCTATCCATGTTTATCACACCAGAGCTGATTGTTCTATTTCCTTATCCCTATCCACGTTTATCACACCAGAGCTGATTGTCTATTTCCTTATCCCTATCCATGTTTATCACACCAGAACTGATTGTCTATTTCCTTATCCCTATCCATGTTTATCACACCAGAGCTGATTGTCTATTTCCTTATCCCTATCCACGTTTATCATACAAGAGCTAATTGCCTGTCTCCCTATCCATGTTTATCACACCAGAGCTGATTGTCTATTTCCTTATCCCTATCCACGTTTATCACATCACGGCTCTGACCGAGCTAATTGCCTGTCTCTCTATATATGCGTCTTACACAGCGATCAACTTAATCACATGTCTGCAACGTTGTGGTCACTTGGCGCAGGATTAAGGAGCTTACACGTTGATTGCTGCCACACTCTGCATAACACTGGTTAAAAAAAAACTGTACGTGAAATGACATGCATTTAGGTTGTCATTTACAGAGATTTTGCCCCAGGGTACAGGCCTGACGTATGCCTACCTCAAAGTATCCCCCCTGGGCAAATTTTGTGTGTCCTATTAAAAAAGCTAAGTCTGGGCTTACGTTTGTTCAAGAGGGATTCGTTGACCTTGGATTATCCCATATGTGTTCTATCCAATTTTGCAGTCAATTTTCTAGCAGACCCACTAAATCCTGCGGGGAAACCGCTTAAGTGGCAAGGTACTTGAAATCAAGAGAGGAATGGGATTAGCGAAACACTGACACCACCATTCTTTCTCGTTGTTGCTTAAAGCCCAGCCGACTGCGTAGACCCACATCAGGGCTATACACACAAGTAAAGAAAAAATACATAAAAAAAGAAAACATCAACAGGGAAAACAGAAACAGACAATGAAGTACACATATCAATGCATTTGCGCACATAATCTAAGGAGATGCCCCAGGCCTTGGGACCACCCCGTCCAATTTATCACACAGGAGATTTAAAAAGCACACCTGTATACAAATTTAAACATAACTAAGGACACTAAAACATACATAAAAAGAGGCCTAATTAACCTAAAATTGCTCTGGCATATCTTGCTGTCCTAGAGCAAAATAAAAGCACTTTATAGATATATGTACCCAATTATCAATCCTAAGCCAAAGTATATAAGACTTTATTGAACACATACAGGTGAAGGGACCAGCCAAGCAGAAAACTAGAGGAAGAAATGACAGAAAGCAAAGAGGAGCAAGGCAGAAACAAAGAAAGTGACATAAAAGAGGAAAATCTCAGAAGGCGAGGGTACTATTTATACTGAAAGAGCCACTGACATCCCCACAGGGGGGGGGGGGGGGCTGACACCACGAGAATAGCTGGAACATCAAGATGAGCAGCGAACAAGCCAGATTTGATATTGGGGTGTGGAGACTGGAGCTGGACACACCAGGAAGAAGATTCCGTTGATCAGTGACCAGGAATGGGTTTGGAGTTTTGGAGTTTGGAGTTTGTTCAAGTGGGATTCATCGCACTCGGACAATTCCATATGTGCTCCACCCAAATCTGCCAAAAGAACTATCTGGCAGACTCCCTAAGTCTGCGCAAAACCCTATGCCCTGGCAAGGTCTTGAAATTGGGAGGAGGAGGGGTGGGAGAAATTTTTGAAATACTAAGCTGACACCACCAGAATAATGGAAACATTAAGATGGACAGCCAACAGGCCAGTTTTTAATGTTGCAGGCTGGGATTGAACTCGAGATATCAGATCTTGAGTCAACAACGGTTCTATCAAAATAACCAAACCAGCCCGCTTGGGTACGATGGGGGGGGGGGGAGGGAGGAAAGACTCAGGACAGAATTCTATGTTTGAATGAATCGGGACAGGGCAATGACGAAGATAAGTTTCTTTTCTAACGGTAGAAATTATCAGTTAACCCTTCGACTCCCACACTCTATTCACCAACTGCAATAACTTAACCCCACTGATACCCTCAACCTATCCACCAGCTTCCTGTAGGCAGCTGGTGGATAGGGTGAGAAAGTCGAAGGGTTACGTTTTTTGTTTCGCTAGCATGGTTCACAATGCAGGATGCTGGTGGACAGGGTACGGGAGTCAAAGGGTTAAAAGCTGTCAAACATGCCGTTGATAATTTGCATATGTGACTAGACATAAAGAAGAATTCAGAAATGCTATTTCATGTTTCTTCCTGTTCCCAGGTCTACCCGATTCGTTGCACTGGGCACAATCCACTCCCTTACCTCTTGGCTCTTGCCCTGTACCTTCTTCAGAACAGGGCGATACCGATATGGCATGTCCACTTCTCAAATTGCAGAACTCATCTCACTTCCCCTTTGACATCATAGTTGCCTCCCCTCTCCCCACTTCTTACTACTGCTCATGAACACATGGGCATTCCATTTAGTCCCTTTTTATCCACTGGACGAGGTGGCAGGGAAGTTTTTAGTCCTCTTTTTATTATCCGTTGTTTGGTGTTTGTGGTCTGTTTGTGACTGTACGTTCGCGCTTGACAAATGCCGGTTGGCCGAAAATTTGCGCTTGTTTGTCTTGTTTTGTTGAATACGCGCTTGCATTGGTTTTCTTGTTCTTCTGGTTCCTGTTTGCTTGGGCGCGGGCAGTCGCACTTGTTTCGGATCTAGACATAAAGAATAGAGAAAAGAATATACGTAAAAACAAGTATACAACACATTACACACGGAAAACTAAAAGATAACAAATTTGTTGGTTGTGAAAATAAAGCAACATTACAGAGGAAAATTAAAATAATGAAAAACAGAGTGGGATGAGGGGTTGGGAGCTTCAAAACAATGCGGATCATTCGACACCTGAAAAAATCAGTGTGAATCGGAAGAGATGTGAGAGTTGAAACATTTCCTCTCTGCCCTTTCACTCCCTGCTCTCTCTGTTCTCATCTCTCTCTCTCTCTCTCTCTCTCTTGTGTCTCTGTCTCTGTCTCTGTCTCTCTCTCTGTCTCTGTCTCTCTCTCTGTCTCTCTCTCTCTGTCTGCCGTCTCTCTCTCTCTCTCTCTGTCTCTCTCTCTGTGTATCTCTCTTTTTTTTATCTGTCTGTCTGTCTGTCTGTCTCTCTGTCTCTCTGTCTGTCTGTCTCACTTCTCTCTGTCTCTCTCTCTGTCTCTCTCTGTCTGTCTCTGTCTCTGTCTCTCTGTCTCTGTCTCTCTCTCTCTCTCTCTCTCTCTCTCTCTCTCTTTCTCTCTCTGTATATGTGTGTGTGTGCGCGCGCGAGTGTGTGTGTGAGCGCGCGCGCGCGTGTATGTGTGTGTGTATGTGTGTGTGTGTGTGTGTGTGTGTGTGTGTGTGTGTGTGTGTGTGTGTGTGTGTGTGTGTGTGTGTGTGTATGAAATTAGACCTGTGTCTGAAGTTTCCTTCAAGCTATATTTGCTTTAAACTCTTTCCAAACTGACTTAGATGCATACATATAACAAAAGTGGTAAGACATAAATGAATAAATAAATGAGTAAATAAATATATAAACAAATATATAAATTTATAAACAAATATACATATACATATATATGTTATTGTGTGTGTGTGTGTGTCTGTGTCTATATACTTATATAATATACATATATATATTATATATATTCATACATATGTATGTGTTTATCTATTTATTTATGTTTTTATATCGTACAACTCTTATGCTAGCTTGACATTAAAAAGAATTATGATGATGATGATGATAGTTTCTGAGAGTGATTATGATGATGATGATGACGATAATAGATGATGCTGATATTTGTCTGTCTGTATTTGTGTATCTGCCCGATCTGCCTAAAAGTTCGTTGCATCTATGCGGCATTCCTTAAAATTCTACACAGCTCCGACTGCGTGTTAAAACATTGTATGCTGAAAACTCCCGGGTCACATCAAACATGGGTATACTTCCTGCCTGCTACATGCACGGCAATTATCCCTAAATAGTTTGTTCTCCATTCAGTTGACCTGGAGTGCTGGGGAAAGAAAGCTGTGACTGCTTTGTGTGTGGGTGAGAATTGTCCAGTGCTTTTGGGCATCAGTGGTAGTGCAATCAAGAGGTGAGTGCTTCATCTATCTGTGAATTAATTAAAACTAAGTTAGATCTGTCCAATTATTTTCAAATAAAAATGTATAAAAAGCTAAATTTGAAAAAAAAGGAAGAGGTCAGAAAACGAGAGCAAGAAGAGTAAAAAAATTAAAAGAATAAAGAGAGAGAAGAGAGAGAGGGAGAGGGAGAGAGGGAGCGTGGAAAAGAAATTACCTCACAGCACTGAAAAAGAGAGAAATAGAGAACGACTGAGACGGACAGACTGACAGAGAGAAACACAGACAATAACTTATTTTAAATGGGAAGACTTTGGATCCATAAACAGTATTGACATACGCATTGCATGCATGTATATAACGTTCGATGGACATTTCATTTACGAAAATTCAAGAAATGCAAGAAGTTAAATTGAAATAATAACTAATACAAATTACACATAGAATTCTTGGAACTAACGTTATAATCAAAAAATGTTCCATGAAAAAAATTATTTACGAAAAATCACAAAATACTAAGTTTAATTGAAATGGTAACTAATATGTTTTGTGCGTAGAATTTTTGAAAGTGATGTTATATTGAAAGAAATGGGACTTGTGAACAATTGTTTATTTAGAAAACGATTTTGGAAAGGGATCAAAGAAGTTTTGAAATCATAATACATCAGATGTACAAATAATAAATTGACGGAAAATAGTGTTTTACTTGGTATTATTTGGACAAAAGTATACACTCAGATTTGATACTTTGTTTAAACATCCTTCTCGGAAAAAAAATTGCACATTTATACACGCGAATGCCCAAACATGTTCTGTTTTCAAACAATACCATGCCCCAAAATACAACAAAATAATACAATACAAAACTGGCGTGGAATTTGCACACATTTAAAACGAAATGGCTGCTATATTTACCATAACAAGCAACCGAAACATGAAATTGTTTACTTAATTTATGACACACATATTGTGGACGTTTTTAAAGAAGAAATCTGATAGCACATCTGATCAATAATCTAGCCGTGAATGCTGACAAGTTCTTTTTCTTCAGATTGTATAATTTTTATTGTTAATTATACTTCATGTAATTGTGTATATACTTGCATTTAGGCATGTCGATATTTTACATGAATTTGCTGTTTTGTTTTGCAATTGTCTGTGCTATTTCCTCAAAATAAATTATGTAAAAAAAAAGCAGTGTATGCTTAATTATACACATCCATTTATTCATACATAAGTAAGTACGTATACACATACATTCACACATACATTCATGCATACCACTTCCACTCCTCGTCCTCCTCCTTCACTACTACTTACCACTACTACTAATACTAATACTAATACTGAGAAGAAGAAGAACAACAACAACAACATTAATGATAATACTAATGATAATTATTATTATTATTATTATTATTATTATTGTTGTTGTTATTATTACTGTTGTTGTTATTGTTGTTATTATTATTATATTTTTGTTATCATTGTTGTTGTTATTATTATTTTTTTTTTTTATAATCATTTCTTTATTATTATTATTATTATTATTATTATTATTTATTATTATTATTATTTATATTATTATATTGTCATTATTATTTATTTATCATAAGGCACTAAATTTTGATTTAAGATCAAAGAAAGATGCCACTTCTATCATTCACCAAAGCAATCGCCAACAACGACCTAATATCCAGGGCACAAACACACGCAAACTGGGAGGGGCAAAAGGATGGCACACACACAGATCATCACACAACAACACACACACAACACCAAACACCACAACAGCAGACAGAGAGAGAGAGACAGACAGACGACGAGACGACAGAGACAGAGACAGACAGACAGAGGGACAGAGAGAGAAAGAGACAGACAGACAGAGAGACAGATGACGAGTAGGGATACCAAGAAGGTGGCGAAGATCACCAGCTAGAATCCGAACAAAAGATCAGTCTAGGTATCTCCATCTTTGGCCTGATCTATGTTTCTCTTTACCTTCTTTCTCTTCTCCCCTCCTCTTCTCTCTCTCTCTCTCCTCTCTCTCTCTCTCTCTCCTCGCCTCACTTACTGAAAGTACTAGGCTACTCATTCAGTCCCTGCTTGCGTAACTTTTTGCTTTTCTCTCTCTCTCTTCTTCTCTCTCTCCTCCTCCTCTCCTTTTTCTTGTCTCTCTCCTCCTCCTCCTCCTCTCTCTTCTCTCTCTCTCTCTCTTCTTCTCTTCTCTTCTCTTCTTCTCTCTTCTTCTTCTTCTCTTCTCTCTCTCTCTCTTCTTCTTTTTCTTCTTCTTCTTCTTCTCTCTTCTTCTCTCTTCTTCTTCTTCTCTTCTTTCTCTCTTCTCTCCTCACTCCTCCTTTTCTTGTTCTCTTCCTCCTCTGACCCTATCTTCTTTAGTCTTTCTTCTTTCGTTTTCTTCTTCTTCTTCTTCTTCTTCTTCTTCTTCTTCTTCTCTTCTCTTCTTCGCAATTCTTTCTTCTTTCGCAATTCTTCTTCGCAATTCTCTTCTTCTTCTTCGCAATTCTTCTTCTTCTTCGCAATTCTTCTTCGCAATTCTTCTTCTTCGCAATTCTTCTTCGCTTCTTCGCAATTCTTTCGCAATTCTTCGCAATTTTCTTCTTCTTCCGCAATTTTTCTTCTTCTCTTCCTCCTCCCCCTCTTCCTCCTTCTTTTCCTTCTTCTCTCTCTCTCTGTGCTTTTCTGTAGTATCCTCCCCCCCTACCCCACCTCCTCACCTTGAATGCATACGCACTGGTAAATGAGTTTGCAGAGGACTACGATCTCTGCAGAAAACTCCTACAGGACGATTAAACATTCTGTCTTACTATTCTTAGCTCTGGAACGAAACGAGGTGCGAAGCTGGAGATTAATGATTCAGTTCTCTAAGCCTGCACGATCAGAAAACAAACTTTGAGTACTCTGGCAAACAGGGCACAGGTGGGCCCCGCTATGGGCACTGAGAACAGGTGAATGTCTTGCACTAGGGGCAATGCCAGGTGCGGACAACCATTTGATACCCTCTGCAACGAAATGAGTCTTGGGCTGTAGTTCAGAGTTGCAGGTTTTGTTCGGTGTTGTTGTGTTTTGTTATTGTGGTTTTGTTGTTGTTGTTTTTGTTGTTGTTTGTTGTTGTTTTTGTTGTTGTTTTTTTAGTTTCGTTGTTGGTGGCGGTGCTTTTGTTGTTGTTGTTGCTGGGGCTGTTCTTGTTTCATTGTTGTTGTTCTCTTCTATGTTTTGTAGTTACTGTTCTTGTACTTATTGTTGTTGCTGTGTTGCTGTTGTATTGTGCTGTTGCTGTTGTGTTGTTGTTGTTGTGTTTTGTGCTGTTGCTGTTGCTGTTGTGTTGGTGTTGCTGTTGTGTGTTGCTGTTGTTGTTGTTGCTAGTGTTTTTGCTGTGTTTGTTGTGTTGTGTTGTGCTGTTGCTGTTTTGCTGTTTTGTTGCTGTGCTTGCGTGGTCTGTTGCTTTGTTGTTGTTGTTGTTTAGTTTGTTGCTGCTCTGCTGTTTGTTGTTGTTGTTATGTTTTTTGTTGTTATTGTTTGCTGTTCTTCCTCTTGTTCCTGTCTTGTTGCTGTCATTAATGTTCTGAGTAGATTACGCATGAAGGGAGTTTAGGCACCAACAAGTCTGCACACACGTTGAGCTGGGAGATAGGAAAAATATCCACCCTTTATCAACCGGATAGGAGTTACCCGAGCAGGATCGAACCTTAGACCTTACGATTTGAAGTGTGACGTCTCACCCACTTGATTACAATGCCCGTCATGATGCCATTTCAAAACCTTGCAGGAACGATGGTGGAACATTGCCCTGCCGTTTCGTTTGTATTTATGTACGGTTTGGGTTAATTAGATGGATGCGGCAATGTGAATATAAAATATCGTTGATATTCATAGTTCACACAGCAGTGAAAGATACTATTTTTTTTCCTAAGCTGTAATTGCCGATCAAAGATTAGATTTGATGATAATACTTCTTTTTTTTAATTGACTGTGGGGTTTGTTTGTTTGTTTATTTGTTTGTTCGTTTGTTTGTTTGCTCGTTTGGCTTATTTTTGACTTTTTATTTATTTATCTTTTTTTTATTTATTTATTATTTATTTTTATTTATTTGTGTATCTGTTGTCATTATTATTGTTATCTGGTTATTTATTTGATATTATTGTATTTATTATCTATTTGTTTCTTTATTTATTTACTTACTTATTTATTTTGCTACGCTAACGCACAAAAATACTATGAATCGGAAGGCCTGGGTACACAACTAAGTGAATGGTTAAACATTGAATAATGACGAATGAAACATGATATGACAACAGTTCCACAGCTAAAGAGACGTGTACCCATTTTCCCACAGACAAACTACTGTCACGAAATAACAAACAGAGGAAACAGATCCCCCATTCTGACTTAAACTTCGTTTTATGGCTGATGGTCACATTTGAGAAGCAGTAAGAACAATTCCACAGCTATAGAGACGTGCAGTTTTACTACAGGCCTTTGGGTTTAACATATCGCTTTGCTTATTTAATGCGGAGATATGGCATAGTTTTATGACTCGTTCCTGAGCTGTGTGGGGCAAAGTCTCTGTCATATTAGTTGGTGATTGCTCTAAGCACAAAAAGGTTGGTCCTTTTGATGTGTCACTGACCTACGTGGGTTTCTGTGTGTGTGTGTGTGTTGTGTGTGTGTGTGTGTGTGTGTGTGTGTGTGTGTGTGTGTGTGTGTGTGTGTGTGTGTGTGTGTGTGTGTGTGTGTGTGTGTGTGTGTGTCTGTGTCTGTGTGGTGTGTGTCTGTGTCTGTGTTGTCTGTGTTGTCTGTGTGTCTGTGTCTGTGTTTATTAGAGGTACGTTTGTGCTATCTGCGTGTGTGTGTGTGTGTGTGTGTGTGTGTGTGTGTGTGTGTGTGTGTGTGTGTGTGTGTGTGTGTGTGTGTGGTTGTTTTATTGAAGGTCATCTCGTGCTGACTGTGTGATAGCAGGATTTGCCAGTTTGTGTTTTCCCATTTTCTTGAGTTCAAGCTGAGCTTCTCTTGTCTCTGTCTCTGTCTTTCCTCTCTGTCTCTCTCTCTCTCTCTCTCTCTCTCTCTCTCTGTGCTCTGTTCTCACTGTCTCTGTCTCTCTCTGTCTCTCTCTGTCTCTGTCTCTCTCTGCCTCTCTCCTCTCTCTCTCTCTCTCTCTCTCTCTCTCTCTCCCCTATTTCTCTCTTTCTCTCTCTGCCATTGTTTCCCCCATTTTCTTTGTCATTCTGTCTCTGTTTTTTTTTTCTCTGTCTCTGTCTCTCTCTATCTCTCCCTTCCTATCTCTCTCTCCCTCCCTCTCTCTCCTCTCTCCCGTCTCTCTCCTCTCTCTGTGTGTGCCTGTCTATCCTCTCTGTCTCCTCCCTCCCTCTATCTTCCCCCTTCTCTCTCCTCTCTCTCTCCTCTTTTTTTTTCTCTGTCTCTACTGTCTCTCTCTCTCTCTCTCTCTCCTCTCTCTCTTCTCCACTCTCTCTTTGTCTCTCCTGTCTGTCTCCGTCCGCTCTCTCTCTCTCTCCCTTTCTCTGTCCCTATCTACTTCTCTGTCTCTGTCTGTCTGTCTCTCTCTCTCTCTCTCTCTCTCTCTCTTTGTCCCTGTCTCTGTCTTTCTCTTTGTCTGTCTGTCCGTCTGTCTGTCTGTCTCTGTCTCTGTCTTCTCTCTCTCTTTCTCTCTCTCTCTTATTCTTGTCAATCTTAACATTTTAACTTTTAAAGTGATAGAATATGTTAGTCCCAGCTGTTCTCGTATCTTATACTGCCAATCGATCGATTTAAGTTTTCTTCTCGAATTTGCTGTTCTCGCCACAGATGTGTTGAGTAGCAAAGACTAGATTGGAAAATAGTCGTTGGTTTTAGCCACCAACGTTTGGCTGTATGGAAATGTGGGATTGAAGTGTCATTTCACTCATGTTCATGTTCATTGCCATGGTGAATGTCTTTTTGCCTCTTCTCTCTGTAATAAAAATCTTGACTGTGTCTTTGAAATTGCAAAGAGACAGTGCAGCTGTTTTAGACAGAGAAAGAGAGAAAGAGAGAGAGAAGAGACAGACAGACAGACAAACAGACAGAGACAGAGTGTGTATACATGTGTTGTGTGTGTGTGTGTGTGTGTGTGTGTGTGTGTGTTGTGTTGTGGTGTGTGTGTGTATGTGTATGTGTGTGTTGTGTG
This sequence comes from Monoplex corrugatus, assembly GCA_030674185.1. NCBI lineage: Eukaryota > Metazoa > Mollusca > Gastropoda > Littorinimorpha > Ranellidae > Monoplex > Monoplex corrugatus. The sequence goes on from CM060314.1 coordinate 83,181,181, forward strand.
TTGTGTTGTGTGCGTGTGCGTTTGTTGCTTATTGTGTGTGTGTGATTTCTATTTGTTGCAAGTTTTTCTCGGTGATTTTCTCCATTATTTATTGTTGTATAATTTGAATTTCTTTTTTTTTTCTTTTCTTTCCTTTTTCTTTTTTTCTTTTTTTTTTTTTGTCTTTAATTTGCTATATTTTTTCTAATTAACCGCGTACTTGTCTGTCTCAAGCCCAAGTGTTCGTCTCAATACCCACGTAGTAGTCATCTGAATGAACGTCTAACTTGCATTTGGGAGATCATGGGTTACATCCGCCTTAACACTTATGCCTGGCGAAGATCTACATGTGTGGAGACCTGCCAGTGCCTAGACCATCCTGCGTGTGTATACGCATGTAGAATATCAAATATGCAAAATTAACCCTTTGACTCCAGTACGTATCCCTACTCCCTGCAGAAGCTATCAAAAGAATTAACCCTTTGACTCCCGCATCATATCCACCAGCTCCCTGCAGGAAGCTGTTGGACAGGATGAGGGAGTCAAAGAGTCAAGTTTTTAGCTTTGCTAGCATTGTTGACAATGAAGTATGCTGGAAGCCAGGGTACGGGTGTCAGAGGGTTAAAGATATTGATTCACGTGTGTGCCTGGATTTAGTATGAAAACGTGAAAACACCCTGCACACACGCCCATCAGAAATGCTGACTGAGCAACAACATACTAGAATGTGGTCAGCTCACTTAAAAGCTTAGGTTCTTTGGACACGACTTAAAGAAAAAGGAAAGAAAGAATTAAAAAAGAAATCCGATTTCGAGCATGTGTAATGCCCAACGGGTCCAAATGAGTTAGGTGAACAGCGTTTTACAGAGACGATTTATATGTAATAATCAGTTATGTATTTTCTATCATTTACAGATTTAGGACCTCAGCAAACGACGTGAGACAGAAAACCAGCTGTTTTAAACGGACAACCGGAGACTGTGTGTGGGTGGACAACCAGCCCCGGAAGTGGCTGTAACGTCGACGTATTATGATGCGTTGATGACGACAGCGTCGATGACGTCAAAACAGTTGC
>CM060314.1:83187234-83197234 GCA_030674185.1 Monoplex corrugatus
GTGTGTGTTTGTGTGTGTGTGTGTGTGTGTGTGTGTGTGTGTGTGTGTGTGTGTGTGTGTGACAGAAAGAGAGAGATAGACACAGTGAGAGGAGAGAGAGAGAGAGAGAGAGAGAGAGAGAGAGAGAGAGAGAGAGAGAGAGAGAGAGAGAGAGAGAGAGAGAAGCGAGTCCTTATTCTTTTTAATTTTCGTTGATGTTATTGTTTTGTGTGTGTGTTTTGTGTGTGTGTTGTGTGTGTGTGTGTTATGGTGTGTGTGTGTGTGTGTGTATGCCTAATGTTGTGTGTGTAATGCTGTGTGTGTGTGTGTGTGTGTGTGTGTGTGTGTGCGCGCGCGCGCGCGCGTGTTTGCTTGTATGTCTGTGTGTAGAAACGATAAATGAAGAAGATGATGGGCAGTAAAGTGGGGGGGGGGGGGGGGGGCAGAGGGAGGGGAAGTATAAACTCTGTGTGTTTAGCAGGCAATTTGAATTAGGATTTCTTTGCGAGAAATTCATCGCACTTTGACAATGCCAATTCACACCACTCAGATCTGTCAGTAACGATCTAGCAGTCGCCTTTGCCCTGCGCAAAGCCGGATGCACGCAAGATCTTCGAATGCGGCAGAGGGGGGGGGATCTTAATGTAATTGACATAAAGCTGATGTAGCTAAGATAGATTGATTTTATGACATAAGACTGATGGGGGTTAGTGATGATATTTAGTGACACTACAAGAGATTGAGCGTTAAGATAGAATTTGAAATTAAGTTGACACTACAAGACTGATTGTAGTAAGTGAACTTGATTTTAAGTGCACTACAGGATGATTTAGTGTAGTGGAACTATATTTAAGTTGATACTACAAGACTGATTGTAGTGCTAAGATGGGAACTCTGAATATTTAAGTTGACACTACAAGACTGATTGTAGCGTAAGATGGGAATTTGAATATTTAAGTTGACACTACAAGACTGATTGTAGTGCTAAGATGGGAACTCTGAATATTTAAGTTGACACTACAAGACTGATTGTAGCGTTAAGATGGGAACTCTGAATATTTAAGTTGACACTACAAGACTGATTGTAAGGCTAATATAGGGAACTGATGCTCTGAATATTTCAATTGACACTACAAAGACTGATTGTAGTTAAGATGGGAATTCTGAATATTTAATTGACACAAAAGACTGATTGTAGTGTAAGATGGGAATCTGAATATTTAAGTTGACCCCTACAATGAGACTAAATATTCAATTAGACTATAGTAAGATGGGAACTCTGAATATTTAATTGACACAACAAGACTGATTGGGAGTAGTTGAAGATATAGAAATTCTGAATAATATTAAGTTGATCACTACAAGACTGATTGTTACGTCTAAGATGGGCAGCAAAAAGTCCACGTTTCATGGTGGCGGGGTGAGGCTAACTCAAATTTAGTTATCCAAAACAAGTGTGACTGCCCACGTTCAAGCAAACAGGAACCAGAAAAATCACGAAAGAAGAATAAGAACGTGTATTTAATACAATGAGCGCTTGTCTTGTCTTGTCGTATTAAATGCGCGTTCTTATTTCTTCTTTGTGGTTTTGTTGTTTGTTGTTGTTTTTTCTGGTTCAAATTTCGTTAGTTAGCTGTGTTGGGAGGAAATTTCGTTTAATCTGTGTATTTTGTGTATATCAGAGTAATCATTTGCATAGGGTTTGATACTGCATGTGATCCTGTTTGCTTTGATGTCCATTTTGTTGACACCCGATTTACTATTCTATTCTTCATTCCCAATGTCAGTCTCATAGAAGAAATCTGTCTTCTGCATATCATGATGAAGAAAGAAGCACAGAAAAAAAGATGAACTTTTTAAAATTTCTCACTATTATGACGGGCAAGATAATTCAGTGGGTAAACTTTAGACATCGGTGAGAAGATCTTGGGCTCGATTCACTAGGACACTACGTTATGAGTAAACGGTTGAGTCTTTTTTTCTTTTTTTTTTTTTTTTTTTTTTTTCGATTTCCTTATTTAAAATGTGTGTAGCTACCAGTGCCTAAATTCCCTTCGTGCGTTTATGCACATGCAAAATATGCAAAATGACATGTTAAAGATGCTGTACATTATGTCAGTGCCTAGCTTATAGAATTGCGAAAACAACCAACGTACACATACATCAGAGATAAAGTGTGCAAACTGCAGCACAAGCCGATTCCACAGCTTGGCAAAACAACTTATATACGCATTCAAATAAAAAAAAGAGAGAACGTTCAAGGAAATCATTATTATTATTATTATTATATTATTATTATTATATTATTATTATTATTATTGTTATTTTATTTTATTGTTATTTTTTATCTATTATTATTATTATATTATCATCATCATCATCATCTTCTCATCGTCATCACCTCACATCTCACGGATAGCAGTTGTAGTAGTAGTAGAGTAGTAGTAGTAGTAGAGTAGTAGCAGTATTTGCTAAGCCTCGCTATGATCATGCCCTGGAGAACAAATACATCCCACCAAATGAGTTATACGGGTTGGCACGAGTCTATATAAGGGAAGTAACTCTTTATTTGCAGAGAATATTTTTTTGTCGTTTGCTTCCCTTATTCGTTTCTTGTTCTTTCTTTCTTTTTTTTTCTTTTTTTTTGTTTTTTTTTTCTTTCTTTCTTGCTTTCTTTTTTGTGTGTTTATTAATTTATTTTTTTTTTTTTTTATTTATTGTTATTCTTCTTTCTTTAATTTTTATTCATTTATTTGTCTTACGAGCGTGCGCGATCTCTCTCTCTCTCTCTCTCTCTCTCTCTCTCTCTCTCTCTCTCTCTCTCTCTCTCTCTCTCTCTCTCTTCTCTGTCTCTCTCTCTCTCTCTCTCTCTCTCTCTCTCTCTCTCTCTCTCTCTCTCTCTCTCTCTTCTTTTATCTTACTGTCCTGAAACGGTAAGCTGACAACCGCCATGACAATTGATGCATGGAAATGATCAGCTTACTATGCCATGGTATGTTGCAAACTGATTTGAACTCCAGACATCATAAGTCCATGGCTCCCTGAACAAAGACTTAATCGCAGGCTCGTTGGTTCCAGTCACGGAGGTTTCTCCTCAGACAAGGTTCTGCTGTCCGCCTCTCCCAGCGCATAAGGTTTGTGCAGGATGAAAGACTATGCCAGATAACCGCTGGAGCAGATTTGGGTGGGGCAAGCCCATATGGACTTGCCCTTCGTACACAGACGCCCACCCATCCCCCACCCATCCACCTGCCCCTAAAAATCCAAACTTTTGAACGAGTGGATTCAGTCAATAGATTTACTTAAGAGCCTGTATTCTAGTGGATTTTAGCGGGTAGACTTTTTTAGAGGTTGTGTGTATAGACGTTGTTTTGCCCACACTGTGTAGATGGTATGTTGCTGCATAGTCTGCATACTCCGTCTTCAGTGAGCGTGCATGCTGAGTGCTTTCGTCTTTCCATAAGCCACAGAATGTTGAAAGACTTTTCCAATTCTGAACGTGCATAGTTGCTATTCTGCATGTGTGCACGCGTGCTTTCACAAAGGAGGTTTAGGCACTGACAGATCTATACAAATGTTGGCATAGGAGATCAGAACCAAAAAATCTCTTCCGTTTATCCACCAGGGGGAGTAACCAGGAAGGATCGAACTCCAGACATTCCGATTGTAAGTGGGATGTCTCGTAAGTGGGATGTCTTGCCAATTCGATTACCACTCCCTTAGGCTGGAATTTGGCTCAAGGCCCGATAAAATCCTGTACCTATGGCTTATATTGCTTTCAGCACACCGACAAAATAGGTGATCAGTGGAATGAAGAAATGACTGTGTAGAGTCACAGATGTATATTTAAAAAATTTTTTCAAGACTATTATCATTATTTATCTATTCATTCGTCTTCTTCTTCTTCTTCTTCTTCTTCTTCTTCTTCTTCTTCTTCTTCTTCTTCTTCTTCTTCTTCTTTTCTACTTCTTCTTCTTCTTCTTCTTCTTCTTCTTCTTCTTCTTCTTTTTCTTCTTCTTCTTCTTCTTCTTCTTCTTCTTCTTCTTCTTCTTCTTCTTCTTTTATTATTATTATTATTATTATTATTATTATTATTATTATTATCATTATCATTATTATTATCATCATCATTATTATTGTTATTACCTGAACTGCATGCTTAACATGGAATAACTCTTTTTCCTTGTGGTTTGTGTGTGTGTGTGTGTGTGTGGGGTGTGTGTGTGTGTGTGTGTGTGTGTGTGTGTTGTGTGTGTGTGTGTGTGTGTCTGTGTCTGGTGTCTGTGTGTTTGTGTGGTATTGTATTTCAGCTTCGGTTTTCTTGAAGGTTTTTTTTTGGGGGTGGGGGGTTGTTTTGTTTTTGTTTTTTGTTTGTTTTTGTTTAGTTTGATTTGGTTTGGGTTGGTCTGGTTTGGTTGGCTGGTTTGGGTTGGTCTGGTTTGGGTGGTCTGGTTTGGGTTGGTCTGGTTTGGGTTGGTCTGGTTTGATTGCGTATTTTTTCTAATACCTCTGAGCTGTAGCTCTCAGTACATGGAGCGCCTTTTTTTTTTTTAAGTTACTGAAACATATCCTTCAATAACCACATCCAGTACTCAATAAATTAAATAAACGAAGAGATCATTTCTGAATTACAGCCTCACAACTACGGTGACAAAAAGCCGTGTTGATATCTTTTGGTCAGAAACTTCTCAGTTAATTTGTTTTAGTTTTTTTGCAAGTCGGAATGATAAAAGGAAAAAAAGTCATGACCGTTTCTTTCGCCAGTCATACCATCGGAAAACCATTGTCCGTGCTTCCTTCCAAAATTCGGACACAAGAAAAGAAGACAGATATTTTTCATATTCCAAAACATGACCGCAGACATATTATAAAAATGAAATCAAGAAAGTTTGCAAGGGAAGCAACTTTTACTGAACTGAAGACGCTAATCTAAAACTGCAGTTGCTTCCCATGCTGAGTTGCCTTTGGTCAGATCCACATGAAATTATTCATAAAATGGTTATATTTATAATTTCGTCTAGCACAGAAAAGTTAAGGACGTAAAGCCTTTTTCTTGTTTTTCTTCATCCAATCTATTAAGCTTGTCTTTTAGTAAAAATTCGAATCAAAAGCGGTTGTGCACAAAGAGAAACTACAAACATGAAAATAGAAAGATCATGCATGTTTAATTCAAAAAACAAGACATTTTCTTTCTTTCTTTCTTTCTTTTTTCTTTTTCTTTTTTTTTCTTTTTTCTATTTTCTTTTTCTTTTTTTTTCCTTATTTTAAAGCAAATATTTGCAGTGTTTTGTTTCAGTGTATCTTACGGTCATAAACGTCTACATACTATTTTGCTCTTGTCTATTTCATGACGGGCGCGGTAATCAACTAGGAAAACTTGGGACTTCCAGTCGGAAGGTCTTGGGTTCAATCCGCTTAGCGCTTCGACTCCCTCACCCTGTCCACCAGCGTCCTACTTTTTCCAACCATGCTAGCAAAGCAAAAACTTAACCCTTTCACTCCCCCCACCCTGTCCATCAGCTTACAAGGTTATGTTTCTGCAGTTGGTGGACAGGTGTGGGAGTCAACGGGATCTAACCACTTTGACCTGGTGGACGAAGGACGGATATCTTTTTTCCGTTTTCCCAGGTCAACGTGTGTGCAGATCTGCCCCCCCCCCCCCCCACACACACATAATACACACACACACACACACACACCACGCACCCACACACACACACCACACACACACACACACACACCACACAGCACGCACATACACACACCAAAAATAACAACAACAAAAGCTACAAAGAATTAACAACTCACTCTCTTTCTCTGTCATACACACCACACACACCACACACAAACACACACACACACAACACACACACACACACACTCACACACACATACACACACACTCACTCTTGTCTACACGTCTCTGCACTGTCTCTGTCTCTGTCTCTGTCTCTCTCTCTCTCTTCTCTCCTCTCTCTCTTACACACACACACACACACACACACACACACACACACACAACACCAACACACACACACACACAACAACCAAACAATAACAACAACAAAAACTACAAAGAATTAAAACTCACTCTCTCTTTCTCTGTCATACACTGACACACACAACACACACACACACACACACACACACACACACACACACACACACACACACACACACATACGCACACACTCACTTCTTCTCTCTTACACACACACCACACAACACCCCACGACGCACACACGCACACACACACGCACACACACACCACACACCACCACACACACACACAAACAAACACACAAAACTACAGATACAACTCTCTCTCTCTTTCTCTTCTCCGCGCACACACACACACACACACACACACAACCACTCACCACCACACATACACACACATACACACACACACACACACACTCTCTCTCTCTCTTCCTTCTCTCTCTCTCCTCACACACACACACACTCACACACACACACACACACACACACACACACACACACACACACACACACACACACACACACACACACAACAACCAGTTTGCACTAACAGCATCTCACCAAACAACCAGTTTGCATGCTCACCAAACAACCAGTTTGCATGCTCACCAAACAACCAGTTTGCATGCTCACCAAACAACCAGTTTGCATGCTACCAACAACCAGTTTGCATGCTCACCAAACAACCAAGACTTGCATGTCACCAAACACACAGTGCAGCTCACCAAACAACCAGTATTCAGCTCACCACAACAACCATTTGCATGTCACCAAACATCAGTCTTTCTTTGCTCACCAAACAACAGTTTGCACTCACCAAACAACCAGTTTGCATGCTTACCAACAACCAGTTTGCATGCTCACCAAACAACCAGTTTGCATGCTCACCAAACAACCAGTCTACATGCTTACCAAACAACCAGTCTGCATGCTTACCAAACAACCAGTTTGCATGCTTACCAAACAACCAGTCTGCATGCTTACCAAACAACCAGTTTGTATGCTTACCAAACAACCAGTGTGCATGCTTACCAAACAACCAATCTGCATGCTTACCAAACAACCAGTGTGCATGCTTACAAACAACCATTTTGCATGCTTACCAAACAACCAGTCTGCATGCTTACCAAACAACCAGTTTGCATGCTTACCAAACAACCAGTGTGCATGCTTACCAAACAACCAGTCTGCATGCTTACCAAACAACCAGTTTGCATGCTTACCAAACAACCAATTTGCATGCTTACCAAACAACCAGTTTGCATGCTTACCAAACAACCAGTTTGCATGCTTACCAAACAACCAGTTTGCGTGCTTACCAGTCAAACAGTTTGCCTGCGTACCAAAGACGCAAGATTGTGAGACAACTTAGTGAAACACAGGCAGCAGCCTAATAGCTTCAAGTACTCCGTGCTCCACTGAAAAGTCTGATTATGTGTAATGCGGGATTGAGTCTGTGTTTGGAGAACAGAACGGCCACTGAATAAAAACGATTTATAATACATAATGTGTTTGTTTGCTGGGTCGAATCCAGAATGTTTGCTCCTAATGTGAACGTACTTAACCTGCTTATATCATCACTCTATACACGATAGAACTACGTGAGGTGAGGGTTTTTTTTTCTTTCTTTTTTTTTTTCTTCCTTTTTTTTTTTTTTTTTCATTCTTTTTTTTTTTTTTTTGTTACCTCTGGCATAACTTGGTCCTATTCTTGTTCTTCAGCATCGACAAGGACAGTGACAGTGACAAGGATACTCTTCTCCCAAAGGCAGAAATTATCAGCTAAAAGCCATTTTTCAACCTCCTCGTTGCTAATTTACAGATTTGCCCTGGACTCTAGATACAGAAGAAGAAATACAGTACATAGTGAAATTAAATAGAACGGTGTTTGTTGTCTTTGCACGAACTATAGAAGGAGAAACGTAGGAAAGAAAGTGGTACATATAATTAATGTGTGTGTGGGGGGGGGTATGGGGGGCAGTGGGGTGGTGGTGGTGGGGGTGGACGAGTGGATGCGTGCATGCATTTGTGTGTATGTGTGTGTGTGTGTGTGTGTGTGTGTGTGTGTGTGTGTTGTGTGTGTGTGTGTAGTGTGTGTTGTTATGTGCATGTGTGTGTGTGTGCGTTTGGATGATGTTGTGTGCGTGTATGTATTGGGTGTCGTGTAGTGTGTGTTTTTATGTGTGTGTGTGTGTGTGTGTGTGTGTGTTGAGCGAGCGCGGCGCGGAGGGCACAACACAACACACACACACCTCACCACCACTCTGCATGTGAATTTAAGTACGTTCCTGTTTTCTTGAACCAATATGCTAAAAAAAAAAAAAAAAAAAAACTCTCCGAGCTACGGTACGTACTGTAATATTGTTCCTTTCAGACTAGCAGTGCAATTTCCCCTTCAGGAATCAATAGCATGTTAGTGAGATTACACAGCTTCGGTCTACCGATTCTATCCATCTCGCATAACTGGGTGATTTGGTCCACTAATCGATACCCTGAAAAACATGTTAACACTGAACGGTTTGCTATTGTTGGTTGTGTTGTTGTGCTGTCATTATATTGTTGGTGTGATGGTTTGGTACTTTGGAATTTTTTTTGGATGGTGTTACAAGGGTTGTGGCTGTTTGCTTGTTTGTTTGTTTGTTTGTTTGTTTGTCTGTCTGTTTTTGTTTGTTTGTTTGTTTTAGTTTGTTTGTCTGTCTGTTTTTGTTTGTCTGTTTTTGTTTGTTTTTGTTTGTTTGTTCGTTTGTTTGTCTGTCTGTTTTGTTTGTTTGTTTTTGTTTGTTTGTTTGTTTGTCTGTCTGTTTTTGTTTGTTTGTTTGCTTGTTTGTTTGTTTTTGTTTGTTTGTTTGTCTGTCTGCTTTTGTTTGTTTGTTCGTTTGTTTGTTCTGTCTGTTTTTGTTTGTTTGTCTGTCTGTTTTTGTTTGTTTGTTTGTTCGTTTGTTTGTCTGTCTGTTTTTGTTTGTTTGTCTGTCTGTTTTTGTTTGTTTGTTCGTTTGTTTGTCTGTCTGTTTTTGTTTGTTTGTTTGCTTGTTTGTTTGTTTTTGTTTGTTTGTTTGTCTGTCTGCTTTTGTTTGTTTGTTCGTTTGTTTGTCTGTCTGTTTTTTGTTTGTTTGTTCTGTCTGTTTTTGTTTGTTTGTTTGTTCGTTTGTTTGTCTGTCTGTTTTTGTTTGTTTGTCTGTTTGTTTTTTGTTTGTTTGTTTGTTTGTTTGTTCGTTTGTTTGTCTGTCTGTTTTTGTTTGTTTGTCTGTCTGTTTTTGTTTGTTTGTCTGTCTGTTTTTTTGTTTGTTTGTCTGTCTGTTTTTGTTTGTTTGTTTGTTTGTTTGTTCGTTTGTTTGTCTGTCTGTTTTTGTTTGTTTGTTTGTCTGTCTGTTTTTGTTTGTTTGTTTGTTTGTCACTACGAGAAGAACAGACGAAAACATGGAGAGAATGATAGATATAGAGAGACAAAGACAGACATACAGGCAGCGGTGAAGAGAGGGAAAGAGAGAGAGAGAGAGAGAGAGAGAGAGAGAGAGAGAGAGGAGAGAGAGAGAGAGAAACAAAAAAAAACTGTGTTTCGTTTTGTAGGGTAATGGCATAAAACAAAATACTGTTTTACTTTTGCATCCAGCATTGCCCATGGAGAGTCTACACGAATGCAGATGTTATGTAAACGTGTTGACATCAAAATGACGCAATATTTATAGTACTGAAAAAGAGAGAGACAGACACAGAGAGAGGCAGAGAGATTCAGATTCAGATGATTTATTCAATAAACCCATGGCCCCTCACAAAGGGGTGAAATAAACATTCATCGCTTATACAGTTTTATCATAAATATCATACAGAGCAAAGGAAACTGAAACATTCAATTTGCACAAGAGCTGAGAGAGAGACAGACAGACAGACAGAGACAGAGAGACAGAGAGAGAGATAAGGGGAAGAGAGAGAGAGAAAGAGAGAGAGAGAGAGAACGAGAGAGAGAGACAGACAGACAGACAGATAGACACAGAGAGAGGTTTTAACGTGTAAGATCATTA
>CM060314.1:83202234-83204734 GCA_030674185.1 Monoplex corrugatus
CTATCTATCTATCTATCTATCTACTATCTATTCTCTGTTAGTTGTGTATGTGTGGGGTGGGGGGTGGGCCTTCTTTTGTGAGATGAATCGCTGAGCAAGTAGTCATTAACATTACAAATGTATGTTCTGTCACAACAGGCTGGCGATGTTTTATTGTGCACCGATGGCACTGGAGCATGACCGTTTCATCAAAAACAGACCGACGTTAATGATTATGCTTTGATGATGCCAGAACATGATTTTTTTTTCTTTATCAAACTGGACTAAAAATAACCATTCTGTTTTGATGGCACCCGATTATGACTGTGTTAGCAGAAATGACAAGCGTTTCGGAGGCTTCGGATTGTTAAGCGTTTTGTCAATGTGCGGCTGGCCTGGAAGTAGACATTCCGCCTTCCAGTCTGACTGCGCAAGTTTGAGTCTGACTTCGGGGTGGGGGTGGAGTGGGGGGAAGCTTTGTGCAAGTCGTTTCCATTCCACCTCCACCCAGCAGTGAGGTACCCGACATCGCAAAGGACTCTGAGCAGTGACACAATTAAACTTCCATTTATTACCAGAGCCACTGATTGTGGTGCTGGAAATACACTTAAATACAATTAATCAGAATAGGTATTTGATATAATAGCAAAGAATTAACAAGAAACTCCCCCGTTTCTGGATAAGACCCATAGCAATAATGCCTCACCATTGATCGGACGATCATGTTCCTGAACTCTACACCACGCGGGGAGCCCTTTTGCCAAACAACGGAAGGCTGTCCATGCGCTGCATAATCCATTCGGACCCAGTCGTTGGTGATATTGTTTGTACTGTGATTGACGAGGTGGGGAGATGCCACGCCCTGGAGCACAGCCATACAACGCACCCACAGCAGCCAGGGCCAGCCCACCTACCAGACAAAGCAAGACAGGTGCAAGTTTTTGACTGACTGGCGTTTGTCAAGCTTACCTTGTATCATCATCATCAGGTGCCCTGCCGCATGGCGTTGGCGACCATGGACTTCCAACCATCTCTATCTCTCGTTGCCCCCAGCATCTCCCCCACCCTCCTCATCCCCAGCCATTCTGCAAGTCCGTCCAGCATTCTCTCCCTGGGTCTACCTGGTGCTCTCTTTCCCTCCAGCTTTCCCGTTATGACCAGGTGCTCCAAATCCCCCTTCCTCATAAAATGGCCTATAAATGTTGCTTGTCTTTTCCTAATCTTCTTATGAGTGATCTATTTGTGTCTGGCTCCATCAAGACTGTCTCCTTTGTTTTCTTTGCTGTCCATGGAACTCTCAATATTCTTCTGAGAAAACCACATCTCGGCTGCCTCAATCTTGCTCTGGTTTTGCTTGCTGACTGTCCACGCCTCGCATCCGTACAACAGTATTGGTTCTACATAACAATCAAGGACTCTCTTTCTGATGTTAATTGATAGGCATTTGTTGGTAAGAATGCTTGTTATCTTCTTGAAAGCTGTTTTGGCTTGGCCGATTCTGCCGGCTACTTATGATGTGCATCTGCCGTGTGATGAAATGACCGTTCCCAGGTTTTTGAACTAATTTACCTGTGTCAAGGTTGTGCCATTTGCTGTTATTTTGCATGAGGGGATTTCATGTTTTTTACTGATCACCATGACTTCAGTCTTTTTTACTTTGTATACGTTTGACAAAGGCCAGTTGGCCGCTGGCCAAAAATTTGCGTCTTTGTTGCTTTGTGGTCCACAGAAAGCATGTTTCTGTTTGCTCAACCCTCTGATTCCCGCACCCGTCAGCCAGCATCCTGCATTGTCAACCATGCTACCGAAGCAAAAACTTAACCCTTTGACTCCCACACTGTGTCCGCCAGCACCCTTCATCGTCAACCATGCTAGCAAAGCAAACCGGTAACCCTTTGACTTCCTCACCCAATCTACCAGCTTCCTGTAGAAAGCTGATGGATAGGGTGAGGGAGTCAAAGGGTTAAATTGTTTTGGTTGGTAGACAGGATGCAGGAGTCAAAGGGTTAAAGGCTGGAAGTCACACTTATTAAGACTTTTTTTTTTTATAAAGGACTATTGCCGTTCTTTGTGCATATTGTTTTTGTCCCATTTTCTACGCCACCTTTGGCACAGACTCTGGGACAGTTTTTAACAATGCTGTGATGATGGTAACAACGTGGATGATAATCATATTGCTATGGAGTTCCATCTAGGATGGAGACTGCGTGACAGGGTTGTACTCTACGTACACTATCATGAAAAAAGAATCCTGGCGCCAACAGACCCAAGAGATAAAGATATCTGTGGCGCTGATCAGGAAAGTCGAGTAACTTCCTCTGATGACTCATCCGCGATGTAGATGAGATTCGACTGTGTGGTTCCACAGCCTTTCCGATGAGCTCATAGCACATTCAGATATGGGTTGGAAGGAGGAGGTTGGATTTTAGGAGTTTGTTCAAGAGGGATTCATCGCACTCGGACAAATCCATATGCGCTCCTCATGATCTGTCATCTCTTATCAGACAGAATTTCTAAACCA
>CM060314.1:83217234-83219734 GCA_030674185.1 Monoplex corrugatus
ACACACACACACACACACACACACGCATGGCTATAAATGGGGAGAAAGAATAAAAGCAATAAAAGCAAGAATAAAACCAATGGAAAATTATAGAGAGCATAGCATATACAATTATATATTATAACCATGTGATTCCCTCCGAGCGGAGACAGGCTGCAGAGGGGGGGGGGTTGAGTGAGGTTAGGATTTTATGCGGAGGAGAAAAGGTGAGTTTTGAGAGCGGACTTGAAGGAGACAAAAGTAGGTTGCTGACGGACTGAGAGAGGAAGTTTGTTCCAGGAGAGTGGACCAGAAACAGAGATGGACCATAGGTATTGAGCTTAGTGCGTGGAAAGCGAAAAGTCAGAGGATCGGAGGCAGAGCGGAGGGTACGTGAGGGAAGATAGATCTCAAGTAGGCTTGACAGGTAATCGGGGGCTGCGTTATTGAGGCTTTTGTAGCACATGGTGTCTAGTTTGTACTGTATGCGCTTGTTAAGGGACAGAATGTGTCATTTCCCTGTAATGGAAAAGAGTGTGTCGTTTGTTTCGTGCTGGAAAAAATTGTCATTTTCTTATGATGGAAACAATTTGTCATTTTTTCGCGATAGAAGGGCATACGTCATTTCCTTATGAAGGAAATAAGTGTGTCATTTCCTCGTGACGGCAGAAAGTAGGTAATTTTCTAATGACAGAAAAGAGTGTGTCATTTTCTTGTGTTGGAAAAGAGCGTGATTTTCTTAGACCGAAAATAGAGTATTTGCACATAATGGAAAGAAGTGTATTATTTTCTCGTAATGGATGGGAATGTGTCATTTTTTTTTTCGTAATTGACAAGAGTGCTGTTTTTTTCGTGATGGATAGTAGTGTGTCGTTTTCTCGTATGGACAGGACTGTGTCATTTTCTCTTGATGGACAGGAGTGTGTCGTTTTCTCGTGCTCGACAGGAGTGTGTCGTTTTCTCGTGATGGACAGGGGTGTGTCGCTTTCTCGTGATCGACAGGAGTGTGTCGTTTTCTCGTGATGGACAGGAGTGTGTCGTTTTCTCGTATGGACAGGAGTGTGTCATTTTCTCGTGATGGACAGGAGTGTGTCGTTTTCTCGTATGGACAGGAGTGTGTCGTTTTCTCGTATGGACAGGAGTGTGTCGTTTTCTCGTATGGACAGGAGTGTGTCGTTTTCTCGTATGGACAGGAGTGTGTCGCTTTCTCGTGATGGACAGTAGTGTGTCGTTTTCTCGTGATGGACAGGAGTGTGTCGCTTTCTCGTGATGGACAGGAGTGTGTCGCTTTCTCGTGATGGACAGGAGTGTGTCGTTTTCTCGTGATGGACAGGAGTGTGTCGCTTTCTCGTGATCGACAGGAGTGTGTCGTTTTCTCGTGATGGACAGGAGTGTGTCGTTTTCTCGTGATGGACAGGGGTGTGTCGCTTTCTCGTGATCGACAGGAGTGTGTCGTTTTCTCGTGATGGACAGGGGTGTGTCGTTTTCTCGTGATGGACAGGACTGTGTCGTTTTCTCGTGATGGACAGGACTGTGTCGTTTTCTCGTGATGGACAGGACTGTGTCGTTTTCTCGTGATGGACAGGACTGTGTCGTTTTCTCGTGATGGACAGGAGTGTGTCATTTTCTCGTATGGACAGGGGTGTGTCGTTTTCTCGTGACGTAAGGGAGTGTGTCATTTTCTCGTGACGTACAGGAGTGCGTCATTTTCTCGTGATGGAAAAGAATGTCACTTTTTCGTGATAGACAGAAGTGTGTCATTTTCATATCAGTTGGATGACTGTCATGAGGTGAAGAATATGTCATTTTGAAGAAATGAAAAATGTGTGTCTTCTATCGGAAAGGGCGTGGTGTGTGTGTAATCATGTCTGTTCCCAACAGGCTATAATTAGATTCCAGTCAGTATCTGCGTGTACTTTTCGTCCTAACCTGAGACAAGCTACGACTCGAGAGATTAAAAATGAAGAATCGTTTGTTGTAATAAATACCATTTCGGTAATAGATAACCTTGAGACAAGCCACGTCTTAAGCGAGTTGTAAATATGAAAAATGGCTCCATCTGATAAACACCATTTTCCTAATAAACACACGTTCAACAATAAAAAAAAAATAACCGTGAGACGAGTTACGTTTCAAGCGAATAACAATGAATAAGTGTTCGTGGTAATAAACACCATATCGTAAATAAATAACCTTAAGAAAAGCTATGAATAAAGAAGTAGTAACAATGGAAAACTGCTCTTTGTAATAAACCTAATTTTCGGTAACAGATAACCATGAGACTATGACTAAAGCAAGAAGCAATAAAGAGAAATGTCTAGCTGCAGTAATCACCGATTCAATAGTAAACAGCCTTAACATAACCTACGACTGAAACGAGTTGTAAGACTGAAAAATCGCGGGATGCAATAAACACCATTCCAATAATAAATAATCTTGAGACAAGCTTTGAATCAGACGACTAGCAACAATGAAACACTAATTGTAATTAACGTCATTTTCAATAACAGATAACCTTGAA
>CM060314.1:83224734-83227234 GCA_030674185.1 Monoplex corrugatus
GACTGCCAAACTTGCTGCTTGTGCTCCTGAAATATCAGATCGAAATGTATGACAGTTTACAGAAACGGATATAAACGTACACGCTCGGGAATATCATTGACATATAAAACGTCGTTAAAATATTTCTCTTCTCAATTTGTATCAAACTTTAGTCCTAGTTGACAGATACATTTTCATGAGGGTATTTCAAAGAAGCGTGTTCGTTTGAAAGTGACTTCTAAATTTGGAGGTTTTGTTCTGAAAATGAAGTACAGAAATGCACAGAAATGTAAACTTTCACGAGGTATTGTTAACGGAGTTGGATTCTATTTCATTTCTCTCCAGCATTGTTGTATTTTTCTTCTTCTTCGTCTTCTTTTTCTGCGTTCGCTCGCTGTCTTCATGATCAAACAGAATCTGGGGATGAATGAATGTGGCCTCTATTTCTAAGTTGTAAAACATTTTGATGGGTCGCAGTTCAAGTGTTGGGACATGAAACGTCCACCTTTACTGCATTAAATGAAAATGTAATTTTCTGTCAGCTTGTAATACATAACAGTTATGTTTCTTTAACTTCCCGTGAGTTGCATTTGAAGGTGTACATTAGTTAATGGGCGCTTTGTAAGTTATCTCACTAACATTTTTCCCCTTCTTTGTTGTTTATGATCTCCAAAGATAACCTTAATGTTTTATTTGTATTTGTGTCATCATCAGTGTGCGTGTGTGTGTGTGTGTGTGTGTGTTGCTGTTGTTGTTGGTGGTGGTGGTAGTCGTCGTCGTCGTCGTGGAGTGGTGGTGTGTGTGTGTGTTGCTGTTATTTTGATTGTTCAGTTGTTTGTTTGTTTGTTCGTTTATTGCTCTTGTTGTGGCTGTTGTTTTGGGTTTATATGTTTTCGTTTCATTAATTTCGCGGACTCAATAGATCGGGAAATCGTCACATTCTTTCTGCCATGTGTGTACTATGAATCAAGCAGAACGCTGAGCACTATAGAAGAAAGCGAGTGTTGAGTCTTGTTTTCGTGCTGCTGGTATCACAGGTCAGTTACATCTCGTGTCATGTGTACTCACTCTACTCCAGCTATTCACAGACCACATCATCGCCAGTTGATGCCAGTTTTTAACCATCGTCCCGTCTTCGTTTTCAGAGAATGAACAGAAGGATGTACACACAAAGTAGCTTAAGACCAAAATAAGATCACTCGCGTGAGATTGCCTAGCATTGACATAGTGCCGTTATCACGTAACAAACAAGTTGCACTGCTTAGATGTCAGGTATATTTGGAGTAAAAGTCCTATATTTTACTGTCTACCCAACTGTTCGGTGCTCAGCAAAGACATAAAACCACGACTTCAGAGCAGTGATAAATTATACAAATTGCTTTCCCCAAGACAACAATAAAGCCAAAGTAAGCGAGGTTGTCCAGCAGTGACGAAGGACCCATTCACATAAGACGGACAAATCCGGTGCTTACTTAGTAAAGACACAAATCTCAATGGGCAAATCTGGTGCTTTACTCTGTACAGACACAAATCAAAATCAAAGCCCACGAACAAATAACGCAAGACGTCTTGTACAAAATATAGCTAGATCACATGAGGTTATCCAGCAGTGATATAGTGCGTATATGGCAAGAATCACAAGTGCCCAGTGTGGTGCTCGTGGTAAACCTACGGTCCTTACTGGATACTGAGTCATGGCTTTAGGTCAGTGCAGTGGGGAAAGGGGTCCGGTGAGATGGACACAAATAAGGGTCAAGTGTCTGTGAGACGGGAAAGGTTTCTACAGAGAGTGATAGATCAGATCGAGATGAGTAGGATCAACAGGACTTACACCTCTCGCTCCAACGCTAAGAACACTCCACGCTCTGACCCCGGTCAGCCGTTAGTCCACAGAAAAACCGATAAAACCCACACCAAGCACGCCAGCAACGGTCGATCTGGTGTTTTCTATGCCAAACGTTCCTCCTCGTACGTGTCCACGTTTCATTCATCTTCTCTGAGGTCGAGTCGCCACGGGGATGGGGTAAGGAGCTTTATGACGAGTCTTAGAAACGGGCAAGGGACAGGCTCAAAACTTCCACATATTCAGATGAAATCTACCGGCCAGGATGAATTCAAACCCAACTCTGAACTACAGGTCTCTCGTGTGCCTCTGTCTCCAAGCACCAGCCCTCGTCAAGTTCCCCTCTCGTCTTCTGGACCTTATTTTGGTTTCAAACCCCGACCACCCAGCCCCAGGGTGCCCCAGACTGACCCCGAACCTGGCAGCATATTCTCGTGGAAAATCTGCACTCCCACCAATTGGAAGCGCGCCAAAAGTGACCGCGAAATTCTGCTGGAAAGGAAACTTTTGCGGCGCAAAGGGAGGCAACCTTCGCAGTCTAAGTTTATCTCCCTTTTCAAACTGAAAGATTCTCGCAAGTTGACGGCTGCAGACCGAATCCGCAGAGTGCTGAAACGGGCCCACTTCTACGGCGACGACATCAAACGCCTGGTAATGCTACATTTATGGACCGTCATA
>CM060314.1:83229734-83234734 GCA_030674185.1 Monoplex corrugatus
AGAAAGAGAGCACCAGGTAGATCCAGGGAGAAGATATTGGACGGACTTGCAGAGTGGCTAAGACAGAGAGGGTGGAAGAGGTGCTTGAGGCAACAAGGGATAGAAACAGATGGAGGGCCATGATCGCCAACGCATTTGATGATGTTGAGTCCTGTTCCTTTGTAGGTTTTCCACCCTCCAGCACTGGTTGTGGTAGCCATCTGTTCTTGGAGTTTGGGAGTTTCATTATCGGACTCAGACGCGTTAGTGCAGATGGAATTCAGTCCGAGTGCAGAGACGTTATCATGAGATACTGAAACTGAACCTGAAACTGAAACCTAAACTGAACCTGAACCTGTCAATAAATAAAAAAAATTCCGTCTGGTTAAAAGCGACTCACTCTGAGGTGACAGGTTACGATTGCCAAAGGAAATGTTTCGGCACGTAATCTACACATTATAGTAGCAAGTAACCTTACGTGAGTGGTGTGTATGTAAGTGTGTGTATGTATGTTTACGTTGTGTGTGTGTGTGTGTGTGTGTGTGTGTGTGTGTGTGTGTGTGTGTGTGTGTGTGTGTGTGTGTATGTGTCTGTGTGTGTGTGTTGTGTGTATGTGTGTGTGTATGTGTGTGTGTCTGTGTGTGTGCGCGTATGTGTGTGTGGTGGTCTTTGATTTAATGTCTATTCACTAAAGTGATTTTAGACCAAAAAAAAAAAAAAAAAAAAAAAAAAAAGGGGGGGGGGGGAGTGATAGAGGAGGAGTGAAGAAGATATTTGAAAATTGTCAATTTTGAATTTGAGAAAAGATGATCCAGAAAACAACTGTTTTGAAGAGGGGAAGGTAAAACTAACAAATAATGTTACCATAATTATCGATTTAAACAAACAAACTGACAAACAAAATTAGTAAATATCCGGAAGAAATGAATAAAAAGTAAAACTAATAATTGACTAACCACAACAATGAACAAGTCAAATAACATTTTAAAGGTAATTCGCTATAGGACTTTTTGACAGGCTAACAAAAAATTCATACAGTAATGATGATGAGGCAAATATGTCAGAAACTGTACTCACAGATAGTGTTGGAATATGTCGTTTTACCCTAACGCAAGAAAGAATATGACTATGTGTTATCTTCTTTCCACACAGACACACTATGTTATTGGTATATTTTGTTTTGAATGCATCAAGTTTCCATCTGTACATAAGGGACTGTATAGTTCTGCTGGCATGAAGCTGCTTAAGTATTTTGCTAACTTCAAAGTTCATGTGACATTTATCATACTTTTTCTGTTTTAATTGGAACTGCTTCCAGACGTAGTTGTCCACTAAAGTGTAATTCTCGTGCAACGAGAGAGAAAGCTGGATATTGTTTGAATCTGGTGAGTTATTAGCTCCCCGTTTGGCAGCCCTGTCAACTTTATTATTATAACTAAAAGAACTATGAGAAGGTATCCAGCAGAAAGTAATATCAGTGCCTCTTAAAGATAAATTATGAATCAAGTGACTTATTTCCAGAATCATATCTGATCTTGTTTGTAATTTTGATAATTCAAGAGCCTGAAGTACTGATTTTGAATCAACGCAAAGAAGTATCTGAAAAATTGTCCTAGGAAGACTTATCAGAAAGTTTAAAGCCATTAATATTGCAAAGAGTTCAGCTGTAAAGATAGATTTATCAAGTCCTATGTAGAAAGATTTTTCAATTTTGAGAGCAGGTATTAAAAACGCTGAGCCTGCTTTTCTTTCAATTACTGACCCATCAGTGTAAATTTTCAAATGATCAGAATATACGTCGTTTATATGACATTTAACCTGACTTGCCAGTAAGTTTATATTGTCTCCTTTTTTTAAATTAGTGTGGTGTACGTCAAATCGTGCTCTTTGGAGTTCCCAACTGGGTACTGGCGAAAAGGAAGGTCGTATAGATACAGGATCTACGTCTAGATCAATTCCTGAGCCTTTCATGACGTCAGATGTGTATGTTGCAAGTGTGACCTGTGAAGATATTGATTTAGCTCGTTTTGGAAAGTCGGTATCTGATCTCAGTTTAATTTCTGTTTCTGAGATGTTTTCTACGGTAGTGTTTCTTAACAAAAATTTAGTAGAAGCGACTTTCCTTTGCTCATCAAGTGGCAACAGTTTGATTTCATTATATGTCCGAAGACAGGAAGCATGCATTGGAAGACCCAGTGCAAGTTTGAAACCTTTACAATCTATGCTCTGCAGTTTTTTTTAGTAAGTGTTTCGGTGCACTGAAGAAGATTTCTTGAGCATAGGTTAATTTAGATCTAACAAGCGATTTACAAAGATGAACAAGTGTTGATGAATCTTGACCCCATGTCTGTTTGCGAACTATTTTTATGAAATTTAAACTTTTTTGAGCTTTGGTTAATAAGTATTCAATATGCTGATTCCAAGATAATTTTGCTGTAAGGAAAACTCCTAAGAATTTAATCGACTCGTTAAACTGAAGAAGAGTATCTCCCAGTTTGAAAGTGGGAATATTTACTGGGTTAGCTCCATTATTAAATAAAACTATTTTTGTTTTTTCCAGGGATAGATGTAACCCATTTTCTACCATGTATCGCGCTATTTTATCAAGTTCTAATTGATAGCATTTGCGTGTATAATTGATACAGCGCAAAGGAGTTTTCTTTTTCATATTTACCTGCATCCACATGCATAAATCGTCAGCATATTGAGCTAAAACTACATGCTTAGATACTTTACTGGGCAAGTCATGCATTAATATCATGAAAAGAAGGGGAGCTATAACGGATCCCTGAGGGATACCCATTTGAAGAATTCGTTTCGTGGAATATACATTTTCAATCCTCGTTTGAAATACTCTGTTTTCTAAGAAACACTTAACATAGCCAAAAATGTGACCTGTCAGCCCAATACTTTTAAATTTGAATAACAATCGGGAGTGCCACACTTGATCGTATGCTTTCGTTATATCAAAAAATGTAGCTAAAACACATTGACGTCTTGCAAATTGTTGTTTTATATTAGTAGTTAGCTTTGTTAGAATCTCTACTGGTGACCTGCCTTTTCGAAATCCTGCCTGATTTACTGGTATTATTTTATTCTTTTCACAATAGTGCATCAGTCTCTTTAAGATTATTTTCTCCATTAGTTTACATACATGTGATGTTAATGCAATTGGCCTGTAGTTTTTCAAATCGGTATTACATTTACCTGGTTTTAATACAGGAACCACTATTGTTTCTTTCCAGTTGTTAGGCATTATCCCACTATTCCAGCATTTTTGAAATATGTCATGTAGCAAGATTATAAAATTTTCTGGTAAATTTTTCAGCATCTCATTGGAAATTGCATCTAGTCCAACTGACGTTTTTTTACTTGGAAGGGACTGAATGGCATCTTTTAATTCTTGAAGTGTGAGTGATGCATTTATGTAGTGAGTATTGTCAGAGGCGGGGTCCTTATATACATCTTTCTTTTCATCTCGTTCCCTATAATTTCTATCAGAGACAGGGAGTCCTTCTACACGACAGGCCTCAGCAAACACGTCTGCAAAAGCTTCTGCTTTTTCCAATGAGCTAGGAATAGGGTTATTTTCTAGCTTTACTGGAATTGATGGCAACTTAATCCCGTTTTTCATTAATTTTAGTTTTTCCCAAATCTTTATCGTGTCTTTGTGGTTATTTACTTCACATTTACAAAAAGATGTCCAGTGTTGTTCTTTGGCTTGCTCTATGATTCTGTTACACTTAATGTTGGCACTTTTCATCGCTGTATGATTTTCAGGTGACCTGTTTGCTAAATAAATTTTGTATTTTTCTTTCTTTTCGTTCACTGCTTTTTGACAGTCCTCATTCCACCAGACATTTCCATGATGTTTTCCTATTTTTGACACTGTAAGTTTTGGAATTGAAATGTTAGCAGCCCTTAAGAGTGAGTTACAGAAAACTTCGTACGTTTCGTTTATGTTCATTGCTTCAGATAGATCTGTTCTTGTCTTTTCAAGGATTGCCTTAAAACTGATCCAGTCAGCGTTTTTATAATTAAACTTGGGTAAACTATCTTGTGGTATGGCGTCTATTTCTGTAGTATGGTTTAGGGTAAGACGTATGGGGATGTGATCTGATCCCAACAAGTCATCCTCTGTTTGCCATGTGGCGTTTGGGGCTAGGGATGGTGAGATTAAAGTAAGGTCGATAACTGTGGGTCTGTGGGTTGGTATATCGGGGATCCGGGTAACGTGTCCGTTGTTAAGTAAATATAAATTGGAATCTACAATATTTTCAATCAACCTGTTGCTTGTTATGTTTGTACAATACTTTTCCCAAAATGGGGCATGTGCATTAAAATCACCTCCAATTATCCACTTGTCGTCCTGATCTTGAAAGTGTTTTAACCATTCAGTGTTCACAGAGTCTGGGCCTCTTGGTAAGTATACAGAGGCCATATTCACAACTAACGATGAGGAAAATTTTATAATGATTGCACATGATGAAGTAAATGCGGTAGATTTAGGTACTGGCGATGATCGTTCACAATAGTTCAGTCCTTCACGAATGTATATAGCTGTTTGTATACGGCCACCGTCATTTACAGAGTCACATATTGGTGGATAATAAAAACCGGATATTTTAGGTAATTTGGTTTTGATGGTATTCAGCGATTGTAGGAGCATGACATGGACGTTTTTAGAAGAGAGATAGTTACTCAAATATGAGATGTTTTTAACAATGGAACGTGCGTTCCACTGAAAAATGTTGATATCACTTACTACACACGTCTTCATGAGGAACGGTTGAATAACTTTAGAACAATATGGTAAGTTTATATAGATTTCATTTAACTTTGAATTAAAAGGTACAAATAGGATAAAAATGAAGTATGTGAACAAGAAAATAATTAAGTAAAACAATATAGCTGAGAACTGAACGAAGAGAAACTGAATCTGGGCTGAATCTAAAATGACCAAGGAGAGAAGAAAAACGGAGATTGAAAGCCGGGTCTTTGTTGATGTCGTTGTCGGTTTG
>CM060314.1:83254734-83272234 GCA_030674185.1 Monoplex corrugatus
TTTCTTACTCAAGCTAGAGCTCCTACGTGCATTCCCTAAGCATATAAATAAATTCATGCAAACCTACTAACGAAACAGAGGGAGTTTTAAATGCAGTCATACCCGTCTTCGGGAGCTAATGAGAGAACTTGACAGTGAAATAGGTAACCGATTTGGAAGACAGAAATAAGAAGGATTATTGTGAAGAAAAGAGAGCGTGAAAGGAAAGAGGAACTCTTTACTACCTGAAAGTAAAACTATATAACTCCTGTGGTTCCAGCACAGGAGGGGACCTTGATTTCTACATAAGCACTACCCCACTGAGACTTTGTTTTTAGGGGGCAGACCTACCCAGATTTGGGTACCAAGATTGTGATGTTCAGTGTTTCAGTTCTAATTAACCAATCACCATGATATTTGGCAAGAAGATACATCAGACAGTATTCTTTGGATTGAATATCTTTGTTGGGGTCTGTGAGTTATGAAAAGTTGACAAAAATTAATTAATTAAAAAATGTTCTCGCGAAAATGAAAAAATATAGTACATACTGTGACATTTATAACTACACATATATTCATGTTAGAAATGTGATATTTAGTGAGCAAACACATCTGTATAGTATGTATGGCATGTAGTATAAAATCTTAGCTCTACTATCATTATTTTGTGTACAATCATCACACCAATTTTTAGAATAATTTTAATAAAAAAAATTATAATACAACTTTTGATAAAAATGTTTCTTTCAAGCAGAACTGCAAGATTTTACTACCGGCTATAGGTACTTGTCCCTGCTATATGTGTGCCAAATATCAAGGAAATCGGATGAACATTTTTGAACATATTATGTCTGATGTATACATCAGGGTAGGTCTGGGTAGGTCTGCCCCCTTAAAGGAATGCACGTTTTGTTAAAGGATGGTATAGCATGTGTGTACGTAGATTTCGTGTTCCTTTCTTTCTTTCTTGTCTTTTTTCTTTCTTTCTTTCTTTCTTTCTCTCTTTCTTTTTTTTTATTTTTCTTTCTTTTATTTTAACGTCTCAAGTGAAGATATCGTTGCCACTGTATTGCGCCACTTCTTCAAAAGTCCAAACGGCTAGTAGCGTCATTACTAGCAGCTGAATTGAAAAGTTCCTTGCTGCACTTGAACTTGATAAGGGACTATTTGGTCTGACCGTGCACAGAGTGAGTACGCGCAGTGAGGGCATCTCGTGTCATCTTATCCACTGGACAGACACAGTATTTAGTCAGGACTTGACAGTCAGCTGACCAAGTGATCACAGGCAAAATGGAAAAGTTATCTCAAAGTGCTAAGTTGAATACAGCATGAAAGGAAATGAAGAAAACAAAGAACATTTTGAAATGATGGGGTGTTTTTTGTTTGTTAGTTTGGTTGGTTGGTTTGGTTTGGTTCGATTTTGTTTGTTTGTTCGTTCGTTTGTTTGTTTGTATGTTTGTTTTGTTTGTTTGTTTTGTTTTCAAACACATACTTAAGTTTTTTTTTTCTTTTTTCAGTTTGATGATTAGTTATGTTTGTTTGTTTGTTTGTTCGTTTGTTTGTTAAGAAGGGATTATTAAAGAAAGAAGAATTGATGAATGAATAGATGATGATGATGAGATGATGATGATGATGAATGATGATGATGATGATGATGATGATGATGATGATGATGATGATGATGATGACACTGACGGCAACGATATTAATGACGATGATGACCTATTCCAAGAAACATTTGCGAAGAAACAGATCCTGATACAATCATTTTCATATGAAGGAATTATAAAACGTTCTTCACAATAATAGCATCTATACCGTTCGTGTTCGACTCGTAAAAAAATGTTGGCTCAGTGAAATCCAGCATCTTTTAGACTCTCCTCACAGAGTTCTGATAAGATGCAGTCAGTGAGACCTTGGAGTCTGGAATGTGGAATTTTACTCAAGAGAGATTCATCGCACAAGGACAGATCCATAAGCGCTCCATCCAATTTTGCCAGCAATCATCTGGCAGATTCCCCGAGCCTGCTCAAAACTCTATGTGCTGGCAATGTCTTGAAATCGTGAATGGGATTTGGGGGTGGGAATGGGGGAAGGGCTTATAAAGCACTAGGCTGACACTACCAGAATGATGGAAACATTAAGAAGGGCAGGCTGACACTACCAGAATGATGGAAACATTAAGAAGGGCAGGCTGACACTACCAGAATGATGGAAACATTAAGAAGGGCAGGCTGACACTACCAGAATGATGGAAACAATAAGAAGGGCAGGCTGACACTACCAGAATGATAGAAACATTAAGAAGGGCAACGAAGAGGCCATATTTTTCATGTTGCGGGGCTAGGGTTTGTTTTTTTTATAAATCAAGACATCAGATCTTGAGTCTACGAATCTATCGAAAGGACCAGTTAGTCTGCATTATGAGATCTTGCCAACCAAGCAAGGGCATATAATATCCACATGCAATCACCAGCACCCGAAACTACTTCAGATAACATAAGCTATCAAATGTGCAGGAAGCTGATAGATACGGTGAGGGAGTCAAAGGGTTAAGCTTTTACAGCTGGTGGATAGGGTGCGGGAATCAAAGGGTTAATTGATGAAAGCCCGTGCCTAGCATACGAAAAACCCATGTTAAAATCATGGACTGGACAGGAACTTTCTTCTCCATACCCCTGGCCCCATCCCCCAGATTTTAAATGTTGATTTGGGTGCTAGTCTTTCAGAGCAAATCATGAACCGAGGTCTCATGTGTAGCAAGCATCCACCGCATGTTAAAGATCCCACGACAACAGAGGATATGCCCCGAGCAAAACTGTGTAAGAATAAAGGACATTCTCTCCAAAGGTAAAAATAGCATGCATACAGACAAAGAGAAAAACTGGGCCAGGCTGGACTGAGTCCAGGCGCTTTCCCCAGAGAAAGCAGCAATAATTTCACATGGTAAATTCATTGTGACAAAAAGATGAAAAATAAACACAACTAAATACAGACTGTGGGCTGGGGGCTATGCATAGAAAATTAGAGGCGAAACGTCAAAACGCTTTGTTACTCAATAATAGTAGCGTAAGAACCTAATAGATCTAACCGACAGCTAGCTGTTCTTACTGTATGTACAAATATGACATGTGTTGTGTACTAGAATCAGCAGCACGTAGGCTTATTTGTCAAAGTACACTTCCTGACGATAGGACTGAAAGCTCGTCATTCGAAAACAAAGATTTCTATTCTGTAAAACAAAACAAAAACAAAAAAGAAATAAACAAACAAAAACCAAAAGCTTAACATGTACACATGATAATCGTACGTATTAGCGCATTAAACAATAACTGAACACTTAAAGATCCCAATCCTGTCCAAAAGATGGGAAATAATCCTGTCCTACAAATCGGTAGCAAGATTTTTAATTTATACTGCCAACCATGAAAATGTATATTTGCTACTGAGTTTGGTTTTTCAACATGTTTTCAATCCATCTATGTCGTTTGGTCTTTCTTAATGTTTTTAACTTTTTTGTATATGTAAAGTTTCCATATGAAAACAGAAAACATGATTTGCATATTATACCTGGATCATACCGTTTATAGGTTATACATAAAAACAAACAAACAAAATAAAACTTCCCTTACCCGTTCGTTCTCTCTTTAGATATAGGTTACAAAAATCATGAAAATGGGGAAGAAAAGGTTCCCATACCCAAGACTAATCAAAGTTTAACATGTATCCATAAACTGAGACCATATTGAATGCATGTTCGTCATGTATGGCAAACAAAGTCAGGAGCACGATACTCTCTCTTATTCTGTCGCTACAATGAAAATATTCTGGTGGAGAAACGTCAGTAACACTAGCAGGTTGGTCCTGTGTGTCTAGTGCTAAAGCCAGACTCCGCAATTCAAAAAGAACATACATGTTTGCATGATCGATGACAACAGTTGTCTAGATAGATAGACAGACAGACAGACAGACAGATGATAGATAGATAGACAGACAGACAGATAGATAGGTAGACAGACAGACAGACAGACAGATAGATAGATAGATAGATAGATAGACAGACAGACAGACAGATAGACAGACAGATAGATAGATGTATACAGACAGGCTAAAAAGTAACTCTTTGTAATGGCTTAAAACTATGACTGCTTGCCTATGATACATGCATCGTGTATTTGATCGATTGTAAACTGAAACATCGATGCAAAATCTTGATATTGTCATGTGTACGCTTATGAAAAGAGAATCTTCTGGACAAGGGTAAAACTACATGTAAAATCAGAAAACTTAAGGACATAAACACATACAAAATAAGATAATAGCATATATCATTCTCCTCGGGAATCACCCAATCATCGAACCGCTTCACAGAATGGTTTTCAATTTTACAGTTCAGCTCATCTAGAAACACGTTGTCAGCAGGTAGTCAGCTGCAGTGAGCATGTCCATTGTCATTGTACTGATCATCTGGTGAACACGGTTTGACTTTATCATTTAACATTAAGGTCAACTGTCACCAATCATTCTGCAGGTTATCGTCCTCCATGTCAACTGTCATTTCAAAACTTGATCGGTTGACCGCAGTCGAGTCCAGTGCATCTTCTGCATGAGGAAGAAGACTACAACATTAGTCATGACGGTATGTTCAGTACATAAGTGATGACATCATTGGTCAGTACACTATGGCCTCACTCAGGGTCTTCTGCTCAGTAGCGTTCATCTGCTCGAGGTCACCACCAGCCTGGTCATCCACGCAAACTTCCTCCATCTCCTTGCCGTCTATAGCATCAGTCTGCACGCTGTTCTGGTCGTGGTCCTGAGTGGCGTTCTTTATCTGCAGTGTGTTCATCTGCTCTTTGAGCTGTTCCTCTGTTTTCTGAAGGTCATCCAGCTTCTGCTTGGTCAGCTTCTTCTCCTCTGTGGCCACCACCTTCTGCAGGTCCAGGTCCTCCACTTTCCGCTTCAGACGATCTGACTCTGCTTTCCTGGCTGCCACTTCTCTTTCCAGCTCCTCTAGTTTACGTCTGATCTCGGCGATTTCCTCCGGTGATTGGTCCACTTCCATATCTGGAGTTGGTGCCGTGACTCCATCCACCTGGTCTGCCTGCACGTTCTTCGTTGTGATCACCTGGTCTCCCCTTGGTGTCTGAAGACTTCGAGGATCCAACTCCACGAACTCGTCAGACTCGTCCGAGTCAGAGCTGTCATGATTGTCTTGATGGGTGTTGTGATGGTCACCGTCTTCATCTCCTGCTTCCTCCATCAAGGACAGCAAGTCTTCCACGGATTTTCTCAGATATTCAGTCTCTGCCTTTTTCTTTACCACTTCCTTTTCAATCTCTTCCAGTTTCTGCTTGGTGCGGCTGATCTCCTCCTCTGTCGCTGGGTTACGTTCTTCTTCACTTACAATGATTTCTGGTACTGGAGGGGGAAGATGTTCCATCTTCTCTTGTTGTGTTTCTGGAATTTGGTGTTGTTCTTGGTTTGATGCTTGTTCTTTGTCCCCTGGAGGCATTCCAGTAACGTCTTCCTGTTTTTCTGCTGTTTTTTGACCATCTGTAAAGTCGTCTTGAGTCTGACAGCATTCTGCAGGATGACTGGATGTTTCCTTTGTCTCAGTGGCTTCTTCAGGACCATCTGGTGTATCCTTGGTCTGACTAGCGTTTTCTGGCGCAAGCGTTGTATCCTTCAGCTGACTGGTTTCTTCGGTGCTTTCTGTCGTATTCTTACTCATGCTGATTTCTTCAGAACCGTCTGGTTTGTCTTGAGTTTGATTGGTTTCTTCAGGACTATCTGGAGTATCCTTAGTAGCAGTGACTTCTTGGGGGCTATCTGTCGTGTCCTGTGTGTGACTAGTTTCAAGACCGCCGGTTTTGTCTTTGACTTCATCCTTTGTGTCCTCACTTTCAGTTGCCTTGTTCTTAGCTTCATCTGCTTTGTCAT
This sequence comes from Monoplex corrugatus, assembly GCA_030674185.1. Lineage (NCBI taxonomy): Eukaryota > Metazoa > Mollusca > Gastropoda > Littorinimorpha > Ranellidae > Monoplex > Monoplex corrugatus. Next base: position 83,260,657 of record CM060314.1, read on the forward strand.
CGTTCTCACTTGGCTTATCCTCGGACTGACTGGTCTCGAGACAGCATGGCTTGTCGTCAGATTTAGCCGATGTGTCAGCCTCGTTTTGTTCTGAAGGCGTGGAGACATTACTTTCTTGGATTCCCTCCTCTCTCTTCATCAGCTGCTCGTTCAGCTTTTGCTTCAGTGGGTAGTTCTGTTCGATGTAGGGCAGTGGAGTCAGGATGGAAGGTGGTAATACAGTTGGAAAAGGAGGAGCAGGGAGAGGCTCGTCAGACCGTTGATCGAGTTCTTCATGGACGTCAAGCTTTGGTGCTGGTGGAATTTGATCGTGTGTGTCAGATGTGGCTGAAGGTTGTGCATCATGGGCTGGCGGGTTGGTGTTAGCTTCTGACGAAGTAACTGGAACAATCTTCGGGTCATCTGGCTTATCACCGGAGATTCCTGGATCTTCTCTGTGAACTTCGCATACCGTATATTGCTCTTTTGCACCTGAACTTTTCTCAGCGTTGGTGTTGATCGGGACACCGGAATCAGTGTGGTCCATGGAAGTGAAATTTTGTTCCAAGACGGTGCCTGCTGCTTCCTTGCTGACTGAGCCCTCGTTGGTGTTGATGGAAATGGCTTGGGTCTGGATTACCTGGCTGAGGGCCAGGATGGCGCGTTCTTCCTGCATCTTGCTGGCTTTAGTTGTCCTCTCCAATGTCTTCATCTTCTCCTCCAGCTGCTCCGATCTGCTCTTTCCTTCTGCCACTTCCTTCTCCAGTTCTGTCAGCTTATACTCTCTCTGCATCATCTCCTGCAGGATCTTCTCCTTGATGGTCTCTAGCTGGCTCAGTTTCTGCCTCAGCTCGTAGTTCTCCGACTCCCTCTTCACCACGGAGTACTGCAGTTCTGTCAGTTTGCGGTGCTTCAGCTCCTTCTCCTCGTCGATCTCCGCGTTACGTTTCTCCAGACTTTCCACTTTGTATTTCAGCTCTTCACTCTCTGCTTCCCTATGAGCTATGGCAGCCTCCAGTTGTTTGAGCTTTTCTAGCTTCTCTGCCATGGCTTTGTCCACCACATGTGTGTGCTGGCCGTCGATGGAATCCTGACCCTTGCGTTTTTCTTTGCTCCCTTTTCGAGCATTTCGTGATTCCATTTCCTTCAGTTTCTCATCCTTTTCTCTCTTCTCTCTCTCCACCCTCTGGTTGTGACGTTCAAGCAGTGCCACCTTTTCTTCCAGAGCCTTCCTCTCTGCTTCCCTTCTGTTGACGATCTCTTGCAGCTGCGACAACTTCTTCTGCTTTTCTTCTTTCTCGTGTTCGATCTTCCCTGTGATGTTTTCCAGGCTGTAGACTTTGGTTTTCAGCTGTTGGCTCTCTGACTCTCTCTTGGCGATTTCCGTTTCCAGCGCTTTCAGCCTCTTTTCCTTCTCTTCCTGACTCTCCGTAGCTTCCGCGTTCTGCCGCTGTAAAGTGTCGACCTTGTCCTTCAGCTCCGACTTTTCCCGCTCTCTCTGGTTGATCTCTTTCTCCAGAGCCATGAGCTTGTCCTCCTTGATGCCTTTCTCCTCCTCTATGCGCGTGTTTTGCACCTCCAGGCGTGTCACCTTCTGTTCCAGCTCTCGTCGCTCGATCTCCCGCTGTGAGACCAGTTTCTGCAGCTCCGTCAACTTGACCTGCTTCTGATCCTTCTCCTTTTCGATCTTGGCGTTGAGTCGTTCTAGCTGAGTCACCTTATCCTTCAGATGTCTTCTCTCTTTCTCCCGTTGTTCCGTCTCCTGCTCCAAGGTTTTCAGCCTCCTCTGCTTCTCCTCGATCTCCTTCTCGATCCTGGCCATGGGTGTGCCAGGATAGGAGGACCTGAGCTCTTTGGGTGCCGTCCTGTTCTCCAGTTTCTTCAGTCTGGTGGGCACTGAGCTATCGTCTGCACGCCGCGCTTTCTCTGCTGCCAGGTGGGGGATGCGGGAAGCGTCCTGGTCTGAAATGTAGTGATAATGATATGGTTAAAACAAAGCTAACAATAACATTAATAACAAAATAATAATAATAATAAAAATAATAAAAATAATAATGATAGTAATAATGATAATAATAATAATAATGATGATAATAAAAATAATAATAGTAATAATAATATTCTTGATGATGATGATGATGATGATGATGATAATGACGACGCGACGATAATGATAATGACGATAACAATAAGAACAACAACAACAACAAGAAAAGAAGAAGAGTTTCTATATAACGCTGTTCTCAAATTAATTTGGACTCACTGCGCATTACAAGACACAGAGAGTCACACATCCAGAGGTACTGGTATCAGATGCATACATATGCGAGCACACACACACACACACACACACACACACACACACATACACACACCCCACACACACACACACACACACACACACACACACACACACACACACACACATGAATCTATCTATGTATCTATCTATGTATCTTTCTATGTATGTATGTATGTATGTATGTATGTATGTATCTATCTATCTATCTATCTACCTGTTTATTCTCCTGTCTATCTATCTATCTATCTATCTCTGTCTATCTATCTATCACTCTGTCTGTCTATCTATCTATCTATCTGTTTATCTATATCTATTTATCTAGCCAGCTATCTGTTTGTCTGTCTCTATCATTCCCCTTTATCACTCACTAAGAGCAGCTGATGATGAACAGTGAATTTTCATTCATTCCCCTTCCTCCTCTTCTTCATCGTCTTCTTCTTCTTTTGTTCATCGTTTGCATCGTCGGCCACATCCTATCATGAGCATGGTCATTTCTTTCCCCGTTCCTGCCAGTAGCCATAGAACTTTATGATCAGAGTACATGTAATCTGCCATGTCTTGTGTCGTTCCGCTTGATAAAAAAAAGCGACGTCTCTTAAATATGTGTTCAGCTGTCTGGGCCTAATAGATGACAAGGGGGAAAATTATCAGAGTACATGTAATTTGCCATGTCTTGTGTCGTCCCGCTTGATAAAAAAGCGACGTCTCTTTAATATGTGTTCAGCTGTCTGGTCCTATTAGATGGCAAGGGGAAGCTGGTGAATGCGTCGGCTTAAACTTGAACGGCTCGTGTGGGCAGTTCAGTGAGTTGTGGATGATGCTGGCTTCATTGGGATCACTTGCTAGATCTGTGGACAGAAGGTGGTTGTCGTCCTTTTCTGTCTTTGGCTTAAAGGAGTGCTCTGATGGTGCTCCTCTCGTCGCTGTAGTTGGCGCTGTTGTCTGGATATGTTTCATCGGAAAAATTGTATTACAGGGGTCGTACTGTGCAAATCTTCCTCTCTCTTCTCTGTCTCAGTCTCTCTCTCTCTCTCTCTCTCTCTCTCTCCTCTCTCTCTCTCTCTCTCTCTCTCTCTCTCGCTCTTTCTCTCTGTCTCTCTGTTTCTATCTATCTTTCTCTTTCTGTCGCTCTCTGTCTCTCTCTCTGTCTCTCTATTTCTCTCTCTGTCTCTCTCTGTCTCTGTCTCTCTCACTATCTCTCTATCTGTCTCTGTCTCTGTCTCTGTCTCTCTGTCTCTGTCTCTCTCTCTCTCTTTCTCTCTGTCTTTATCTCTCTGTCTCTCTATCTGTCTCTCTGTCTCTGTCTCTCTCTGTCTCTCTCTCTCTGTTCCCTCCCCTCCCTCTCTCTTTTCTCTCTCTCTTCTCTCTCTCTCTCTGTCTCTCTCTGTGTCTCTCTTTGTCTCTGTCTCTCTCGTGTCGCTATCTGTCTCTCTATCTGTCTCTGTCTCTCTGTCTCTATCTATCTCTGTCTCTCTATCTGTCTCCTCTCTGTGTTTCTGTCTCTGTCTCTCTATATCTCTCTCTGCCTCTCTGTCTCTCTATCTCTCTCTTCCTCCCCATCTCTCCCTCTCCCTCTCTCTCTCTATCTCTCTCTCTCCCTCTCTCTCTCTCTCTCTCTCTCTCTCTCTTTCTTGACTCCTGTTTTAAAAGTACAGAGTTCAGACCACCAGAGCTCATGGGTGGAGCGCATACGGAATTGTGTCAATGCGACCAACCCCTCTTGAACAAACTCCAAAACTCAATGACAATTCCACTTGGAAACAATGGCAAGTCTGTTACGACTCGGTGAATGCAGTGAAGAACAGTACGACCAGCATCACAATTTGAAGATTCTAAGTGTCTAAACTGTCACACGTCGTGAAATGATAGATTGCGGTTCGTTTCATATAAAATAGATGACAAGTTCTGTTCTATACACACCCAAACGTGTGAGACAATTAAGTAAAAAATCATGGTAGGGAACGGGATAGTAGAAAGGCTTATTCAGTTTTCTACCAACAAAAATATTTTAACAAGAACAAGAACAAGAACAAGAATTTTATTTAGCCCAGAGCATCACAATGGGAAATTGTTTTGGCATTCACATTAAAATACATACAGGCACAAGAACGCATAAACAAATGTACACACATGCTCTTACTCTCTCTCTCTCACTCTCTCTTTCACCCCTCTCTCACCCTCTCCCTCCCCTCATCTCTCTCCCCCTCCCTCTTTGTCGAAACAATATCAAAGATAATGACTAATTCTAAATATGTACGGTTAAAAAATCTCATCATAAGAGTCAGATGCCTTGGTCAGGACTTTTAACAATGGATAAAAAGGGCAATACTCATTGAAAAACAACGTTGGTAGATATAAAAAAAATTGATTAAAGATGCAACGCGATATGCACATTAAAATCAAAATGAGTTAAATACAATAAAATGAGTATGTAGACTAAGAGGACAAGGTTAAACAACTTCTTGAGAAGTTCAGCGTCTGGGAATAAATAAACATATCACTTACAAAACAGTCGAGGATTATTGCCTTTAATAACCAGTTGCCAGTTCAACCCTAAACCAACAACACAGAAGTTGGACTCTTTGCTGCAGGTTTAGGGTTTATGCCATGACCATTTTGGATCTTATTCATCACATGGCATCAGTGGCATCAGTGCATATGGAACTTATTCCAAGCGCCGACATGCCATCCTGAGAGGCTGAAATTGTTTACTCCTTGTCTTTAAAAGCTTCAGTCTTTCAGGTGGTATCAGCGTTTCATGGGTCACGTAACCATCCCCTTTTCAGGACCATGCCAGTCAATAGGTGTGTGTGTTGTTGTGTGTGAGTGTGTGTGTGGTGTGTGTGTGTGTGTGTGGTGTGTGTGTGGTGTGTGTGTGTGTGTGTGTGTATGAGTGTGTGTGTGTGTGTGTGTGTGTGTGCGTGTGTGTGTGTGTGTGTGGATTCAAGAAGTCTGCCAAATAGCTGCCAGCTGTGATTTTTTAGTTATTTTTGTTTAAAGCCCAGCCGACTACATAGAACTACATCAGGACTATTACCGTCTTTAAACACAATACTTCAACAGGGAAAAAAAAGGAAAAGAAAATTAAGTACACATGTCAATGCATTCGAGCACATAATCTAAGAAGATTCCCCAGCGGATTTCGGTGGAGCGCATATGAAATTATCGAAGTGTGATATATCCATCTGGGACAAACTTTAGACTTGAGACTTAATTACCTAAGCAAAGCATGAACATTTTGCCTGCCTTCGACAAGCACTTATTCCAGTTCCAGATTCAGTTCCTTAAAGGTGGCGTCTGCGTGTCTGGAATAAATGCTCGCTGCCTCCACAGACGCCATATGCTGGCTAAGATCCAAAAACGATCATGGTTTTAAGCTCAATGGGCACTGACAAAGCTCCTTCAAACAACAACCGATGGACTTAACAGTCGGTGATAACCCAGCTAAGCGACATGTTCACCAGTCATAAACTCTAAACCGATCCCGCCTTAATTATTGGCTGACTTCGTCCCGCGCCAGTCACGTGCTTCATCCAGCTCAGTCCCCTACACCTGCCTCCTTCCCCACCCCCACCCCACCCCTACATATCTGGGATTTCCATGAGTCAACCAAATTAAAGGAGCTCTGCCGTGGGAATCTTGGGTACTTGGTATTCCAGTCATTCCTGACATTCGTGCTATGTTTAACTAAAGGAAAAACAATGGAGTGGGGGTGGGGAAAGAAAAATAGGGCAGATATAAGAAAATCAGGTGGAATAAAGAAGATAATGACAATGATATTTTATTTTCTAACCGATGAAATCTTTAGCTGAAAACCTTTTTCTTTCAACCTTGTTGCTGTTTTGCATGCTGGGTGTTTTTCCATGTTTCCATAATTAGCCAATGACATTGAACGTGCATGTTTAACCTTTTGACTCACACACCCTATCCACCAGCTGCAAGTGCTTAATCCTTTGACTCCCTCACTCTGTCCACCATCTTTCTGCAGGAAGCTGATAGATAGAGTGAAGGAGTCAAAGGATCAAGTGTTTGCTTTGCTATCATTGATGACAATGCAGCATGCTGTTGAATAAGGTGTAGAAACCAAAGGGTTACGTTTTTGCTTTGCTGTCATCGATGACAATGCAGGGAGCTGGTGGATAGAGTGAGGTAGTCACAGGATTAAGTTTTTTGTTTTGCTGTCATTGATGACAATGCTGAATGCTGGTGGATAGGGTGTGGAAGTCAAAGGGTTATATTCGTGCGTGTACACACGAATAGGGTACTTGCAGATTTGCGCATATGATGACCTGGGAAATTAGAAGAAAAAAAATCCCCATCTTTTACCAACCATGTGGAGGTGTCTTGGGAGATCGAACGCAGTTCTAACCTCATTATCATCATCATGTGCCCTGCCGCCTGGCGTTGGCGATCATGGCCCTCCATATGCATCTATCCCTTGTTTCTGCAAGTACATCTCCCACCCTCTCTGTCCTCAGCCACCCTGCAAGTCCGTCCAATATTTTCTCCCTGGGTCTATTTGGTGTTCTCTTTCTCTCCACCTTTCTTGTTGTGACCAGGTTCTCTAATTCCCCTAAAATGGCCTATAAATGTTGCTTGTTTTTTTTCCTAATCTCTCTAATTTAGTTGACTCTAACCAACCGATTGGAAATACGACGTTGAATTATTTGACGATTGGGAGAAAGAGAAAAAAAAGGAGAAACAGACAGAGGCAGAATTTGAATACAAATCGCTTTACTATCTAAGGCTTTGTCAGTAATTTCATAGGGAACATGGGGAACGGATTAATCAACGAAACGAATGACAGTGATGAAAATGTCAAACATCAAGCACAAAGAATATCTGTGACAGGACCTAGGTAACCAGATCACGATTGTGAGTTAGTCTAATGACATTTTAAATCGTCACCAATAAATGTGCACCGTTATTGATGAGAAGATTTGTCTCTGTCTGTCTGTCTGTCTGTCTGTCTGTCTGTCTGTCTGTCTGTCTCTCTCTCTCTCTCTCTCTCTCTCTCTCTCTCTCTCTCTCTCTCTCTCTTTAAGTCAGTCAGTACGAATTCTTGGCAGGCGCATGTGCAGCCTTTTCTTTGCGATGACAGGCTTCATGGTGGATATCACAAATAAAAATCATGCTTCTCACAAACGGATTTCTGTAAAACGCAAGGCGTATGGTGGAATGGAAGTCAGCAACGACAAAAGTGATGTAAAGATTCACAGCAAAATCCACAGTAGTGCTGAAGCCAGGAACTTTGCATTGTGGCAAGTGTTTGTATGAGGGTTGTACCATCATCTTACCATCATCATCATCATTTCTTTTTTTTTTTTTTTAAGGATCATCACAGCCAGGGAGGTTACCTTTGTGCTCACCTTTTATTATTTTTCGTCCCAGTATTTTCCACGCCACCTTAATGGCCACAGAAACTGGAACAGCTTTTATAATGCAATGATGATGATGTCGATGAGGATGATAATCATGATGCTATGGAGTTCCATCTAGGATTGAGACTGCGTGACAGGGCTGTACTCTACGCTTACTATCATAACGTATCCTGGCGTCAACCAGGCCCGAGAGATACAGACACCGGTGGTGCTGGTCAGAAGATTTGAGTAACACCCTCAGTGATGCATCCGTGAAGTGGATGAGACTCCACTGTGTGGTCTCAGTCTTCCTAAGAGCCGAAAAATCCCATAATGATATAGTTTCGAAGGGACTGATGGGGATTCGAACCCACAACCTTCCAGTCGGTAGTCCGTTGCGTTGACCACAACATCACGGCGACCGGTATCATCATCATTCTTATCATCATCACCATAGCCATCGTCAGCAGCAGCAGCAGCAACAGCAGCGGCAACGTTGGTGCTGGTGGGGATTGTGATAGTGCTGAAGTAGTATTAGTCATGGCACGATTGAGTGCCATGCTAGTAAGGCGGGGTTGAGTGTTCAATCCTCAGGCAGGCCACACACAACCTTGACTGAAACCCTCTCCTATACTGAAAAGAGAGTTCTTGAATGTTATATAGAACCGATAATGTAATACGGCTGTGAGGCGTGGACAGTCAACATGCAAAGCTAGAACAAGATTGAGGCAGCCGAGATGTATTTTCTATGAAGAATGTTGAGAGTTCCGTGGACAGCAAAGAAAACAAACAAGACAATCTTATTGGAGGCAGACACAAGAAGATCATTCATAAGGAAGATTGGGAAAAGACAGGCAGGTTTATAGGCCAGTTTATGATGAGAGGAGAATTAGAGCACCTGGTCACAACAGGAAAGCTGGAGGGAAGAGCGCCAGGTAGACCCAGGGAGAAAATATTGTATGGACTTGCATGGTGGCTGAGGACAGAGAGGGTGGAAGATGTACTTGCGATAACAAGGGATAGATACATATGGAAGGCCATGATCGCCAACGCCACGCGGCAGGGCACTTGATGATGGTAATGATACTGACAAGTCTGTACGAAACCCATCGTGCCACAGCGTCAAATACTTTCTTGAAGTCAATACAATTGTGAGAGATCGCTCTGATATTGTAAGTGTTTTCCTGTCATGTACCGACAGTTGTACAGTGCCTAGCTGCCAGATCTGAATCAGTCTGCTTCTCAGGGAGGAGTTCTTCAGTAATTCTAGTCAGGCAATTGATAATCATTCTGAGCATGACTTTACTGGCACAACTTTGCTGATGATCATGTAGTTCTGAAATTGGCTGAGGCTTGATTTGTTTTGGAAGCAGTATGACGAGTGACTGGTTTCCTTCCTTTGACCATCCTTTAGACCTCTGTATTGTGATATCTAGTTGTGATACCATTGTCAATTTTTTCATTCTGCCATATTTCGAGGACCTTGGAGGGAGCGTTATTTGTACCACGTGATGATCCTGTCAACAGACTTGATGTTGTTTTCTCTATCATCATCATCAGGTGCCCTGCCGCATGGTGTTGGCGACCATGGACTTCCAACCATCTCTATCTCTCGTTGCCCCCAGCATCTCCCCTGCCCTCCTCATCCCCAGCCACTCTGCAAGTCCGTCCAGCATTCTCTCCCTGGGTCTACCTGGTGCTCTCTTTCCCTCCAGCTTTCCCGTTGTGACCAGGTGCTCCAAATCCCCCTTCCTCATAAAATGGCCTATAAATGTTGCTTGTCTTTTTCTAATCTTCAGCAGGAAGACTGAAGTCATGGTGATCAGTAAAAAACATGAAATCCTCTCATGCAAAATAACAGCAAATGGCACAACCTTGACACTGGTTAATAAGTTCAAATACCTGGGAACGGTCATTTCATCAGACGGCAGATGCTCATCGGAAATAGCTGGCAGAATCGGCCAAGCCAAAGCAGCATTCAAGAATATGACCAGCATTTTTACCAACAAATGCCTGTCAATTAACATCAGAAAGAGAGTCCTTGAATGTTATATAGAACCAATACTGTTGTATGGATGCGAGGCGTGGACAGTCAGCAAGCAAAGCCAGAGCAGGATCGAGGCAGCCGAGATGTGGTTTCTCAGAAGAATGTTGAGAGTTCCATGGACAGCAAAGAAAACAAACGAGACAGTCTTGATAGAGGCAGACACAAGTTTTCTTTATATATTGCTAAAACATCCAGTTCTTCAGCCTCTCAGAACAGACCCTTGTGAATCCCATTCCTATGAACTAGCTACGGTGCAGGTCAAAGTTTCTGCAGTGCGTGGTCTTATAGTACCGTGATACTGGTAACGCTTGTAGACCATAGAACTGGGTTTGGTACAGTAAGAGGTGGACAAACTGAACGACACGGGGTGGTACCACTGAATCTACAAGAATGACTGAAGAGAAAAAAAACTTAATAAAGTGAAATAGAATACTGCTTGCAATTTACTCCAACTTTGATAATTACACCTATCTGCACTGGTATTGTTGTGCAGTCTTAGCTTTTCAAAATAAAGAAATTGTGGGAAAATTGAGTTCACAACACACACACACACACACACACACACACACACACACACACACACACACACACACACACACACACACACACGCACACGCACACACACACATATGTATATAGATATATACATATATATGTATACGTGTATACATGTATATGTATGCATATACATATATGTATTTATATATACATACACACACACATATATATATACATATATGTATATATATGTGTATTATATATGTATATATGTACATATATTATGTATACACATGCATATATACATATACATATACATATCTTTTGTCACACTGGGTTTATCATGTAAACCTCTTCCCAATGAGAACAGTGCAGCTCCACCCATTTCTTAATCAAGACTTTAGAACGGCAAAGAGGCTAACTGGCCTTCAATGACAGGGACATGGAAAATGAACCTATCTCTGACTTCTTACTACTGCTCATGAACACATGGGCATTCCATTTGGTCCCTTTTTATCCACTGGACGAGGCGGCAGGGAAGTTTTTAGTCCTGTTTTTATTATCCGTTGTTTGATGTTGTTTGTGGTCTGTTTGTGACCGCGCATTCGCGCTTGACAAAGGCCGGTTGGCCGAAAATTTGCGCTTGTCTTGTCTTGTTGTGTTGAATACGCGCTTGCTTTGGTTTGCTTGTTCTTCTGGTTCCTGTTTGCTTGGGCGCGGGCAGTCGCACTTGTTTTGTATCTCTCCAATGTTTTATATCAGGGCAGCTCGGCAGATGCCTTGCTCTTCACGATTTTCAGCTGCCGTGGGATCTCTAGAGTGTGCAGCCAGAAGGCTCGCGCACCCGACTTGTTTTTTCGTCCCCTTCCGGACCAGACGTTCAGTTTGATTGTCCGGTCAAGCATACACTCAAACATGCAGATACACACAGACTGCAAAGAATGAGAGCTGGAGAGAGGCAGATGGCAGACAGAATGGCCTTCTGGCCCTAGTTAAAACATAGTCTCATGGGTTTATGCGCAGGCTTAAGGCATGTGCCACGGTCACCATACACGTGGGACCTGTGACGTTAGTGCATATGGAATTCGTTCCGAGTGCGGAGATGTCTTCTTGAGAAACTGAAACTGAAACCCGCCCAGCAGTGCATTTTCTCCTTGAAACACAAAGACAAACAAACAACTAACCTCTACTTCCTCGACCCCCATGAAAGTTCGTGGCAGCACCCGGTATGCCATTCAGTTTATGCGTAGAGCTAGGGTTAGCCATGACGCCTCAAGCTCCGTTCACTACAAGATTGGTCTTTCCGCCTCTTTAGTAGAACGGCACCATCCACTTCGAGAGCTGCGCTAAGACTGATGACGCCACGTACCTGCCGGCTCGTTAGATCACCCA
>CM060314.1:83274734-83284734 GCA_030674185.1 Monoplex corrugatus
TCTTCTTCTTCTTCTTCTTCTTCTTCTTCGCATTCTTCTTCGCATTCTTCTTCTTCTTCTTCTTCTTCTTCTTCTTCTTCTTCTTCTTCGCATTCTTCTTCTTCTTCTTCTTCTTCTTCTTCTTCTTCTTCTTCTTCTTCGCATTCTTCTTCTTCTTCTTCGCATTCTTCTTCTTCTTCGCATTCTTCTTCTTCTTCTTCTTCTTCTTCTTCTTCTTCTTCTTCTTCTTCTTCTTCTTCTTCTTCTTCTTCTTTCTTCTTCTTCTTCCATTCTTCTTCTTCTTCTTCTTCTTCTTCTTCTTCTTCTTCTTCTTCTTCTTCTTCTTCTTCTTCTTCTTCTTCTTCTTCTTCTTCTTCTTCTTCTTCTTCTTCTTCTTCTTCTTCTTCTTCTTCTTCTTTTCTTCTTTCTTCTTCTTCTTCTTCTTCTTCTTCGCATTCTTCTTCTTCTTCTTCTTCTTCTTCTTCTTCTTCTTCTTCTTCTTTCTTCTTGCTGTCTTTCTTTGCTTTTTCTTTCTTTCTTTCTTTCTTTCTTTCTTCCTTTCTTCTTTTTCTTCTTCTTCTTCTTCTTCTTCTTTTTTTTTTCTTCTTCTTCTCAAACGTTGACGATTTGTTAATGTTTTATCTTCCTGTCTGTCCGTCTCTGTCTGTCTGTTTGTCTATCTTCTGTCTGTCTATCTTTCCGTTCATCTATTCGTCCATTCGTATTACTCGTTCCCATATTTAAATATTGTAATATCTCTATTTCAAATGTCAGGCTGTCGTTGCCTGTTTTGTTGTAGATTTAGTGCCAATGCCTTCATTACAATGTGTGTGTTGTGTGTGTGTGTGTGTGTGTGTGTGTGTGTGTGTGTGTGTGTGTGTGTGTGTGTGTGTGTGTGTGTGTGTGTGTGTGAGTGTGTGGTGTGTGTGTGTGTGTGTGTGTGTGTGTGTGTGTGTGTGTGTGTGTGTGTGTGTGTGTGTGTGTTACAGCTGTGGTGACTATACGGGAAACGAACACGGCAGGGGAATATTTTGGCAGGACAGTGGCAGTGCTTCAGAGAGGCAACTCTTTTGGGGTGAGGACAGTGTTCGTGTGGTGTGGTGTGGTGTGGTGTGTGTGGTGTGGTGTGGTGTGGTGTGGTGGTGTTGTTTGGATGGGGGGTAGGGTGGGATGGAGTGGTGTGGTGGTGTAGTCTGATAGGGTGTGGTGTGGTGGTGTGTGGTGTGGTGGTGTGTGGTGTGATATGGTGTAGGATGGGGTGTGATGTGGGGTGGTATGGTGTGGGGTGGGGTATGGTGTGAGTGAGGTGGGATGGGGTGTGGTGGGGTGTGTTGTGGTGTGGTGTGGTTTGGGTGTGGGGTGGGGTGGAGTGGTCTGGTGGTGTGGTGGTGTGGGGTGTGGTGTGGTATGGTGTGGTGTGATGTAGCATGATAGGGTGTGGTGTGGTATGGCTTGGTGTGGTGTGGTATGGTGTGGGATGGGGTGTGACTTTGTGTGATATGGGTGTGATGGTGTGGGATGGGGTTTGATATTGTGTGATGAGGTTTGTTGGTGTGGGGTGTGGTGCGGTGTGGTGGTGTGGGGTGATGGGGGTGTGGTTGGACGGGGTGGGTGTGATGTGGTGTGGTGTGTGCGCCTGGCTGACGTGAGTGTATATTTCACGACAGGAAGAGTGATGTACTTGCCTTGCTACACAGTCTTAATCTTTAATGGAACTCCATAGCATCATGACTACCACATCCTCATCGTCAGCATCATTATCATGGCATTACAACAAAATAGTTGTCGCAGAAGCTTTAGGAATTATGCGGTCTAGGAGGAAATAGGAAAGAATACAAATAGACTCTAACATACTCGGAGGACAATGGTGTGAAGGCGCAATGGTCAAAGTGCTGGCAGAATCCTGATAATGTTGGCTCTTCATCTGGTAAATCATTGCTCTTGGAGACAGTGACAGAAGTATGCTAAAGGCACAATATGAATGCGATCGCAGAGAACATTCTCAACCAAGCATCTGCAGCGACAATTTTTATATTATGAATAAGTATGAAATAACAAGAATCTGTTTCCGGTTATTTCATTAAACGCATTTGAAGTCTGGAAAAATAACAAGAATCTGTGTCCGGTTATTTTATTAAAAATAGATTTGGAGTCCCGAGAAATAACGAGAATCTGTGTCGGTTATTTTATTAAAAGGATTTGTAGTCTGGAGGATTTTTTTTTTTTTTTTTTTTTTGTAAATGAATTCATCGCGTTCGATCAATTCTGTATCTGTTCTGCTTCAGTTTCAGTTTCTCAAGATGACGTCTCCGCGCTCGGAACGAATTCCATATGCACTAACGTCACAGGTGCCATGTGCATGGTGATCGTGGCACAAGCGTTAAGCCTGCACATAAACCCATGAGCTGGCCAGGTCCTGAGGCCCTTCCTAGACTCTGTTTTACCTAGTCTATATTTTACACTGGTATTTCATCAGCCTACCGCTGGAATAATCTTTTTTTTTACATGTAAATAATATAGTATGTATGTGTGTATCTTACATTCAAAAAAGGAACATACATGTAAAATAAATAAATAGATAATTAAAGGTCTGAATCACAACACAACTGGCTCTTCTGTATAAACTCGTCTCACTATATCTGTTCTGCCTGAATGTGCCGGTAGTTTATGTGGTAGACACCACCTTCAGCCTGCATAAACCTCTAATGAGCTGGCAAGGTCTTGAAAATGGGATGTCGGGGGGGGGGGGGGAACGAGTCATATGAAACACTAACACCACCAGAATGATAGGAACACTAAGTTAAACAGCCAACATTGATACATTGTATTTCATCCAGCGGTGTTGGTATAAATTTTTGCTGGGTTACGTCACATTGTGGACTTTATTGGAATGAAGTTTCAGACCAGTTAGCAAGAAACGGAGCATCCAAAAATGCCAATACCGTAACATTCCATAATTTACGACTATCAGTTCATGAACTTGGTTCTGTGCTAGAACGTTCAGTTTATACAAATTTCTCCAATACCCATAGCCTGATACCTTACTGCCCCAGACAGCTAGCGTCCTTGATATACAAACTAAGGCTTAACTCTTGGAAAACGAAATATACACAGAATGTATGCATTTGTTCAAAAACATTATCAGTCCACCATCTACTCTTTGAATGTCCATCTTACTTACGACATATAGAAATAACAATCTTGATTTTTCATGCACTGACGCTAGAGATATTCTTTACAACAAATATAATGATATTATCCTGTTAGTCCAGCTGATTCTCAGATGCCCTGTTGGCAGATTGTTATGAAGAGTTAATTAATTGTTGTATGTTATTATTTGACACTGTTAATTCATTGTTCTGAATTATTAATTGCACTTGTTCCCCTTCTTACATTCAAACTTCTATTACCCTTCCCCATACTCATCCTCCACTTCACCTTTTTTCTCCCTTTGTGTGTATGTGTGTGTGCGTGCGTGTGTGTCTAAAATCACTATTGTGAACAGACATTAAATAAAAGATTCATTCATTCATTCAGCCAACAGGCCACGTATTATATTTTCATGTTGCGGCTAGGGGGTGGGGGTGGGGGTGGAATTGAATTCGAGTAGTGAGATGTGGTGTTTATGACTCTGTCAAAAGAGCCAGCCCATCTGCCCATTGTTTTACAGAAAGAAGAAAAGACGAAGAAATCGATTTGAGAAATAATCTGCAGTTTTTGGATACAGTTGAATGTTTGTTTCTCTTCTCCGTAATCCCAGTTATCCAGATCGATCGATGAATTATCTGTACTAATTGTGACCTCCCACCACGAAATCAGTCTTAACTCGCAGTCAGTCGAACAGCACTAGGAGCTGAAAAGGTGACTGACGGTCTATCAAGGGTTTTTTGACTTTTTCTCAAACTTCATTTCTATAGACTGTAATCTATCCCCCACATAAATTTTTTTCTTGAAAAAATATTATTAATCAATTAAAAACGGTTGTTAATGCACTGATCGCAGCAGAAAGAATGCAATTTTCTACCAAAAGTACCTATTTTTGTCTCTTATTATGAACCGTAACCTGTACAGTATCTGCACATGTAATATACTGACAGAAAGCTCTTTGGTGCACCTTTCAGATAATGACAGCGAAAATTAGAAACAAACTGGTCAAAGCCACCAAGTAAAGAAATTTAAGGAAAATGTGTAGGAGAGCACACAAAAACTTTTAGAGGCCGTTTTCTCAAAATGGCCGTCATACAACTTAATGATTTTAAGCATACATAACTTCTATATTTTTTTTAGTACAAGCTTTATTAAAGGGTACCAAAATAATCAGCAGAATGTACACTTTCCAGTGATATGTATATCTCAAAATGTACAAAATGCTAGTTAAGACTGATTTCGTGGTGGGAGGTCACAATTATATTGAGCCAATAGTGGTTAGATCTTATACACATTTTTGCACAGCGGGTAAACGTTCAACGACTGATTGTATTCTTTGCACAACGGCAAACGTTTGACGATTGATGGTATTGATACACATGATATTGGTCCTACCAATGTCGGTTCATTAGTTATATAGGTTAATCCTAATTACGGTATAGCCACGAAGATTGCTGTTTGCAGAGCAATAGTACTGAGCAACAGTACTGAGCATAGTACGCAATAGTACTGAGCAACCTGCTGTATTCCTGTGAGACCTGGAGTACCTGTCTACCCACGACACATTCAACGGCTGGAATGGTCCCACCAAAGATCTACGTGCAAAGTTTTTGTAACATGTAGCAAGATCGAGTGTCCGTTCTGCCTTCAAGTTCTGAAGAAGTGTGGCTTTTCATGCATTGAGTGTTAAGTGATTGAATGCCAGCTTTGTTAGACAGAGCACGTTATCTGTATAGAAGACAACCGCATCCTGAACAATCTCCTGTATGGAGACCTGCAACAAGGACACTATGACCAAGGCAGAACGTCAAACAAAGACAAGGATATCTGCAGACCACCGCATGAGCAGTGCACCAATCGACACCGCCAACTAGGAAGACATTGCCCGCAACAGAGTAAGCTGGAGACATCAATGTATGCAGGGAACAGTCACGTTTGAAGGCGGGTGCAGTGACAGCGAGGGGGGGAGGGAACAGTCACGTTTGAACAGCTCAGGGTGGAGGTTGGGGGAAACAGTCACGTTTGAACCGCGCAGAGTAAGCTGGAAGCAGCAATGTATGCAGGGAACAGTCACGTTTGAACAGCGCAAGGGGAGGGGCAAGGGGGGCAGTCACGTTTGAACAGCGCGGGGGGGGGGGGAACAGTTACATTTGAACAGCGCAGAGGGGCCAGTCACGTTTGAACAGCACAGGGGGGGGGGGGGGGGACAGTCACGTTTGAACAGCGCAGGGGGGGGGGGTTACATTTGAACAGCGCAGAGGGGCCAGTCACGTTTGAACAGCACAGGGGCAGGGGGGGGGGGGGGGGACAGTCACGTTTGAACAGCGCAGGGGGGACCAGTCATGTTTGAACAGCGCAGGGGGGGGGGGGCAGTCACGTTTGAACAGCGCAATGGGGGGGGGGGGACAGTCACGTTTGAACAGCGCAGGGGGGGGGGGACAATCACGTTTGAACAGCGCAGGGGGGGGGGGGCAGTCATGTTTGAACAGTGCAGGGGGGGGGGCAGTCACGTTTGAACAGCGCAGGGGGTGGGGGACAGTCACGTCTGAACAGTGCAGGGGGGGGGAGGGAAAGTCATGTTTGAACAGCGCAGGGAGGGGGGAACAATAAGTTTGAACGCGCAGAGGGTGGGGGGTACAGTCACGTTTGAACAGCGCAGGGAGGGGGGGGGGAACAATAACGTTTGAACAGCGCAGGGAGGGGGGGGGACAATAACGTTTGAACAGCGCAGGGGGGGGGGGACAATAACGTTTGAACTGCGCAGGGAAGGGGGGGGGGAACAATAACGTTTGAACAGCGCAGGGGGGGGGGGGGAACAGTAACGTTTGAACAGCGCAGAGTGTGTGAGGGGGAGGTACACACGGATGAAAACAGCGCAGAACGTATGCTGCTCAAGAACATATGCCTCCAGAATAGTCTTCAGTCCCACATGAAGAACCACACCTCACCAAGCGGTAAAGGCCAGTGTTCCTACCCACCCGTCAAATCGACGGGAGCCTCTGTCACACATCCGTTAATTACATTTTTATAAGGCGCCAAATCTTGATACAAAAATCAAACCAAAGCGTGCACTCTCACCACTTACCTAATCAATCACCCATCAACGACCAAATCTCCAGGGCACGAAGCACACGCAAATTGAAGGGGAGGACAACAGAGGAGTGGGGCAAAAGAGTAAACACGCAAAAGGGGAAATCACTGCAGGGCAAAAGGTATGTCTTCAAGCTAGACTCGAAGAAAGACGCGTTTGTGATTGTCGTATAGAAGGGAGAAGATCGTTCCAGTTGTATGGACCCATCATCATCATCATCATCAGGTGCCCTGCGCATGGCGTTGGCGATCATGGACCTCCATCTGTCTCTATCTCTGTTGCCCCAAGCATCTCCTCACCCTCCTCGTCTTCAGCCACTCCGCAAGTCCGTCTAGCATTTTCTCCCTGAGTCTACCTGGTGCTCTCTTTCCCTCCAGCTTTCCTGTTGTGACCAGATGCTCCAAATCACCCTTCCTCATAAAATGGCCTATAAATGTTGCCTGTTTTTCCTAATCTTCCTTATGAGTGATTACTTGTGTCTGCCTCCATCAAAATTGTCTCGTTTGTTTTCTTTGCTGTCCAATGAACTCTCAACATTCTTCTTAGAAACCACATCTCAGCTGCCTCAATCTTGCGCTGGCTTTGCTTGCTGACTGTCCACGCCTCACATCCGTACAACAGTATTGGTTTTATATAACATTCAAGGACTCTTCCTGATGTTAATTGATAGGCATTTGTTGGTACGAATGCTTGTCATCTTCTTGAATGCTGTTTTGGCTTGGCCGATTCTGCCGGCTATTTCCGATGTGCATCTGCCATCTGATGAAATGACTGTTCCAGGTATTTGAACTTATTAACCTGTGGACTAGACACAGAAAAAGAGCGACGATCAACTGTGGTACAGTTGTATCGAGGAATTTGGAGACAGGTAGCATCAAAAGCAAAATGGAAAGGCTTTCGGGTAGGGTGTGTGCGTTAGGGGTGGTCACTTCCTCCTCCTCACTGTATTCTAGATCTAATGCGTGTATATATGTAGATGAGACAAAGGAAGGATGACAACTTGGGTCAAGGGTCACACACTTAACAGGTTGAGTGTAGATCTATCTTAGAGCTCAATAACCATTCTGTATATGCATGCACGTAAAACATGTACTGTTTGTGAGTGTGACGTAAAAAATAATTCATATCAGTTCGCATTTCATTGCGTTTTATTACTGTTCATTCCTGATGCTTAACGCTAAATACGCTTTCTAATATTTTTGTTTCATTTTATGTTTCGTTAATGTCTGTTGTTACTCAGTGTAAAGTTTCATAATACTCCATTACTATGAAAGAATTATGCTTTTAACCCGGACTGTATAGATGAAATGGATAGTAGTAGTAGCAGCAGCAGCAGCAGCAGCAGTAGTAGTAGTAGTAGTAGTGTCAGCAGCAACAGCAGCAGGATCATTAGTATCACAATTATAACACAATATATCATCATCATCATCAGGTGCCCTGCCGCATGGCGTTGGTGACCATGGACTTCCAACCATCTCTATCTCTCGTTGCCCCCAGCATCTCCCCCACCCTCCTCAACCCCAGCCACTCTGCAAGTCAGTCCAGCATTCTCTCTCACAATATATAGCCATTCAAAACACTCGGACACATAAGTACCAGCAGTTCAGTGTGGCTCTGACAGTCGAAACGCCTTGCTGATAATGCAGGATTCCTGGTTCCAACCCTTAAGCGGGCCACGTTTCTTTTTACACCTAGGCAGTGCATTGAATTTTACACGTAAGATCAAGGAGTCTGCCACATACTCGCTGGCAGGTATAGGTTGCAGGGACGCAGATGGAATTGTCTGCGTGCGTTGAATCCATCGTGAAATAGATTCCACACCTATAGTTCTAGCAGATGTTTCAGCGGAAATGTGTCCTTTTTTTTCTTGAGTCTGAGTTGTTGTTATTATTATCATCATCATCAAGGTCATCATCATCATCATCATCAGGTGCTCTTCTGCATGGCGTTGGCGACCATGGACTTCCAACCATTCCCCATCTCTCGTTGCCCCCAGCATCTCCCCACCCTCCTCATCCCCAGCCACTCTGCAAGTCCGTCCAGCATTCTCCCCTGGGTCTACCTCGTGCTCTCTTTCCCTCCAGCTTTCCCGTTGTGACCAGGTGCTCCAAATCCCCCTTCCTCATAAAATGGCCTATAAATGTCTTTTCCTAATCTTCCTTATGAGTGATCTACTTGTGTCTGCCTCCATCAAGACTGTCTATCATCAAGGTATGAATTAGAATTATGAATCGTCTTACATGATCATTGTTTTTGTACAGCGCTATGTTCTAAACCCATTTGGACTCATTGCGCATAACACATAATCAGACTTTTTTTTTTCTTTTTAGTGTATCCCTGGGATTTTCATTCTTTATGTTGTTGCACGGTCTGCATCTCTGATGGGCGAGCATGCTGAGTGTTTTCATGTTTTCATGTTTTTATAAGCAAGTCACTGACATGGCTTACAGGGATCTTTAACGTGCGTATTTGATATTCTGCGTGTGTGTATACTATAACAAGAGGGGCGTCTAAGCACTGAAGGGTATGTGCATATGCTGATCTGGGAGTTAGGAAAAATACCTGTCCTTTCCCCACCAAATGTAGATGTCTAGGTGTCTAGGTGTCTAGGTGTCTAGGTGTTTAGAAGCCGATGGAACTCAGGATCTTCAGACTGGAAGTGTGACGTCTACTCGCTTGACTATCACGCTGGTCATTGAGCATGATTCAAATTCTGAATCAATTTGGTACGAGATGTTTGAAAAGATTGTCAGCAGAATATTGTTCCCGGCTGTCTGTATTGACCGATGGGTAGATCGATTGATCTCTCACTCGTTTTCTTACGTATTTGATTGATTGCCTGCGTGAGTGACTGGTTGGTTTTAGGCGTATCATTAAAGGGTGTATTTTTTTTCAATTTTCTTCTTCTTGTTGTTGTTCTTGTTGTTCTTGTTCTTGTTCTAGTGCTTCTTGTTCTTCTTCTTGTTCTTGTTTTTGTTCTTGTTCTTCTTGTTCTTCTTGTTCTTCTTGTTCTTGTTAATAATAATAATAATTACAATATTTATATAGCGCAAAATCTTGATGAAATCAAATCTAAGCGCTGAAACAGACACACACGCACGCACGCACGCACGCACGTACGCACGCACACACACGCACGCACACACACACACACACACACACACACACACACACACACGCATGGCTATAAATGGGGAGAAAAATAAAAGCAATAAAGGCAAGAATAAAAGCAATGGAAAATTATAGAGAGCATATCATATACAATTATATATTATAACAATGTGATTCCCCTCCAGCGGAGACAGGCTGCAGAGGGGGGTTGAGTGAGGTCAGGATTTTATGCAGAGGAGAAAAGGTGAGTTTCGAGAGCGGACTTGAAGGAGACAAAAAGTAGGTTGCTGACGGACTGAGAGAGGAAGTTTGTTCC
This sequence comes from Monoplex corrugatus, assembly GCA_030674185.1. Taxonomy (NCBI): domain Eukaryota; kingdom Metazoa; phylum Mollusca; class Gastropoda; order Littorinimorpha; family Ranellidae; genus Monoplex; species Monoplex corrugatus. Next base: position 83,284,379 of record CM060314.1, read on the forward strand.
AGGAGAGTGGACCAGAAACAGAGAAGGCTCGTGGACCATAGGTATTGAGCTTAGTGCGTGGAAAGCGAAAAGTCAGAGGATCGGAGGCAGAGTGGAGGGTACGTGAGGGAAGATAGATCTCAAGTAGGCTTGACAGGTAATCGGGGGCTGCGTTATTGAGGCTTTTGTAGCACATGGTGTCTAGTTTGTACTGTATGCGCTTTGATACAGGGAGCCAGTGAAGTTATGCCAGGAGAGGAGATATGTGGTCAGCTTTTTTCTTTTTGAGTACAAGGCGTACAGCATTGTTTTGAATGCGCTGTAGGATGTGAATGGTGGAGGCAGGAAGACCAGACAGGAGTGAATTGCAATAGTCA
>CM060314.1:83309734-83312234 GCA_030674185.1 Monoplex corrugatus
GCATTGCCGTCTGGTGAAATGATCGTTCCCATCACCATAGCATTGTTAAAAACTGTTCCAGCGTCTGTGGTCATTGAGGTGGCATAGAAAATGGGACAAGTAAATGGAATGTGTTGAGATTTTTTTTTTTTTTTTAAAGACAGAGCCATGGATTCTAGACATACTTTTAACGTTCGCTTTTCAATCTAATCGTTTTCCTGAAAAGCTGATTCAATGAAAAAAAAGGAATCTTTTAAACAAATGTGGGTGGGTTCTAGAGAGAGTATTTAAGCGTTCTCTCGGTTTGACTGTGTGCCTTAAATCTACGACCATCTGGCAAGCAGCATAACGTCTTTCACAGAGGCTTGTAGGTGTGTAGATTGGGTTCAGTGTACGAATTCAATGGACGTCTCACTTCAGTTCCAGCCTATCAGAGAGAACGTACTTTTAAATTTTATGTATATATATTTATTTATTTATCTATTTATTTATTTGTTTATTTATTTATTCGTTTGTGGGCTACAATTCCCGCGTATACTCAAATAATTGAGTGGGGTTGGGGGTGGGGGCTTTAGTCTGCATTGCCGTTTTCATTGTTGCTTTTGTTGTTGTTGTTGCTTTTCTTTATTCCCACCTCCTTCTCCCCCAACATACCATGTCCGTGGATGTGCATGTTTAGTGTTTTCATATTTCTGTTTAAGCCATTGAATGCTGACAATGGCCTACAGGATCTTTAATGTGCGTATTTCATGTTCTGCGTGCGTATACACATAAAAGGAGCTCAGGTACCAACAGGTCTGTGCATAAGTTGACATAGAAGATCGCAAAAGCCTCCACCTTTTACCTTTCAAATAGATTCGAACCGAGACCTTACAACTGCAGGTCCAATGTCTTAACCATTTACACTATCATGTCCGTCGTTTATGAAACAGCTGTTTTCTTTTTTTTTTTTCTTTTTTTTTTTTTTTTTTTTTTTTTTTTCCTAATGCCTATCAACATCAGGAAGAGAGTTCTTGAATGTTATATAGAACCGATACTGTTATACGGTTGTAAGACGTGGACAGTCAACACGCAAAGTCAGAAAGAGATTGAGGCAATTGAAATATGGTTTCTAAGAAGAATGTTGAGGGTTCCGTGGGCAGCAAAGAAAACAATATGAGATTTTTCTGAAGGAGGTAGACACAAAAGAACACTAATAAAGAAGATTAGGAAAAAGGCAAACAACATTTATAGGACATTTCATGAGGCAAGAGAAATTAGAACGCCTAGTCACAACAGGAAAGCTGCAGGGAAATAAAGCACCAGGTAGACCCAGGGAGAAAATATTGGACGGACTTGCAGAGTGGCTGAAGACAGAGAGGGTGGGAGATGTACTTGTATCGATAAGGGATAGATTCGTGTGGAGGGCCATGATCACCAACGCCATGCGGCAGGGCACGTGATGATAATGATGTTTTTTTGCTGGAAATTTAGGTAAAGGCATTATTTACACATACTTAGACACCTTTCTTGTTTGTCTGTGGCACTATATAATAATCATGTATCGCTGTGATATTCATGATGTTTATACTATTGTTAACGGTTGCTGTTCTTGATGTATTGCTGTATAACCTATTATCAGTTTTTACATATGGTACTGGAATTATCAAAGTGTTCGCGTTCTTGCCATAAATTAACCAAGTAATTTCTGTTGTTGAAGGCCTATGTGTGTGTGTGTGTGTGTGTTTTGTTTTTTTATTTGTTTTGTTTTTTTCACTGAACATAGAACTGATTAAGAGGTTGGAGGATATTAAGTATACACTGGGAAAAGTGTCAAGAATGAAATCTTTTCACAAGTACAAGCCTGGCAAAAAAAATTTGCCAGGCTTGTACTTGTGAAAGTGTACCATAAGTACATACTGGGAAAAGTGTCAAGAATGAAATCTTTGGATCAAGCTTCACATCTAGACACCTCTTTTCCCTGTCTTAACAGTCGATATCTCCGTTAGTTTTTTCTTTCATTACCTTCATATAGGCCTACACATCTTGAGTATTATACTAACTGGCCCCTGTGTTTCATTTCCCAGTGAAAACGAGTGTGTGTGTGTGTGTGTGTGGTGTGTGTGTGTGTGTGTGTGTGTGTGTGTGTGTGTGTGTGTGTGTGTGTGAGTGTGTGTGTGTGTGTGTGTGTGTGGTGTGTGTGTGTGTGTATGTGGTGTATGTGTGTGTGTGTGTGTGTGGTGTGTTGTGTGTGTGTGTGTGTGTGTGTGTGTGTGTGTGTGTGTGTGTGGTGTGTGTGTGTGTGTGTGATGTGTGTGTGTGTGTGAAGGGGTGGGTGGTGTGCGTGCGAGATAGATTTGAGTGTGTGTGCATGACATAGACTCTGACAAGAGTTATGTATGTGTGTGAGACAGAGACTCTCTGTGTGTGTGTGTGTGTGTGGTGCGTGCGTGCGCGTGCGCGCGGTGGTGTGTGTGTGTGTGTGTGGCGCGTGACAGACAGACAGAGAGAAACATACAGCAGACAGAGACACAAGACAAAG
>CM060314.1:83314734-83347234 GCA_030674185.1 Monoplex corrugatus
ATAGTACACCCAAACTGCTTGTATGCATCAGCAAAGTGGTCACCCTGTCTTTTGAGGGCCTTCCTTATGCCGTTGTACATGCCACGAATACTACCAGGCTTTGCATTGCGCTGTATTCCTTTGCACAGTTGCTGCCAGTATTTGTTGACACACTTGTGAGGTGTTGTGTGGTGCTCCAAGCACTTCTAAGCGCTGCGAGTGTGCTTTGACTTAAATGCCTCTTGCATGCCAGGAAGGCTTCCTGTATGGCTTCACTCGCTGGTTCCATCCCAGGAAGGTTTGTGCTGAACCAGTCCTGGCTGGGCTGTTCCTCCTTGCCAAATGTGCACACGGAGAAACAACCACTACTGTGCTTGACAGAATTTCAGAGTCACTGGAAGATACTAATAAAATGAACGACAATGGTGAAAGCTGAAAGGAAGCCACTGACAAGACTATAAAGTGCTAAATGAAAAAAACAAAACAACACACAACAAACCAACTAACAGTAGATCAAAATATTCACACACACACACACACACACACGCACACGCACACACACGCACACACATACACACACACACACACACAGAAAGAGAGAGAGAGAGAAATGTACACATAATAAGCAAGATGTGCAGGCAGTAATCAGTCTTTTATTTCCCACACTTACACTTGACTTTGTACAAAACATTAAAAAAGATGAAAAACATATCCAACTAAACAAACCAACTAAACAATCATTTTGATTTTCACTTTCATATGTCCACACACATCAAGTGAACTGTGCATTTTTTTTTTCATTACATGATACCTGTAAACGATTCTTCTAACAGTTTTAACAACAGTAACTTGTCAAACCTAATGACTGCCAATAGCCAGACCTGTTTACCCCTTGCATGACCAATGAGGAGTTTCCAAAGTCAAAATAAGCACTTTTGATCAAAAATTAGGAATTTTTGTTTCCTTAGTCTAAAATGCATTACAAAACAGTACAACACAAAAAAAATGGAGCGATGATTCTTGTGGCTGTGAAATAGATTAAAACTTAGGCAAAACATACAGTCAAAGTCATTCCTTCGACTTCCTCACCCTGTCCACCAGCTTCCTGCAGAAAGCTGGTGAACAGAGTGAGAGAGTCAAAAGGTTATGTTTTTGCTTTTCTAGCATCGTTGACAATGCAGGATGCCAGTGGACAGGGTGCGAGAGTCAAAAGATTATGCTTTAGGTAGCCTATAACAACTCTTCAATTCGTCAAGTGTGTCACCTGACAACCTCCTGAGTGTGTTCACAGGTCCTACTGAGGTTGACTTCAAGATGTGCAGGTTCTCCAAAGTGTCGTCTGCCAGGCTTGTCTGCTGTGGGGCCATGTTCTTCCACATATAATTTTTTTTTAAAGCCCAGCCAACTGCACAGAGCCATATCAGGGCTATAACCACTTAACTCTATTGTGACTGCACTTGCCACAACTGATCTCTCCTGCTGGCCTAGGGCTTCCACAGTGAAATCACTGAGAACCGGGTGCAAGTGAACTTATCCATCGATTTTAGACAAAGAAACCGGCAAAACATAGCTGAAGCGTTCAACGGAACTTTCCTCCACAAGGGAAGCAACTGCCAACTACTAAATCATTAGCATAACAAAAGTAGGGGGAGTTATGTACCCTAGACCATCTGTTACTGTAGCCCGTCCTCAGTGAGAGCTCAGCTGTTACTTTGATCGAAGTAGCCTGTCGTCAAAGAGTTAAACACACACACAATACTTCAACAGGAAAAAGGGACAAGAAAATTAAGCACACATACCAATGCATTTGTGCACATAATTCAAGGATATGCCCCTGGCACTGACCACTCTGTCCAATTCATCACACAGGGGATTTAAAAAAAAAACATACCTGAATACAAATTTAAACATAACTAAGGACACTAAACCATAGCATATATAAAAATTGCCTATTTCAGTTCCCTAGAGCCAAAAGTGCATTTAGTAAGATTTTATCAAACACATAAATACAGAAAATGATAGGAAGAAATGACAGAAAACAAAGGAACAAGGCAAAACCAAACAGAGTGACAGAAACGAGGAAATTTCTAACACAGAATTTCCAGAAGGTGGGTATACTGTTTATAAATTATACTGAAAGAGCCCCCGGCATCTCCACGGGAGGTCCTCACACAAGAAGAAAAGATTTCTCACAGTGTGGGCCACTGTAACTGTAAGGAATCATTGAAATATTAACTTAACTGTTCCATTATCAGTTTGATAATGGTTCCACTTGGCATAGCACATGGGAAGGGTCCCAAGAAGGCATAGCACATGGGAAGGGTCCCAAGAAGGCATAGCACATGGGAAGGTCCCAAGAAGGCATAGCACATGGGAAGGGTCCCAAGAAGGCATAGCACATGGGAAGGTCCCAAGAAGGCATAGCACATGGGAAGGGTCCCAAGAAGCATAGCACATGGGAAGGTCCCAAGCACTGTGCATGCTATCAGGGCAACGATCCCAGAGAGGATTGAAGATTGGGTTTTAAAAAGTTACAACTCAGTTCAGTCCGCGACTAGACTGAGATGTCTGACTTGACAACATGCCACTTGCATACTGTTTCCCTCTATCAAAAGAGAATCAAATGAAAAACGTTTTGTTTATCTAGTGATGTTTGACAGTAGAAGTGTGTTTATATGAACTGTGCAACTTATCACTATATAAAATGAAAAAAAAAAAATTCCTTTTGACTCTCTTCAAGCAGTGAAGAAATAGATTCAGACATTATTAAAATATTTTTCGCTCTCACCTATCTACAGTATCAATGCAATAACCTGACGGATGAGGTGAGGAATGGTTAGGGTTAATGAAATTTTGATATCAGTATTACTGCAGATGAAATGGAGAGAGAGAGAGATGAGAGAGAGAGAGAGAGAGAGAGAAAGAGAGAGAGAGAGAGAGAGAGAGAGAGAGAGAGAGAGAGAGAGAGAGAGAGAGAGAGAGAAGGAACTAAGGTTTTCGAAAAGCATTAGTGTTTTTTGGGTTGTTTTTTTTTTCAGACAAGCTGTTATTTACTGTTACTGTTATTTTGTTTGAAGCCCAGCCGACTGTGTACAGCCATCCCAGGGCTATAACCCTTTCAAAACATACAATACTTCAACAGGTGAAAAAGAAAAAGAAAATAAGCGCACATTCGCACATAATCTAAGGAGATGCGCCTGGCTTTGACCATTCCCATCCAATTTATCGCACAGGGTTTCAGACAAGCAAATTTTCTTTTAAATGATCAGCACACCTCTAATAAGCCACCTCTGATTGTGTGAAAATTCATCATAAATGATAAATGAGCATAATGCTGCTTTTTAAATCACAATTCATGATACTAGCAGACGTAAATAAAACTAACTATACAAAGTAAGAATATGAACGAAGTATGACACCACTAGAGATCAATAAATCAGTAATACTCCATTCATGATATTGGCAGATTAAGAAACAAACGGAAAAAAAAAAAAGATAAAAAGATAAAGAGCAATACAAACTGAAAATAATATATATATGAAATAGTCAATGAATAAATAACATTCATTTTATCGCCAGATAAAAATTAAAAAAAAAAAAAAGAGTATCTGTGTTGTAAATCTGAAGAAAATAGGAGACGCTCCACAATTAAAACATCAACAGGACATCATGTCCTGACCAAAAAACACAGACGAAGGCTTGATAAACGTTAGTGATCAAAGCATGCAAGGGGAGATCAAAGTGTCAATCAAGATACTGCAACTTTTGACGGGTTCCTTTAATTGTGTTAGGGTTATTTCATCCTGCACTATCAAAGATGCACTTGTCTTTGCTACAAATAAAAGCATGGATTCTGAAGGAAAAAAAAAAACTCAAGCTTCGCCAAACAAGAAATTTTAAACAGTTTCTGTTTCTGTGAATCCGTGCATGTGTAAGCTTTGACTATCCAGAAATTTGAACAGTGTGTTAGCATACGTGTGTGTCCATGTGTGTGTGTGTGTGTGTGTGTGTGTGTGCGCAGCGTGCAGCTTCTGACGTGTGTTTCCGTTTGCATTAATGAGGGTGTGTGTGTGTTGTGTTGTTTGTGTGTGTGTGTGTGTTTGTGTGTCTGGATGTTTGTGTATGTGTTTGTGTTTGTAGTGTGTGGTGTTGTGTGGTGTTGTGTGTGTGTTGTGTATGTGAGTTGTTGTGCCTCCGCATCATGTATGAGGGTGTGTGTGTGTGTGTGTGTGTGTGTGTGTGTGTGTGTGTGTGTGTGTGTGTGTGTGTGTGTGTGTGTGTGTGTGTGTGTGCAGCAAGGTAATGACACTTTCTGACAGATATGAAACCACAAAATTTCCTTTTACATCAAAACTTTGGTTGCTAAGTCAAGTTTTGTATCATGTTTTCCTTCAACAATGTTACCATTTTTCTAAAATTTGACAAATACTGCAGAATGCTTACTTTGCCTGTTACAAAATTCATCAGATCATTTGTCTTCTGATAACACAGCATTTCAATGGAACAACTGTCCTGGTCGGAGGTTGAGCAACAGAATGTTTTTCATTTTCAGAAGATTATGAGTCTGATGCATCATGGTGGTATACTTGAACTAAGAAGATACATGTATGGACAAGACATTGCTGAGAATGACTACTGTCCCCAGTCTGTCTTTAAAAACAAAAAATGGAGATTAGAAATCGCACAAACACAAACAACAAGTAAACACCTGTGTAATGTAGTATATAACAATGCATACAACACTACTTTACAATGACATTTATCATGATTAATGTTGCCATCGAACTGCCAAGCAAATCACAGATCTATTCTCTCCGGACTTCATAATTTCTAACACAACACTGAGTGAAGTCTTAATGTGACACCGAGTCACTCTTTACATTCAACACCAAAAACTTTGCATGTCCCTTTAGAAGTAGGAATAACATTAACAGTAGTAACAGGATAAAGTTCATGTGGAAAATAGCAAACAAATCAGTGGGTATACTGGTACATATTTTAACAGTCTCAAACAATATTTTCTCTCCTTTTCTCCTTGATAAAAAAAGAATGATAAAGCACCATGCTGAAATTTGCTAAGTTTCCAAGACTTCTTCAGACTTCCACACATATTCTTCATGCTTCCTATAGGAGTTGCACAAATCAAATCTTTATTTGCTTTGTTCGTTTGTCTATTTGCTTTGTTTGTTTCTATTTGTTTGTTTGTTATATTGAATGGAGTATTCCTAGCGTCACAGAGACCGGCTTGCAAATAGGTCTTTCATCACTGACTAATTAGATTAAGAAGAGAAATGGAGTTTTCATACCTTTAAAGAGACTGGCTTGCAAATAGGTCTTTCATCACTAAGTAGAATCAGAAGGATGACTGGCATCTTCAAAATGCATACAGTTTAGGATGAGAAAAAAAGGGGATAAAAATACTTGCTGCACACACACAAACTCAAAATGAAAATTGGTCATTACTTGCTACCTGAAAACAATCTCCAACTTGACCTCATGGTGCTGTAAACAATGTCTGATATCTAAATTATAATATGTATTACCAAAAGCTGACAACACCAGCATACACATTACTGACAGAAGAAATTTACGCAGTAGGCAACTGCCAGCCAAATCACATAATCCTATCAAGTTTGATTTTAAAAATAAGAAAAAATCTGCAAACAAAACTAACTAAATAAATAAACTGATAGTAGTGATACACCGTTATTTTTTGTGGGTAAAAGAATAGATTTAGGACTCGCATGAAAAGATCTTTTCTTAGTGATATCCTGTTAACTCTTTCAAAAAAACAGATCCAGGACTTTCTGTAATTAAACTACCTTTTCTTTTAAATCAACAATGTCAAGTTACAATGAACCACTGACTTGTCCTCATACTTTTACATTTTGCTGCTTCACGTTTAGTTGTCCTATCTTCAAGAGATGGAAAGAGGTCTACGAGCCTGCATGCAGTTTCCTTCTGCTTATGTATACTGTGTTTTGTTTTCACCCACAGGCAGCAACTTGCACAGGCATTTGATTATAGGACAGGGCTATTACATGTTTTTTTTTTATCCTGCCATCAAGGCACTTATACTCTGTTTGCTGGGGTATGCATGCAGGGCGTTTTCCTATTGTCATAAGCCACAAAACACTGACAATGCTTACAGGATCTTTCAATGTGTATATTTGATGCTCCGCATGTGTATGTATACATGAAAAGGATTTATGCACTAGCAGGTCTATACTTGCATTGTCCTGGGAGATCAGAAAAAAGAAGACCAGTGTCCACCACACCCCTCATTTATTGCACCTGTCAATTCTTTCTGTCATTCATTTTGCTTTCCTCCAGCCCTTCCCCCCACCCTATCAATACTGAAGACCGTAGAGCTGCATGGTTATCAATGTTGGTGCATCCAGAGCAGGTGAATTTTCATCCCGAGCAGGTGAATTTTCAGTCATCTGCAATGTCAGTGAACTAAAGCCTGAGGTATACATATAACAGAAGTCTGAAAAGGAGCATAAAGCTAGCCGCCCAGTACAGATTTCATCTGAGTAAACATGCCAAAATGCTCAGTACAGAAGTCATCACCATATCCATGCCAAAGCAGAATTTTTGGGTTAAACTCGTGTGTGTGTGTGTGTGTGTGTGTGTGTGTGTGTGTGTGCACGTGCGTGCATGCGTGCGTGTGTGTTTGTGCGTGTCTGAACCCCCTTCCCACTCTTCATTTTTTCCCTGCCTCTGAAATAACAATCCCACCACTGACATACCCTCAATGACAAAGTCTATAATGCCCTGACTCTTCCTTCGACAAGACAGTTATAAGAACACGCACAAAATCCACTTGCCACAAGTCCACATGAAGTAAAACAATAAAACAAACAACCGTACAAGCTCACAACATGATGATACACTTCCTGAGTGGCCAGCCACTGATAAGCAAACTCACATCATTTTGCATCACTGAAAATCTTTCACACTGAATGGTTTTCAAACATGACAGTTGGACCATCAGACTATGTGTACACCACATTCATGTCCCAGTTTTCTTCGGTCTACTGACATACTGTACTACATAATACATTCATTCCTTCAATCTCCCTTGTGTCAGTTTCCTGCTGGAAGGCAGTGAACAAGGTGAGGAGGTGAACAGGCTAACTCTTCTGATTCTTTCACTCTGTCTACCAGCTTCCTGCATTATAAGCTAGGATAGCAAAGTAAAACTTAACCCTTTTACTACCTCACCTTTCACTGGCATCTTGCAGATAGCTGGTGGATATAGCAGGAGAGTGAAGTGAAAGGGTTATGTTTTAGCAGCTGATGAACATGGTGATGGAGTGAAAGAGTTCAGCATGTATACATGTATACATTCAACAGCAACTGACGACCTAAATGCATTTCCCTTTTTCACATGAACATCAGACAACAAAACAATGGACGCAAAACCAACCAACTGAGCAACCAAGTACCCGCATACTGTATGTCCCTGTATTTCACATCAAATACCTGTACTTTTCTGGTTTTTCATACCAGGTACCAATAAGCCTGTCCCTGCCTTTCGAATGAAAAACCTGAATGTATCATGTCTCTGGCACTCACATCAACTGATAAACAATTACCTGCATATTTGTAATCATCACTTATATCAACTTGACAAGAAAGTTGTATCTCTGCATTTCACAGTGTGTACCTGCAGGTTCATGTATTTCATAAACAGCACCTGTTCCGTGTATAAACACCGTCTCACACACAACCAACAAGCATACATCTGTACATGTGCTGCAGTCTTGGAAACAACAACTAGGGTCCTGTACACCTGAACTTCTTGATAATGAAGTTTCGTGTATGTTGAAGAAAGCATGACTGACATAAATGCATCAGAAAAGGGAAATGCGCTTGGTGTATTGGCAGGACAAGGCACCGACCTGCATAAAGAAGTGGTCTACCGATGGTGCTGTAACTGTTTCCACTTTAACTCTTTGACTCCCTCACCCTATCCATCAGCTGCAAAAACTTAACCCTTTGACTCCCTCACCCTATCCACCAGCCAGATTCCTGCAGGAAGCTGGTGGATAGGGTGATGGAGTCAAAAGGTTAAGTTTTTGATTTGCTATCACTGATGACGATGCAGCATGCTGGTGGACATTGTGCGTGGGAGTCAAAGGGTTAAGATAGTTCCAGCCTATTATTGCTGCTATGAAAGATTTTCTGTATTGTTCCATGTGGCTGATGGGGATCTTAATTAAACGCTCTAATGTTGTGAATTGACAGTTTGGTCATGAAGCTTTCTGTCGCACTAATAGCAAATGTCTTTGGTTGTACACCTGTTTTGTTTCTGTCTGTTGGAGCAAAGAAAGTCTGAGCAGAAGCAAAAAGCACCAGTCCCTCAACCACCTTGTGTAAGTACATGTGCATGTGTGTGTGTGTGTGTGCGTGCGTGTGTGTGTGTGTAAGGCATAGTATTAGTACTAATAAGTTGGAGAGCTTGGAGCATTTGCTTATATACGTAACCACCGTTTTGTATATGTAGTCACCAGTTGTGGATCAGGCTGCTGTGCAATATATAAATGCATTGTTTTTTGGTACAGACCCTATATTGTAGCTCCACATTTGAGGACTAATCCAAGTGGTAGATACGCTGTTCTTTTGGGTCCTTTTAGATACAGCACAGTGTTTTACTAGCCTTTTCGCAAACAATGCCGTTCACTCTATCTTTCACACAACAGTCACATAACTCTATGTCTGTCCCTGCCTTGCATACATCACACCCATCTAGTACCACTTGACTGATATTTACATACAACAGTCACATAACTCTATGTCTGTCCCTACCTTGCATACATCACACCAATCTAGTATCACTTGACTCATATTTACACACAACAGCAACAGGGTACCTGTACACATGTACTTTACCATGTGTAATTTCAAACGTAAAACCATCACAAACAGCGATCCAACCAGTCCATCATGTGAGGGGGTACATGAACCGTCCATCCACGTCCTTCTTGGTGGACAGTTTTTGCGACAGTTTGTAGGAAATGGAACCAGAACCTCGTCCCCTCCCTCTCGCCCTGCCTCTCCCGGGGAACGGGGGTGCGGGACCCCGTGGTCCAAACCAAGGGGGAGGCATGAACCCTGGGCCTGGCGGTGGTGGTCCCCTCCAGGGCGGGGGCATCATGCCCGGAGGAGGAGGTGGGGGAGGAGGGAAGGGGCCCCACGGTGGGGGCATGAACCCTGGGGGTGGCATGAAATTGATGGGATCGTCCGGTGGGGCGAAGGAGGAGCGTGGCGGCGGGATGATGGTGATGGTGGAGTCACCCGAGTCGGAGTCGTCAGAGTCTTTCTTGATCATCTCTTCTTCCGGAACGCGTTTGATGATGAGAATCTTTTTCTTCTTCAGCGGGCGTTTGGGGGGTGGGGCTTTGGGCTTGTGACGGAATTCATCCTCATCGTCTTCAGGTTCGCCTCCCCACGCTCGTAGCCTGTTTGCTTTCAGTACGCGCTCCAGGGCTGAGGTCGACCTGCACATATCATGCAAGTTCATATATAGAAACAATGTCCTATGTCAACTTGCTACATGAAATCCATGGGAGATTAGAAACAATTAAACAAACAAACAAGTGAATTTATCAATCCAACAATAAATAAATAAACAGGACAGCAGGAATATCTGCTTCACCAATACCACAAAAATCAAGTAAAATGATCAACAGAACAGCAGGCGCAGATCACTATGCTCATAAATATATAATGAATGAATCCATCAATAAATAAATAAAATTCAACAATCAAAACAAACTGATTTAAACAAATTTCAAATGCTAAAACAAAAAGTGCAGTAACAATGCCCAAGCAGCCATATGATTTTACTGATAGTATGTTGGAACTTGCATATTTTGTAACAATGTACTTTTCATACTTTGAAATTGAGGCCAGTGAGTAAGAGAGACACAGAAGCATACAGATGTTTTGCCAGACACACACAGACATACACAAACACAGTAGGGGAGGGGGGGGGGGGAGAGATGAGTGAAAAATAAGAGGCAGACAGATATATAAATGCAGGTATGCAATCACACACACACACAAACATGCACACACAATCACATTCTGACAAACACACTTCAGGCCTATTCCCATTTTCTTGTGCACTTAAAAAAATCAATACAAATAGTTATTCCAAAGTGCTCTTCGCGGGCGGCGAAAAGTACGGCAAAGTGCGATTTTTCACTGGTTTTCAACTTGCTCGTTCTCAACAAAATGCAGTGTCAGAAATAAAAAACATAGATCATGTTGATCTGTGATCCTTTAAGCTTTGTTTAAAGTCAAAATAAATCAATAAGTGTAACATTTACTGTTTGAAATATGCTTTTGATGATGGGTACTAAATTGCGATTTTGCTGCTACTGGAACGACGAAATCGGAACGCGGTTTTGACACCTACCTTGAAAACTCGCCTCGAGGAGATTCGCTGGGTCAGATATCAACAAACCATTTACACAGTCAAAAAGACGATTAAATTTGCTTTCATCCGATGTAAAAAGTGAACTGATAGGCTTCCATTTAGTCGGTTGTTTCGTGCATTAAAAACTTCCGTCGATGATTTCGCAACCTTACTCAAAACCAATCTCGCCATATTTTCCACTGTGCAAAAGGTCAAGGTTTCAACTTTCAACTTCTGCTATTTGCATACGGATTCAACCACTGGCTGTTTTCCTCGAGGACTGAGAACAACGCAACCTATTTTCGCTTTCTCTTAGCGTCTGACGCGCAATGGCGGACAGGCGCGAAGATCGTTCGGGCGAGCACATGGACGTCGAAGTTTACGTCGACCGCTCCAGCCACGACGAATCAAGCGATCCAACTTATCTAGAGGGTAAGTGAAATATCTTGCAGTTTGTTTACTATTACTTTTCGACATTTTGTTTCCTGATTTTAGAATATAATTGTTTGGAAAGCGCACTGCTGCAGCACCCACAGTATCATGAATATGTTAGAAGGTAGGGGTAGATGACGGTTTGGGGTGTGGTAATTTTACAGAGAGTGAGATCAGGCATATGATTAAAGGAAAATGTTTACAAAAGATTTTTTTTAATAATCCATGCCTTTATTATATTTATTTATAATGATGTTAATGAGAGATTAGCGATTTATTGTGGTCACGTGACCAACGCTTTGATCAATCGATAGTCGAATCGGCCAAGTGCCCTCCCTTGACTTCACTCGATCTGGTTCAGTGTCGTTCAATAATTTCACAATGTTACACCTTTTTCTTTTCTGCCTTTGTGTAAACTTCCTGAATAGTACCATTGAAACAAATTTGCATGTTTATCAATCCTATTATTTTTAGGCCCAATATTATTATCACCTAGTTCAACAGCTTTAAAAGTTTATTATTATTATTAATATTGTTATCATATTTTTGTTATTGTTATTATTTTACTATCATTATTCATTATTATTTATCATTATTATTATTATCATTATTTCATTATTAGTTTACTATCATTCATTACTATTTATTATCATTACTATTATTGTCATCAAAAATAATATTTAAACAAAATAAAGTAGGCCTACCAGGTTAATGGGTTGGACACTATGAACCTTCCTAACTAGGCCTATAGTGTTTATGAGATAAATTTTGTTGTGCTGATTTGAGTATGGGACATTTTACTTTGCCCACTGCTTTGTGAGTTAGGGTAAGGTATTATAATTTTATTTTCAAAGCTGACAATAATACTGGTAGACTTCTTACAGCTCCACACCAATCTCTCTCTCTCTTGATCCTTTCTCTCTTTGACAGGCAGGGAAGTTAATTGAGCAGGGGTACAAAAGTCCTTGTGTTCCTGCATGTTTTATGTTCTTGTTTTTTGGATTTGTTTTTGTTTTGGTCAGTATTTGCCTCTTGCTCTGTATGTATAGGTCTGTTTGTCCCTACAAATGGGATTTTCACATTACGCTACAGGATAGAACAGATAGATGTACTAATACTTTCCCTCTACACTATTTTTCTCACAGATGATCTCTTCATGAGGATGAAGGAGCGATTTCTTAAGACTGGCAGAGGGCGGAGACCTAGTCTTTTGGACAACTTTGACAGCAATGATGATGAACTGCATCTTAACATGTTTTAATTTCCTGTCACTTGTGAAGGGAAATCACTGATCATAGACACTGCCAAGTATTTTTTTTACATTTCATTACATGGTTTTTGTAAAAAGAGATGATTTCTATCTTTTGTGCTTCCAGTTTAAGTTGAAGGCCAGGACAGTTATCTACTGTGATTAAGCAACAGTGAAAGGTCAAGACAATGATGTGGAAGCTTTTGATAATGTTCTACACACAGTTAAGGAACAGTTAAAGGTCAAGACATGTTTTAATCGTTGTTTAATGATAAAAAAAAATAATAAATTGGCATGTAAAAAACTATGAAGATGACTTCTTTGAATGAATGTTGTTGATGTACATGTCTTGTTTGATTCGATATGTAAACAAAACGCATTATTTGTTACTATTATCAGCTGACATTTGTTATAATTTTGTCATCTGATTTTTGTTTACAGAAAGATTGAAACCTAATGTCTTGTTTGTTATACTGACAGATCATAAAAAAACTGATCATTTTGGTATATGGTATTTTGCAGTAGGATGAATGTGACAGAAGTTACGGAGTCTTGCAAAAAGCTAAAATACACATTTTTTTCAAAATAGGTATTTTATCCTTACCCAAATATGGTTTGATTAAACATACAGATGTCTGGGGTTGTTTTACATTGAAAGAGTTTGTCGTGCTGAGCAATTTGATATCAAAACCATTTTTGTAACTTTAAAGTGAAAAAAGTTATGGTGCACTAAATATGTGTAAAATTCGCCATTTTTTTCACTGTGACAAATCGGCATATTTCGCATTTTTGACATCTGATATCTTTTCAACCATCTTTCAGATGAAGCTGGAAAAAATTAGGGTTAAATTCCTTAATATGTTTATCATATATAATTCATTTCAGTGTCACTGTATTGTATTTCTTAAAGATAATGGAGTTTGAAATTAATGAAAATGGGTCCCTTGCCCAGTTGTTTGGAACGGCGGCGTCCAATTTTGCTATTTTTTGTCATTTTCATAGGTCTGTATTTTTATTGATATGCATTTCTGTCCATATGTTTTTTGCACATCAACTTAACAAGTAAAAACCTCCTCAGAAATGATTTTCTGGACTTGTGTGATTTTATATGTGTGTTCAAGGCATGTCTGAATGTGGCCTAAAAAAACGTGCAAAATTTTTCCAAGTCAAAAAGAAAGGAAAAAATCATAAAAAATTAATTTTTTATCCCACATTAAAAAATAAAGTATGTATGTGTTCAGAATGAAAATCTCTATTTTCCCAGCTGATTTTTATACAGATAAGTTCAAATTTGAAAATCACTTTGGAATACCTAATACAAATCAGAAAAAAGACACAATGAACCACCAAATAAATAAATAAATAAATAACCAACCCACAAAACCAATATTCTGATGACCTCATCTGATATTGTGAAATGTTGAACTACTGGCAATGATGTCAGTCAAACTTTATGGTTAAAGTAATGAAATAATTGAATTTTTGATTTGTATTCTTGCTTTAAAACTGAAATAAATGCACCACTATGATGTGGCAGCAAATCTGAAAACAACAACAACAACAAATGCATACAAACAAAATAAACCCAGAATACGGTAGACAAACAAACCACAAGAAAAAAACAGCTAAAATGGTTTACTATCTTCTTACATGAAGAAATATGCGAGAGAACAATAAACAATGTTAACTGTTGTGATTCACACTCACTTCCTTTTCTTCCGACTGGGCTCATCTTCATCTTCCGATGAAGACGTTATCGGCTCTATGCCCGAGCCACTGTCCTCCTTCTCTTTCTTGTCATCCTTGTCCTTATTATCAGCTTTCTCATCGTCACTGACAGGCTCTTTCTTCACCACCACTGTCTTTTCCTTGTCGTCTTTGGGGGGAGGGGTGGGTTCTTTCTCCGGGGACTCATCCCGGCCGTGTACGATGGAAGAAAGACGTTTCTTCATAATGACAGCGCTCTTTAACCGGCCGGTGCCTTTCAGCTTGAGTCTCAGTTCTTCTCTTTGCTTCTCTTCCGTCTCCTAAAACAGACATATGTACACAATTTTCACCAAAAAATATTGTTTTGTTTATCTTACGGTTCTGATTCTTCTTAACTGCATTTTGCTCAGCTATGCATACACTGCACTTCTCCACAGCCTGCATACTGTTTCTCCAATGGGTATATAATATACACTGGGTGTTTTCATGTTTCCAAAAGCCAGCTGCTGACATGACATACTGGGTCTTTAATGTGTGTCTGGTTTTCTGCATGCATATCTATACAAAGGGAATTTGAGCATGGGCAAAGTCTGCACATATGTTGACCTGAGATCAGAAAAGTCTCTACCCTTTATCCACCAAGCAGAAGTGTCTAGGCAGATAGAATTTAGGACCATCTGACTGGAAATCTGACATTTAACCACCTGACAACCAAGCCTATCATGAAACAAAATTAAGACAAACTTATTTTGTTGTGATATTCAGCTGTAGTCTCATCTCCAACAATTGGGAGATCAAATCTGGGCAAGCACTTTCAAGTCATACCAGACCCAGTTTGGGCAAGAGATTACAATTCACACAAGACTGAATCTGGGCGAGAGATTACAAATCACACCAGAACCAGTATGGGAAAGTAATTACATTTCACACAGGAGCCAATCTGGGCAAGAGATTACATTTCACACAGGAGCCAATCTGGGCAAGAGATTACATTTCACACAGGAGCCAATCTGGGCAAGAGATTACATTTCACACAGGAGCCAATCTGGGCAAGAGATTACATTTCACACAGGAGCCAATCTGGGCAAGAGATTACAATTCACACAGGAGCCAATCTGGGCAAGAGATTACATTTCATACTGGAGCCAATCTGGGCAAGAGATTACATTTCAGTGAATTTCACGCTGGAGCCAATCTGGGCAAGAGATTACATTTCACACTGGAGCCAATCTGGGCAAGAGATTACATTTCATACTGGAGCCAATCTGGGCAAGAGATTACATTTCATACTGGAGCCAATCTGGGCAAGAGATTACATTTCATACTGGAGCCAATCTGGGCAAGAGATTACATTTCATACTGGAGCCAATCTGGGCAAGAGATTACATTTCACACAGGAGCCAATCTGGGCAAGAGATTACATTTCACACAGGAGCCAATCTGGGCAAGAGATTACATTTCACACAGGAGCCAATCTGGGCAAGAGATTACAATTCACACAGGAGCCAATCTGGGCAAGAGATTACATTTCATACTGGAGCCAATCTGGGCAAGAGATTACATTTCAGTGAATTTCACGCTGGAGCCAATCTGGGCAAGAGATTACATTTCACACTGGAGCCAATCTGGGCAAGAGATTACATTTCATACTGGAGCCAATCTGGGCAAGAGATTACATTTCATACTGGAGCCAATCTGGGCAAGAGATTACATTTCACACTGGAGCCAATCTGGGCAAGAAATAATGATTCACACAGGGGCCAATCTGGGCAAGAGATTACATTTCACACTGGAGCCAATCTGGGCAAGAGATTACATTTCACACTGGAGCCAATCTGGGCAAGAAATAATGATTCACACTGGGGCCAATCTAGACAAAAGATTATAAGTGACACCTGATCAAATGTAGGCAAGAATTATAATTCATTCTAGAGTGAATCTGACAAAAGTGGCTAAACTAGGCAGTCTTGATTAATTTGTGGCGACTGACATCACCAAGACAATAAATGCTGCATGATTCGGACAACTGAAATGATGCAATGGGTAAAACAATTCACTTTTTTTTTGAGTAAGTGATGGAATAAAATCAATATAATCAAGCAGTTGATCAAAACAAAGAATCATCCATGGTCTGTACCAATAGCAATCAAAAAGAAATACAGTATATGCTGCAACAAATTCTTATTCTAATTAACTAAAATTATTCACAAAGTTCTAAATAAATCATTACATATCATCACCGTATCAATAGTGAGGGGGGGGGGGGGGGGGGGTTAGTTTGAAAAGATGTAACATTTAGCACTATTTTTCTGGATATCAAACAACAAAACGAATTCAATGATCACCTCTTCATATGCGTTACTTGCATCTATCTACCACAATTAAACATGATTTCTTTTCATGCTCTATCAGTCCTGAACTCTGAACTCAATCCCTCATACCTTGCCAGGCTGTACAGTCTTCTCCTTCATCTCTGCCTGCTCTTGCTGCATCTGCAGTTTCTTCTGAATCTTGGCCTCCGCTTTCTGTCGTGCCTCCTCCAAACGGCGCCTCTGTTCCTCCAGCAGCTGCTGCTTGCGTTTCTCCTCTTGCTCTGCCCGTTTCTTCTCCATGTTCTCCTTGATCTTGTCCTCCTGGCAGACAGAATGTGAACCAGTTTTGCTTGGAACGTATCACACATTGTGACTGAATTTCTCATGGTAAATCCACTGGGTCAAAAACATAACCGACAGAAAAATGAAATGTATTCCGGAGTTAGGATCAAACAAACTTGTCAAAAAGGAAATCTTCTGCTAACTTTTGTTACCTGCGATGCATACTTTTGTACTCTATTCAAATCGTATATATACGTCAAGTACTATGAGTGAACTGCATGTTATTTCATCTGTTTATCAATGTAACACGATTCACAATTAATATATAAGAAAAGAACATTCTTCACAACGGGAAAAAATGGTGAAACAAATCTTCAGCTAATTCTAATTCTGCTGTAAATTGAATTATGTATGGTTATACAAAAAGACATTAAAAACTTCTTGTATCATAATTCATCTCACATAAGCCCAAAGAGCTTCATAAATACATGAGAGGAAGAGACAGATGCACACTGAGCAAATACATGTCAACCACAACCTCTGTATTACAAAAATTGATGAATTATAAGACATGCGATGTTTTAAAGTCAGTTATATAATGATGATAGGGAAAAAACAACACACACACACACACACACACACACACATATATACATGATACTCAGAAACTCACACACACTGATGATTTACACAGTTTACAGTAAAAAAAAAAAAAGACGAGTCTTAAAAACTAAAAAAGATGAGATCTCAATCAAACTGGCTGCCATCGTTTTAAAGACAAACGATGAAATATTCTTGACCAACTTCATCTACACTACCACCAATATCTCCTTCTAAAGAAGAGTTCTTGCATTTTCTGCCCTTGATGTCAACATCACCTGTATCTCCTCTTTTGGCTTCTTCCATAAGTGCCTCCCTGCTTCATTGTCAAGTGTTGCCCTCTTGTTCTGTTTTTGTGTATGTTTTTTGTTGTTGTTTTTTGTTTGTTGTTGTTGCGAACTTTAAAGAGTTGCTGTCTTGTTCTCTGGTATTTTTTTTGTTTTCAAACTTTAAAGTGTTGCTGTCTTGTTCTCTGTTTTGTTTGTTTGTTTGTTTGTTTGTTTTCAAACTTTAAAGTGTTGCTGTCTTGTTCTTCATTTTTTTGGCAAACTTTAAAGTGTTGCTGTCTTGTTCTCTGTTTTTTTGTTTTTTTTGTTTTGCAAACTTTAAAGTGTTGCTCTCTTATTCTCTGTTTCTGGCAAGCTCTACAGTCTGCTCAATGCTCAGACAGAAAAAAAAACTGGCTATCTCAGACTATATTTTTCAAAACAACTTTGATTTGATATTTGTGACAGAAACTTGGTTCAAATCAAGTGACCATGATCAAAAAACCAAATAACTCACACCTCCTGGTTACAAAGTGCGTTCGTTCTCTCGAGCCCCTCTTGGTGATGGGATTGCTGTTGTGTATAATGATGTGCTTGAATGTTGTCTCTCATTCATCCACTCTTATCCCTAATCTATTCTGTCATTTGAAACCGCTAAAGTCATTCTTCATATGGCAGGACAGTTTGTTATTTTCTCTTGTATTTACCACCCAGCTGTGCAAACGACCTCACTGCTTCCACATTTCAAAAATGAAACTGAGTCTCTCCTTTATTATCATACTTTAAAAATCAAGAAATCTCGACCTTCTTGGTGATGTCAATGTATACTTTGATAATCAAGATAACTGGGAAACCAAGCCTGCGTGCCTGTCTCATTCTCTCTCTCAGCTTGTAGCCCAGCCCATTAAAGGCCACACTACTGACTGGCAAAACCTTTTTCTTTTTCATTCCCTTACCCATCTAGCACCCGCCAGCAGAAAGCTGGTGGGAAGGGTGAGGGAATGAAAGGGTTCAGTTTTTGCTCTGTTGTCACAATTGATAATGCAAGCAAGAAGTAGCTGGACACCAAAACATACATAAAAATGGGCATAAACTACCTAAAACTGCTTCCGCACATCGCACTCCGTACAGCCCAAAATGCTTTTTATACATGTACCTAATTATCAATCCTAAGAAAAAGTATGCAAGACTTTATTGAATACAATACATGTATCCAATTATCAATCCTACGTAAAAGTACGCAAGACTTTATCGAACACAATACATGTATCCAATTATCAACCCTCAGAAAAATTATGCAAGACTTTATCAAACACATACAGGTGAATGGACCAGCAAGGCAGAAAATGATTGGAAGAAATGACAGAAAGCAAAGGAACAAGGCAGAAACAAAGAGAGTGACAAAAGAGGAAATTTCTTGCAAAGTTTCCAGAAGGTGGGGATACTAATTATACTGAAAAAGGCCCCGGCATCCCCGGGAGGGGGGAGAGGTGGTCATGGCAGATAATGAAATACACTGCTGAACAGGCTGAGGAAGCGAAAGGATAGACTCACCTTCACTCTCTCAAAAAGCTCAGACAGAAGACGAAGAGATTCCAGCTTTCTCTGAGCGATCAACAGCCGCCGCTCTTCTATGGATATTTTCAGCTGCATGCGTTCCTCTTCCTCTTTCTGCTTCTTCTCGATACGTTTCTGTCTCCGCTTCTCCTCTCTGTCTTTCCGTCTCTGTTCTTTCATTCGCTGCCTTTCTTCTCTCTTTCTCTGCTTCTCTCTCTCAATGGCAAGTTTCTTTTGTCTGAATATGAAAAACAAATCCTTTGCTCAAAAACAATTTCCACTAAATTTACATTATTTTTGGTAGCAGTTGTTAAGAAAAAAATATCAATCTATGATCACATCAATAACAATAATAATAATGAACAATTTATGTAGTACAACATCCCTATAAGCAAACTCCTCAGAGCTTTGCACTTTAGAGAAAATGTATACATAAAGTTGTAAATTAACAATTAACCAATGACATCAGCACTGTACAACACGCAACAAGAGAAGAAAACAACAATATCATACGTACAAGTATGATATGAGATAAACTCTTTTTGACTTTGTCTACTATCACACAGGACACTGACGGATGTGAAAATAAGCATGTACTTAAAGTTAAAGTTATACATACACATAAACAGAAACACTTATGTAGGAACTCACATGAGAGAACACACATGCACTTTGGTAGCCTTGCAAACAAATCAACGAAATATATACAGCAAATAAAATAAATAACTGAAGAAACAAAACAGAAATCTAAAACATGAAGCAAAAAACAAAAAAATATAGATAATAATAGCAGAAGCAAAACAAAAATCTAAAACACACACAAAAAGAAAAAATAAACAACAAAATACAAATAATGTGTATAACTGGACCAAAAAAAAAAAAAAAAGCAGCAGACCTTTCAGCTTCTTTCTTCATCTCCTCCTCCTCCCTCTCTGCCTGAACCTGTTCCAGACGCAAGTTCTCCAGAGCCTCCAGTTTTTCACGCTCCAAGCGCCGCTTGCGAATCATCCTGTCCGATAGGTGTTTGGTCTTGTCAAAGTCGACCTACACAATTAATGCTTCAGTTACAGAGATTACATCTACAGCTACAATCATTGCTTAACCTATTTTCTGAAACTGATAGTGATAGTCGTGGTATCAGCGAACAATTATGATGGAAAACTGAAAACACTACTGAACAAGTTTTAACCACAGACTCTCTCAGTCTCTGCATACCATTAACACTTTTATTATAAAAATCTTGACAGTCATTGTTACAATCATTGTCAAGGACCCTGTTTTAAAAAAAAAAAAAAGGAATTATGCATACATATGAATTCTATCACATCAATTGTTAATCTGTGCTTTCCAATGGATCTTTGTTTAAAAAAAAAATTAATACCTGTGTGTAAACACACACACACACACACACAAACATCAGATCAATTGTTAATTTATACTTCTAAGTTGAGATAAGTACTACAACTGAGATGGCACTTTCAAATTATATTTTTCATAATGACATTATCAAGTTGAATCAGAACATGAACATCTTTCCTGTATGAGCCCATTTCAAGTAAAAATGATGAAAAATATTTAATTTAGAATAAAATCATAAAAAAATGAAATAAACAAATCTTCTTCAGGCCTTCAATAAAAGCCACATTGACACATTTGAATGCATGCAATTTTATTTACCTAGAATAAAAATCATAAAAAAATGAAATACACAAATCTTATTCAGGCTTTCAATAAAACTAAGCTACACTGACACATTTGAATGCATGCACCCTTCTGACCTTGATGTTGGCAGTGAAGGCCTTGTCTCCATCCTCTAAATACAGCAGTCTCATTCCCCTCAGCCCATCCATAGCCTTCACAAAACTGATGTAGTCCCTGAACTGCACGAAAGCTTCAAACTGGATGTCCTGCACGTAGCTGAAAGTCTGAATCATGCCTGGCTTGGCCAGCGACCCCATGATCTCTTTTCTGTATGGGTCAAGCATGGGAATGTCCAGACAGCGCACTTCCCCGAATGATTCAAACACCTCGCGTACAATCTCCTCACACGGTCTGGGTTTCTGGTCCGAGATCTTGTTCTTGGTGGCATTTTTGGCGAACCAGCGTGTGGGCAAGTCTTTAAAATGGATGGTGTCAGGTCTCTCACCAGGACGCATCTCGTTCATGTTTCTAGCGTCGCGGAAATACGAGTCCCAGTCATGGCGTGAAGGAAAGTTCACTTTGGCTTCTGCGGCCCTGACTTTGAGGGTCTCCGAGAATCCAGAGAGTTTGATACTCTTGCCATCCAGTTTCATGATGAGGATGGGGAGCTTGCTTCGGTTCTCCATCTCTCCCTCCAGTCGTAAGAATTCCATGGTGCTTTTGGCCACCTGCAAAAAATCACAGCATTGCAACAATGAATAACTCAAACCGTGAAAACAAATAATTTAATATTTCATTAGCTGTTTAAGACAGGAAGAATCTGAAAGTAATGAACAGGTTACTGGTGTTCTATGTGGCCACAACTGATTCTGTGTGCTTGAAAGTATATAATGAAGCACTGCTCTGTCTAGACAAACTGTTTGGGAATCCATAGCCTTACGTCTAAATCAAAGTTTAAAAGAGTTAGACAATAACCCATTTTTTAACAAGAACTGACACAATTCAAATCAAAAGTACCAGTTATTGTTACCTGTTACCGCTCAAACTCAGAAACCTTCAAGCAAAAAGAACTCTCAGAACACCAGAGTGGAATCCAGGGTATGATTATTGCATGCATAAGAAAAACTGTAACTACACAAAGAAGTGCACTGGCTGCTTGCCCAATTATTCTCCCCTCTCATATCAAGATGGTTTAAAATTCTATGGGCCTGGAATATCAGCCAAGAGATAGAGAGAAAGGGGGAGGGAGGGAGAAGAGGGGGAGGGGAGAGAGAGAGAGAGAGAGAGAGAGAGAAGAGATGTGTGTGTGTTTGTGTGTGTGTGTGTGTGTGTGTGTGTGTGTGTGTGTGTGTGTGTGTGTGTGTGTGTGTGTGTGTGTGTGTGTGTGTGTGTGTGTGTGTGTGTGTGTGCACGCGTGTGCATGTGTATGTAGGTGTGTGTGTTTGCATGAGGACGTAGTTTTATGATACTGGAAACTCTTTAGGACATGCAGGACTTTCATGAAAACAGATCTAATACTACACTGTGTCAAACACTGGAGAATCTTTTACAGCTGTGAACATAGATAGATCTGTTAATGTCCATTCATGCCCTGAAGATCATCAGTAAAGACATTTGAGCTTGTGACAAAAGGTGATCGTCCAGACCCCTTGTATATTTATCGCACAAATAAAGAATTAAAAAATTACCAATGCTTCTTTATTTATTGCTTGATGCTTTATAATACCTTGAAGAGATACATAATATAACATGGTGAGTCTGGGTGTCTGCCTTTCATTTGAAAATGCCCAAGTTGTACGCTTTTCTTAGATAAATTTTCCCGTTCAAGATGGCGGACGAGTGATGCGGTTGGTGTCGAAGCCTGGATACATATCTAAATTGCATACCATCACAACAGTATGAATAAAAGATGCAGAAAAATCAACGGCGAACATGTTAATATCACAAACTGTTTCTATTTCTGATTGTTTTCGATGCAGTCAAGCGGTAAAAATCCGTTTGACAGTCGTAACGCTGAATGTCAAATCGTGTCGGTCAGCAAATCTCTCGATCGTTCACATCAAGTTCGGTTCGGTTTCGTGTTCATATAACTCGGCATGTCAGGCAACACTAACCGAATGGAGAAAGGTGTTTTCCGAACCAAATTGGATTCAATGGCTGCAAACGAGCGCGAAATCCATACGGTAGTAAGCAGTATGTCAGAAAATAACGACCGTATTTTTTCTCGCAATTCTACTAACAACGAACTTACAGATCCCATGCCGTGCTTTAAATAGCACTCAAGGCAAACGGTTTCAAATCGAGGCTGGAGCTTTCGTCAAGAATGGCGCGTCGAAGCAGAGAAGGTGAGGAAATGTTGTTTGTCCACAATCATTACGACCGTCAGAAATCGTAACAACTGTCAAATGCATAACGACCGTCAGAAGAAAATGATAGAAACATTGGTTTCAGCTGTTCTGTCAAATGTGTTTCTGTAAATGATTAAAATTCTTTAACATGCAAGTGAACCAAAAGTAGAGTGGCGGCAATTCAACGGGATTTTCCGCAACTTTTGGGCGATGTTTTGTGCATGACACATGATTAGGACATCGTTTTAGCGATGTCCGAAATAACGACCGAAGGATATTAAGTTAATCAATGTATCAATTATACGTGAAACTGGGGCAGAAAACGGCTTGGAATTTCTATTTTGCTTCTTCTTTAAATACATGACAGAACTAAAGTTCAGATCATAGGATTAGTGGGAAATCTGGCGATTATTTGACAGTTGTTACTCTCATAGTTGAAGACATTATCATTCAGTATGTCTGTCGTAACGACCATCAGTATCTCTTGTGATTAATAAATGATAAGTTTATTTTCATTATGATACATATTTACTTTGAAAATTTGAAAGTGCACATTTTCGGCTATTTCCATAATTCTTTTTGATAAAATGTGAAGGAGTAGAGACCAGCAACCAGATTCCACCAGCCCCCTTCCTCCCAGTCCCTCCATTTATTCTTTCTTCACAGTTCACCTCTTTCAAATGCAGCTTGTAAAATGGAGGAATGGCAAGGGGTGTATGTATTTGTTTTATGTGTTTGTTTTGTCTAAGAGCTTTTAAGTCGGTGTTCAGTCTCACACAGTCATACTCGTAGCACATACAAGGAAAAAAGAAACACATGTTTCATCAGAAATGATTTTAATACTTGCTTAAAATGTATGCTCACTTTTTGATTTTGTATTTGTTTACTGTTTTTTTACGTTTATTTGTCTGTTGTCAGGTGAGGCAACTGGTATCCCTACAACTTTCTCTGGGACACAGTCTGGGAATCCTGTACTTGGTGTTTCCACTCCAACTACACCGACAGCAACACCAAAGAAAAAACATGATGTCAATTCACCGTCACCACAACGACTGAAAGCAGCTTACAAAGCACGGCTTCATGACCTAAAGAAGTCCAGAACCAGAGATGCAGCATTATTGAAAAAACTGTTGCATGATTTTGTCGACACATCAGTTACACCAGACAATGCTGATTTGTATAAAAGAAAGAAGAGTTCCCCAGCATCAAAGACAGCTTTGAACTTTCTGAATGATGTTGCAGTGGACATCCCAGGAAAAAGGTCTGTATCTAAAAAAACTGGGCAACAAAAGAAAATCTTGCCCAAGAGACTGAGGAGACTGCACAGGGACTTTTGCCAAAAATTCCCTGACAAAAAGGTCTCTCTGAGAACTTTTTATCGTCTCTTGCCAAACAGCATATTGACATCACGAAAACAAGTTTTCCGTCAGTGTTTGTGTGAGATCTGTGCAAACATTGACTTACAACTTGATGCAGTAAACAAGATCATTACTGCACCGATTGATGGCAGAGATGAACTGTCTGAAATGAGTCTCTGTCCTCAACCCACACTGTCATGCCTACAGCGCAAATGTAAACAATGTGGTGTCGAGAAAATCAGGTGTCATATTGACACCCATCTTGTTGACCATCAAGACCAGGCCAGTCCAGTAAAATGGAAGTCATGGCAAATGGTACAGACAGAGAGAGGGAAACGAAGGGAGCTGATACAAAGAGAAGGAACAATGAAAACTCATTAATGAGTTGCTGAAAGAATTCCATTCCTTTTCTCAGCATCTGTTCACCTTCCGCTGGCAGCACCATCAGTTGAAAACCATCCAGACCTCTCTGCCTCCGAAATGGGCCATTGTCATCATGGATTTCGCAGAAAACTTTCTGTGTCGATACCAAGATGAGGTGCAAAGTGCCCACTGGGGGTACAATCAGGTCACTGTTCATCCATGTGTATTCTATTACCAGTGCCCAAACTGTGTGGATCTCGTCACTGATTATTTAATTTTTCTCTCTGATGATCTCAACCATGATGCCCACATGGTGCAGGTCATACAAAAGCAGACCAAACAGCATCTTGCTGCCACCATGGGGCAGCTGGATAAAATGGTCATATTTTCTGATGGTTGTGCTGCACAATACAAGTCAAAACTTCCTTTCCACTATCTTGCCAACAGTGCTGCTGCTGATGTTGCTGTGGAGAGATGCTATTTTGGAAGTCGTCATGGCAAGAGCCCCTGCGACGCTTGTGGGGGTGTCATAAAAAGACTGGTTGAAGATGACATCCTTTCAGGATCTGTAATCCAGAATGCAGCATCTATGTACCAGAACTGTTGTGAGCATTTTGACAAGACTATGTTGCTCAGGTGCTGGAAGTGGACAGGGAGGAAGAGATGGTCAAACTCAGTTTCATGGAGTCTCGAAAGGGATTCTATGTCTGGCCCTTGCAAGAGGATCTTTCCTGGGAACGTGTCCGTGTTTTGAAGGAAAAGGTGGAGATGGAGATGAATGCTCTGATGAGCAATCAGAGGATGCAGTTTTTTTAAATTAAAAAGTAGACCAAAATCTGACCTTGATGTCTAATAGGGACATAAAATGAGCTTTTGTTTTGGCATGTGGCTGTATTTTGCTCACTCCTGAAATTGACATTGTGCACGGTTTCCAGTGATGTGACTGTTGGTTTACCAATGAATATTGACATAAATATTATGAGATGTTCAGTATGCAAATTTAAGTGCTCCATGAATAATACTTTTTGGAAAGTCTGTTATGATGATGTTTTTCCATTGACACTGTGTCATTGTCAGCAGCTAATCACAGTCAATGCTGATGTTGTTTGGGAAAGTAAAAATCAAATGTTTACAAGAATCTTTTTGATTCTACTTTTGTACCATAACAGTATTATGGCTCCATTTTCCTTGTTTCTGATGTGTTGCAACTAGTCATCATTTTTTGCCATAAAGATGAACCTTGTCTCAGACTGCTTGATATCATAATTTGTGGCATGACAATTTGACTTAATGTTTGCTCCTTTATTTGTCTTTGTACATTCAGTTAAATAGACAGAAAGAACAGCTAACAAACCAACCAAACAAAACAATTTTGCCACATGTTTTCTTGTGAAATTACATTTGTTAACCAGTAACCTGTTTTAAAGCATTTTGAAAACATATTTGTCATCAAGTGTCAAAACGACATTTAATGTTGCAACTTTCTTTGGTTTCTTGTAATTTGTAATTATGTTCTTTAACCACAAAATGTATTTTCATATGATTTGTAAGCGCTCTGAGCTTATCAGAGAGAGCAGGTGCCCTAAATGTACATGTTATTATTATTGTTGTTACTGTCAAACTGTTTCTATTCATTTTGATCATAAATAATCTAATTCCTGTCAGCACATGAACAGTTTGTTGAGTATGTCCAACAGTGAGGCCATAACAACTGTCAGATGGATTCTGTTTAAGGTGTCTACATGATCATTGTGACTTATTTAACTTGTTTTATAGGCCTTTATGTGTAAAATATAACAATAACAATATAACTGTACTCAAAGGAAAAGTATGCCTATTTTTTTTAATGACTGTTGTTATTTTTGCATTGTTGGGAAATACTTGGGTATGTCCAATGCAACATCATAACAACTGTCAGATAAAAACGCCATATCATGGTAACAAGGCTACTGTGGGTCCTATACTTGGTATCATTACATGAAATGCACCCTCAACAACACAGAAAATCATCAGAGGATGCAGTTACTGTCTTATTTCCAACTGAGCAATAAAGAACAAATCAATATGTCCGACGGTTGTTATGTCGGACATACCATCTCATGTGAAACTTGATCTTAAACTGCACAGATGCCTTTTCTTTTGGAATGAAATTTAGCTGTAATACTCAGTCTTACTCCCACTGAAACAATTATGCTGTATAAGAGACATTCAAATAGGAATATTGATAAAGTTGAATGTCCAGCATAACAACCGTCAGATGCTCGTTATGATGCCTTATCGCATTACTAGCGGAACATCGGTGCATGAGTTATCTTTTTATGTATATTTTTATGACCCTTAAACATCAGTCTTCCTTTGGACAAAATTGCTGTTAATAAAAACTATTTTGAAAAATCCACTTTTTGTTGGCTTTTTTGGACGACCTTTTGTCACTTGCTCATTTTCCTATTGTTCTTATTTCTGTGTTACCATGGAAATGACAGCTGTTGTTATTGTTATTTTTGTTTAAAGCCCAGCCGACTGCATACAGCCATATGAGATCTATACCGTTTCAAAACACACACAATACTTTAACAGGACAAAAGGAAAAGAAAATTTAAGTGCATATATCAATGCATTCGGGCATATAATCTAAAGAGATGCCTTTGGCGCTGACCACTCCATCCAATTTATTACATAGGGGATTTAAAAAACATACCTGAATACAAATATCATCATAACTAAGGACACTAAAACAAAACATAAAAACAGGCCTAAAATACCTAAAATTGCTTTCACATATTTCCCAAGAGCCAAAAATGCATATATATCATTATATGTACCCAATTAACCATCCTAAGAGAAAGTATGTAAGACTTTATCGAACACATACAGGAGAATGTGTGGTGTGTATTTTGCTACGCAGAAGAGATTTGTAAATGACCACCCTTGTGCATACTGCATGTCTTTAATATGGTTGCCATTCCAATACAAATTACAAATACAACAAAAGTCACAAACGTTTAGTGGAAACCCTTTTTCCAATTTTGTACCAAAAGATTTTCATTTCATTTAACAAAAGAATAAGAAATACTATAAGACAGACAAGGCATATATTTTCATGGCACATAATAAATGATTGCAACACATCTGCTCATTTATTAAGCATATCTCTGGTATTCCAGCAACAATTTGATAAGGGTCAGACTTCCCTTTTGAACCAAATCAAAATCAAACTCAAAACTGACCTTAATGGAGAGGAAGGTGTCTGGATGAATCATGGTCTTGACCTTCTCCATCACCTGCCAGTTGGAGATGGTTTTGCCTGGTGTCTTGAGCTGTGGCAGCTGGGCGCAGATGTTGATCTTGGCTACAGGTTTTAGGCACAGACCTTGTGGCTTGTACAGCTCAACCACATCGCTGGTGTCATTACATACTGAAACGTTTGCCATTGTTGCTGAGATGTGTTAGCAATCACTCAACCTGCAGTGAGCTGCTCAGGTAGGCTTTCAAATAAGGGATTGGGTTGCCTGCTTATGGCATGTCTGCAACATATGTCACAAAGAAATTAAGTAATCTATCATTAAACAAATGATTATAATAAGTGAATACTGAACAAACAAGTTTTACAATGCTAGTGCCAGGTGTGGAGTTGATGAATAATAAGATTCATGGCACTGCCAATTTGTCTGTTTTTTCTCTAACAATATTGTGCTGTGGACTATGGTATGGCGGAAATATCCTGATTTACTCAATGCAATATACTCATTTTATTCAGCTCTCTCTCGCTCTTCCTCTCTCTCTCTGTCATGTGAAATTCATCCTGCTCTCCCCTGGGACAACATACACATCACCACAAGGAGACTTACCAAGCAGCTCAACGATGAAGACAGTACAGGGCGAAAATGACCTTGAAAGATGATGGGAAGATGCTGACTGGGAGCCAAGTGGCCAATAAATTTGCAGACAGTTATGCAAATGACTGCAATATCCCAATCAGCTCAGCAAAACAAAGAGAAGCAAGAAGAGAGCTAAGAGAGAAACAGAGCAACAGAACACCAGTGGAACCCATGAAGCAGCCTCTAAAACTAGGAGAGCTTCAATCTGCTCTCAAGAAACTGAAGCCAAGGAAGTCTCCAGGACCAGACAGTATCACTATCAGTAATGAGATGCTGACACATTTAGGCAGTGCAGCAGTGTGCAAGCTCCTAGAGATTTTCAATCACAGCTGGGAAGAAGGATCTCTACCACAGATTTGGCAGGAAGCGACCATGATTCCCATCCTTAAGAAAGGAAAGGATCCAAAGAGGGCTTCTACAACTACAAGTTCCAGCTATCGACCAATTAGCCTGACCAGCTGTGTGGTGAAAACAATGGAAAGAATTGTGAATGAGCGCCTCCGTTGGTACCTAGAAACAGAGAACATCCTTGTGCCAGAACAAGCAGGATTCCGACAGTTCCGCAGCATGGAAGATCAGGTTACTTACCTGTCTCAGGAAATTGAGGATGCTTTCCAGGAACAAAAGCTGGTCTTTGTGACCTGGATTGACCTCCAAAAGACCTTTGACAAAGTCTGGATGGAGGGACTCCTTGTCAAACTGCTGAGGAATGGAGTGGCAAACAATATGTTCCAATGGATCAAGTCCTACCTCTTCAACTGCAGGGCAAGAATCTCTGCAGACAGAGTACATATAGCAAGAAGTTCCTGCTGCGTCATGGCGTACCACAAGGAGAAGTCCTCTCCTCCACACTGTTCTTGCTTTTCATTCATGACCTTGTGTCTGAACTGCTCACGGGGATAAAGGCTGCGTTATATGCAGATGACTTGGTGTTGTGGTGCAAGGAAGAGCATGCATCAACTGCCACATAGTCACATACCGAATGCAGATGGCGGCAGACAAACTCAGCAGTTGGGCTGAAGATTGGTGTGTTGCTGTCAACAAGGACAAGTCTTCCACCACCCTGTTCACCTTGTCTCCAAAACAGAAGGCTGCCATCATCATCCTTGGTAAACCCCTCTGAAGGAGGATGAAGAAGCCACATACCTTGGCGTCACCTTTGACAAAGAGGCAGACCTGGAAGCCGCACATCATGAAGGCAGAGGCAAAAGCGAGGCGCAAGCTGGCAATTCTTCGTAAACTTGCAGGCACCACCTGGGGAGCAAATGAGAGAATACTGAAGACAGTATATCAGGGAACAGTCAGACCCCATCTCGAGTACGGCTCTTCAGCGTGGTCAACTACGGCAAAGACGAACCAGCAGATGCTAAGCAAGGTTCAGAACCAAGCCCTCCGCATAATCACAGGTGCGATGCGGTCAACACCAATCAAGGAGATGGAAAAGCTTGCAGAAATTCAACCTCTCAGTCAGAGGAGAAAAACCAAGGTCTTGGTGCAAGCAGAAAAGTTCAGGTGTTTACCAGACCATCCCATGAAGCAGAAACTGAACAGCCTCACCAAAAACCAACTGAAAAGGAGCAGCTTTGTCCACGAGAGCAAGAGGCTGACTCGCCAATTCCAAGAAAGTCTGCCCAAGGACACGCTCCCCCTTTGCCCAACAGACATGCCAGAACCCTGGACACTAGACCAGCCTGATATCAAGGTCCACACCACCGTCCCATACCTCATACCAGGAGACACACAAGATGACAAGGTGAAACACTCCCTAACAATGGCCATGATTGCTGAGAGGTACTCACAGGAGGCATGGATACATGTATACACCGACGGGTCAGCAACCAATGCCGTAGCCAACGGGGGTGCAGGCATCCTTGTTCTTTTCCCAGGAGGACAAACAACAACAGCAAGTGTCGCCACTGGAAGGCACTGTACAAACTACCGTGCTGAGACAGAAGCACTCAATGACTCATACAGGCGGCCTCCATGATTCAGGCTACAGACTGTGACTGCAGACAAGTTGTCTTCTTGTCTGATGCCCTCTCCGTGCTGCAGGCATGCCAGAACAACACGCTCCCCCTCCTGTCTAGAGCTCTGCACCAGGTTGCCACAACCAGAAGAGCAGTTCTGCAGTGGATCCCAGCCCACTGCGGAGTCTCCGGGAATGAGCGAGCTGATATACTTGCTAAGGAGGGAGCCGGAGAAGAACAACCTAACAACAGCGTCAGCTACAGTGAAAGAGGAGCATCATCAGGGCGCTTTCCATGCCGAGACAACACAGGGATGACTACCACCTGTTGTCTAGAGAGCAGCAAGTTGCTCTGGTGAGGTTGCGCACTGGTCACAATAGGCTGAACAGCCACATGTACCGCAAACTGAAGCTGGTGCCCTCCCCAACCTGTCCCTGCGGTCAAGAAGACCAAACCACGGAGCATATAGTGATATACTCCAAAGATGTCCCCTTCACCAGGTGGCAAGACAGGACGTGTGGCCGACAGACACTCCGCTGACAACCAAACTCCATGGCTGCAGACAGGAGCTGGAAAAGACGGCTGCATTCATCACCTGGACTCAGATGATTGTGTAGCAGCGTACGCCAAGAAGAAGAAGAAGATCACCACAAGGCAGTACCATCCTTTCTTTCCTTTTTTTTGTTTTTTTCAATACACGTATATATTTTGGTTTACCGATAACATGAAGGTGGATTAGCTCTACGCAAAATTCCCAGAGACAATTCCTTTACTGTCACGACATCTTTAATCTGTACAATAAAATAAATGCACGTTGTACATGGGGCCTAGTTTATTATCTCATCATAAATGTTAGCACCTTGGTCACCAGCTAAGATCTAGAAGGGAAACAATCCTTACCTGACCCATGACCAGTCAAACCAGGACTTCTTGTAACCAAGTTAGGTACTTTTAACCACTAGACCACATAATATTTTTTTAAACTATTTATTAGTGTCAGTGTTACTTTTTATGAACAGAAAGTCTGCCTACCATACAGTCAACATGTATACTGGTACAATGAAAAGGAAAATTCAGCTTATAACAGTTCTTAGAAGCGTCACTTACTCACCTGACAAGAAATCACTAATTTAAAATACATCTTTGTCACATTCAATCAAAACAATGGAGCATCTGCATGTTAAGCCCTTGCAGGTAGCAAAACTTCATTTCGGTTGAGTACTAGACTACTACAACAACTTTTAAATTGTCTCAGAGGTACCTTGCATTTTACTTAGTCTTATCTACCTTGGTGTCACCATGGCCAAAGACATGAGTTGGGACGAACACATAAACAACCTGTGTTTCAAAGGAAATAGAATGCTCAAATTCCTCCAACGGAATCTGAAAATCAGCTCCTCAGAGATCAAGGAACGAGCCTACAAAGTGCTAGTTCGCCCCCATCTGGAGTACGCGTCTTCCTCTGGGACCCCCATACAGAGAAAAGCATTTATAACTAAAATTAGAAGAGGTTCAAAGATGAGCTGCATGCTTCGTCCTCAACAGATATATGAAACACTTCTAGTGTTAGCAGCATGCTGGTCACACTGGGCTGGCCCTCACTGGAGAAACGACGGCAAGTAGCAAGACTCTATGCTGTTCAAAGATGCACCAAGGCCTTGTTCACTGTCCCAGCCTAAAAGCAAAAGTAGTCCCTTTACCTGACCAGTAAGCGGCGTGGCCACGACTAGTTCCACTTGATCACATCAAGGACCCAGTATAGAGCTGCTTCATTTCTGCCTAGAACTGTCAAGAACTGGAACAGTCTCCAACAAGGAACAGTTGAGGCCACAACACTTGACACATTCGTGTCAAGGGCCTCCAAAATCCCAGACTAGACCGACCCCCCTTCCTTCTCCCCCCCACTTCCACTCAGAGCCCCTGCCCCACCTACCCTGCTGCCCTCTTCACCCACCCCACCCCTCTTCACCCCCTTTGCCCTCCTACCTCCTCACCCCACCACCCTCATTCCCCCCACCCCACCACCATCATGATTAAAACTGAACTCTTAATGAATTACGCACAGTCCTTCTGCCCCAGATATTATTCTGTGCACACCCACACTGTCCTATAGAACGGCCAGAATAATCAAG
>CM060314.1:83359734-83372234 GCA_030674185.1 Monoplex corrugatus
ATTATATATATATATATAATATATATATATATATATATATATATAATGTATATATATATATATATATATATATATATTATTATTACATTTTTTACATATTTCTGTCGACGATGAAGAGGAAGAAGAGAAATATGAAAGCATTAAATGCTGAACGTGTTAAATGTCAAATTAACTTATTACAAACAGTCTGTGTATTACGTCCCTGATTTTTGATATTCATGGTAAAGATGCAGGTGCTCCTTTAACGTAGTAGCCACACTTTCTGAAAATTCAGCGCTAGAAATTAATATTTTCTGTCAATTTCTTTGTTCTTTCTTGCTCTTTTGCTTTCTGTTACCTCTTCCTGTGACCCATTGGTCTAGAGTTCTTCACTCATGTAGGCTACACATTGGTCCATAGTTCTTTCCCCAAATACTCATTAGTTCAAAGTTCTGACCCCAATTCTCATTAGTCCAAAGTTCTGACCCCAAATACTCATTAGTCCAAAGTTCTGACCCCAAATACTCATTAGTCCAAAGTTCTGACCCCAAACACTCATTAGTCCAAAAATGTTCCACTACACACTCATCGATCCAAAGTTCTTTTTCCAAATATTCACTGGTCCAAAGCTCTTTCCTGAAATACTCATTGGTCCAAAACTCTTTCCCTAAACACCCATTGGTCCAAAGTTCTTTTCCCCAATTACACAATAGACCAAAGTTGTTTTCCAATTCTCACTGCTCCAAAGTTCATAACCCAATATTTATTGGCTTAAAGAACTTTGCCCAAATACTTACTGATCCAAAGTTCTTTTCCCAAAAACCCAGTGGTCCAAAGTTCTTTCCAAAAAGAAAAAAAAACTGATTGGTCCAAAGCCCTGTCCACAAAGAGCCACTGGTTCAAAATTCTTGCTGCAAAGATTTACTGTTTCAAAGTGGTTTTTTTTCACAAAGACTGGCTGAATTAAAGTTCTTTCCACAAAGATTCAGTTTACAGTATCTCCCCCTATAAAACAAAAAACAAAAAAACTTGCTCACTCTTTCAAAATGCTTTCCCCAAATACTCACGCGTCCAAAGTTCTTTCCCCACGGATCCTGTGTCTGCTCAAAGGTGACCTGGATCTCTCTCAGTCCCAGTTCCTCCCCATAGTAGGTGCAGGGTGTTCCTTTCAGTGTCAACAGCAGTATGTTGAGGGCATCAATGTACTCTGTTCCGAACTTGTCGCTCACTCGTTTACGGTCGTGATTACCTAGCTGCAACAGTGGCCAATAAGGTTATGTGCAGGATCGAGGAGTTTGCTAGAGAATTACTGGCAGGTGGGTGAGGTAGTCAAATGGGTAAGACGTCAGACTTCCAATCAGGAAGTCTTGGGGTTCAATCCGGTGAGGGTACACCACTAGTCTGATGGGTAAAGGGTGGAGATGCTTCTGATCTCCCAGGTCAACATTTGTGTTGTGAATTACTGGCAGGTGAGCGAGGTAGTCGAATGGGTAAGACGTCAGACTTCCAATCGGGAAGTCCTGGGGTTCGATCCCGTGTGGTCATGTTAATGCATAAACCTCCTCTGTATGTAGACGCGCGCAGAAGACAACGTTTGCACGTTAAAGTTCCTGTAATTCATGTCAGTGTTGGTGGCTATAAGAACATGAAAAACACACCTAGAATTAATGCCCACCGACGTTCGAGTTTGCACGCTATGGAAGCAAAACACCTCCTGCACAGTGTGGACAAAATGACGTGCATACGAGAAAAATCGGAACAAGCGCATATGGAATTGTCCGAATGCGAATCCGAGTGGAACTGTCCCTCTCGAACAAAGTCCAAATCCAAACCTTAACTTCAATAGCACTCTGTACAGTACAGGCTGGATTTTGAGGGTAGCTATCGTATTGATACTTTGACCAATATGTTCATGATTGATTGGGTCTTTTCCCGCAATGAAATTGGTATGAGATTGTTGTAGGGTATACTGAAAGGATGGGCCCACAGGAGCCGTTTCTGACATCAGTGAAGCAATGCAAGTTTGGCTGTTCTGGTCTCTCGTCAACTGACACAATATCAAAGGAAAGCTGGATGAAGGATAAGAAACGGTGGATCAATCTCAGCAGATCTGACGTGCTTAACACTTGTCTGTTGCACCTGAGAAAAAAAAAGACAGAGAGACAGACAGAGAGGTTTTGTCTGCTGCAGCATACCCCATGTACAAAACTGCTTCCAGGATTAAATAAAAAAAAGAAATATGCTTAGTTTTATCCCCTTGTATTAAATGTGTGGCATAGCGTGTGGGGACATAAACTATTGCTTTAGCAAACGGAATTTTAAAACAGCAGAAAAAGAAGAGACGTTTCGCACCGCGTGCAGGGGTTTAGACATTGACAGGCTTCTTACACGTTCACCTAGGATATTGGCAAAGTCACCACAATGTACCCATCAGACGAATGTATTTTAACCCTATGACTCCGTCACCATATCCACCAGCTGCAAAAACTTAACCTTTTCACTACCAAGCCCTATCAACCAACTTCCTGAGGGAACCAAAGGGTTACAGTTTTTTTTTACTTTGCTAGTATGGTTGATATTACAGGATGTTGGTGGTCTAGCCGCCGAAGTCAAAGCGTTAATTGACTAACCAAGCTTTTCCAATTAATCGTCCGAGATGCAGCCTCTTGGATACCATACCAGTCATTTTTTTTTTTGGAGTATTTAAACATGTAAGTCTGCATTTTAGCCCAACATTCTTAATCAAAACTACTAATTAAGCTCGTCTGGTTTGGTCAGGTCAGTTCGCCATGGCTTACTGTCCAAAACTCCCTTCAGAGTACTTTTGAAGTCTTGAACAAGGCTATCACCGAGGTCGACGGGAGAAAAGATGGGTTGAAATCATCAAAGTCTGGACTGATCTCATATGTTCCAACTGCTCGTTGCTGCACCTCAGAGATAGAAATGGATGATTCTATCGGTATCTGCATCTGTACCAGCCTCCTCCCCCTGCCAAAGACTTCAGAGAATACTGGATGAAAAGCACAAGACAAATAAGGAACATTTATTAAACAAGAACAAAAATGATTTTCTGAAACACTTTACAAATATCAAGCCTAACTTACAACAAACGTTGGCCAACCATTCTCCGGAAGCTGTGTGTATTCTTGTTGGACAAGATCCCGGATGTTAGTTGCAGACAGAGGAATCTTCAGAAAGTCCACGAGATCATGGTTGAATGGATTGCCTCCGTAGTCATAGAAACGATTCCGTGTCTTCGGGGGGTCATACGTCTCAATCACCATAAATCTATATGCCAGGAACATTGCACTGTGATTAGCTCAGACAAAATGTCAATGAATTGAATATCTTTACCGTTAGAACGTAACGTTTCATCTCTTTCTCTCTCTCTCTCTCTCTCTCTCTCTCTCTCTCTCTCTCTCTCTCTCTCTCTCTCTCTCTCTCTTCTCTCTCTCTTCCCCCCTCTCTCTCGTTCTCTCTCTCTCTATCTACCTACCTACCTAGCTATCTAGATAGATAGATAGGTAGTAGGTAGGTAGGTAGGTATCTATCTATCTACTATCTATCTATCTAAATCTATCTATTATCTATCTATCTCATCTATCTATCTATCTATCTATCTATCTTGTCTATCTATCTATCTATTTATCTGTCTGTCTGTCTATCTGTGTTTCTTTATTTGCTTGTTATCTTAGAATCACAACCGAAGAGTCACAATCGAAAGCAAACGTTTAGATTGCCAAGTAATCCAAGATATAACAGTACAATATCGAACGCTTTGGAGCTGCACAAAAGTCGAGAGAGAGAAATATTTTGACGCTAGCACTGATCATATTAACAAGAAGTGGCAATCAGGACTTCCCAGTATGCGTGAGTTGAGATTTTTTTTAGTAATATAAACAGTGATATTTTTCAAATTTTTACCTCATTTAAAAAAAAATGTGTTCTGACTTTTTCATTTATGTGAGAACGATGGCAAAGTGTAAATGTAAAACAAGTGTTTTTAACAAAGTTGTGAATACAAGTAGGAAGATTACTAGTCAAAAACAAAAACAATGAACTGTCTTTCACGAATGTAGTGTGGTCCAGAAAGCAAAGGACTGTATATGATGTAAGTCATAGCCTAACAAGATATTTCCAGCTGCTACTATCAGGTCGACCTGAGAAAGAAGAATGTAGGTATGGGTAGTGAAGGGGATTATCACTGCTGCACAAAAAAGGCACGTCTTCAAGTTAGACTTGGGGGTAGAGTTTGTAACAGTCAAAGAGATAGGAGAAGCTCATACCAGTTGTATGGACCACAGACAAAAAATGAATGGCGACTGATTAAGGAACATCTTTATGAGGAATTTGTAAACAAAGAGCATCAGAAGCAGAACAGAAGGCAGGGAAGTATATTAAGAGTCGGTCACACAAATACGTAGGTGCAAACCGTTAAAACACTAGCAGTAGAACGTGCTAATTTTGTATGAAATTCTTAGGTGTAACAGACAAAGGTAAGGGGTTGGAACTAAACAGCAGGAAGACTGAAGTCATGGTGATCAGTAAAAAACATGATATCCCCTCCTGCCAAATAACAGCAAATGGCACAGCCTTGACACAGGTTAATAAGTTCAAATACCTGGGAACGGTCATTTCATCAGACGGCAGATGCACATCGGAAATAGCTGGCAGAATCGGCCAAGCCAAAACAGCATTCAAAAAGATGACAAGCATTCTTACCAACAAATGCCTATCAATTAACATCAGAAAGAAGTCCTTGAATGTTATAATTTTATAGAACCAATACTGTTGTACGGATGCGAGGTGTGGACAGTCAGCAAGCAAAGCCAGAGCGAGATTGAGACAGCAGAGATGTGGTTTCTCAGAAGAATGCTGAGAATTCCATGGACAGCAAAGAAAACAAACGAGACAGTCTTGATGGAGGCAGACCAAGTAGATCACTCATAAGGAAGATTAGGAAATGACAGGCAACATTTATAGGCCATTTTATGAGGAAGGGGGATTTGGAGCACCTGGTCACAACGGGAAAGCTGGAGGGAAAGAGAGCTCCAGGTAGACCCAGGGAGAGAATTCTAGACGGACTTGCAGAGTGGCTGGGGATGAGGAGGGTGGGGGAGATGCTGGGGGCAACGAGAGATAGAGATGGTTGGAAGTCCATGGTCGCCAACGCCATGCGGCAGGGCACCTGATGATGATGATGAACAGACAACCAACGGAGAAACTGAAGCAGGAGAGTGACATGATCGTGCTTTGTCTTACAAAAACAAGGCGGCCCATACCATTCTGGAAATGTTGAAGGCATTAACCGCAACACAGGCCATCCAGAAAAGCAGACAGATGGAATAATCGATACAAAACAAGTTCAGAGAAGTCTCAAAGATACCGACGAATAAAAAAAAACAACACAAACGCCGCAGTTGACCGTGACACCATCGACATTTTTGACTGATGTAACTTCTGAAAAGAAAGCTGAAAATCATAAACATCATTGTTAATAGTTGTGACCTGCTCTGACTCAAGGTACAATAAGTCTGGTGAGGCCTTCTGCTGCTGTGGGCTGAAAACTCTGAACAGGGACAATAAATCAATTTAGAGTTTTCTGCATTTTCATGCTTTGTGACCACTTTTACACCATGTCCTAACACAATAAAGTCAAATACAATCAATAAGTATTATTTTTTGTGTGTGTTTTAATGTTTTCTTCTCCTTTCAAAATATTCACAAGTTCCATAATATTTTGGTGATTAAAGTACGCTTTTCTTAAATTTTGTTGTTGTTGTTGTTGTTTTGGATGGATGGACAATTAAGTAAACAAGGGAAGTATGGAATTTCAGCTTGATTTGGTTGATATTCAATGCCTGTTGCTATGGAGTTTCTGACCATACCCTTTCAGACCTATTCTCTTCAACACTGTTGTTCTCAAATGGCTGACTTGACCCCTCTCATCTTTGAAAGCCCATAACTTTTTTGTTTTTTATAGCCTGAAACGCAACTTTAGTACCATTTGAAAGCTGAGATTCTAAACTTTTAGTGATACCAAAACCTAAAAATGCCTAAGCTGAGACTTATTGTGCCTTTTGTGAGAATGGGTCACATTTGTGTTTAAAGCTCAGCTGAATCCTCAGAGCCATATCAGAGATATAACAATTTCAAGCACATGTTTCTAAACACATCTATAATCCCGGAGAAAAAGAAATGAAACCCTGGGAGAGAAAATTAACTACACATATAATTTTTTTCAAGCAAATGATCCAAGGGTATACCCTTGGTGTCGACCATTCCATTTGATTTATCACGGAGGAGGAGGGGGGGGGGGGGTAAAACAAATCTGAACACAAATGCATGAGAAAATTGAATACACCAACACATATTAAAAAAAAACAACTAGACTATAGTACCTAAAATTACCTCTACAACGCCCAGATTCTTGACTGAATCAGAAAGTACAATAGTATTGTCACCTGTTTCAAACTGCAATTGAGAGATAAAAAAGCTGATTTGATTTGACTTGGATAATCTTCACTTACTCACCTGGGTTTTCCGTCCCTTTGTTCAAATTCCTCCATTACTTTCCTCCACCCTCGTACCATGTCTCCAATCTCTGGTTGTCTCCTTGTGTACCTGTGGTCCAAGTATTCATGCTGAAACTACATCCACACACACACACACACACACACACACACACACACACACAAACACACACACACACACACACAACACACACACACACACACACACACACACACACACACACACACACACACACACACACACACACACACACACACACACACACACTGTCTAATATCGCTATAGTGAAAAGACGTTAAATCAAAGAACGAAAACAAACAAACAAACAAACAAAACAAAACAAAACAAAACACACACACACACACACATACACACGCACATACATACGTACACAGAATAAACTTCATTTAGAAATACACACATGCGTACACACATACATGCGCGCACACACATATACACACGCGGTGGAGACATAAAAACATACCTGTATACACATTTAAATATAACTAAGGACTCCAAATCATATACAAAAACGGGCCCAAATCACCTAAAATTGCTTCCTCACATCCCGCCTCTCTAGAGCCAAAAACACGTGTACCCAGTATCAATCTTAAGAGAAAGGTTGTAAGACTTTACTGAACACATACAGGTGGATGGAGCAGCAAGGCAGAAATAAAGACATTGACAGAAAAGAGGGAATTTCTTGTACAGAAGTTCCAGAAGACGGGGATACCATTTATACTGAAAGAGCCCCGGCATCCCCATTGGAAACAACAGGACCAACGAAACTCTGACGCATATAAGTCAAATTTTATATTGCCGAATGGAAATGAACTCAAGACAGAAGATCTTGACCCCCCCGTGGGGCTCTTTCAGTATAAACAGTACCCCCACCTTCTGGAAATTCTGTGCCAGAAATTTCCTCTTTTCTGTCACTCCGAATGGAAATGAACTCAAGACAGAAGATCTTGACCCCCCGTGGGGATGCCGGGGGCTCTTTCAGTATAAACAGTACCTCCACCTTCTGGAAATTCTGTGCTAAAAATTTCCTCTTTTCTGTCACTCTCTTTGTTTATGCCTTCCTCCTTTGCTTTCTGTCATTTTCTTTCTATCATTTTCTGCCTTGCTGGTCCATTCACCTGTACGTGTTCTATAAAGTCTTACGTACTTTTTCTTAGGATTTATAATTGGGTACATGTATTAAACACATTTTTTGCTCTACGGAGGTGAGATATGACGAAGCAGTTTAAAGTAATTTAGCTCGTTTTTATATATGTTTTGGTGTCC
The DNA here is from genome assembly GCA_030674185.1 of Monoplex corrugatus. NCBI lineage: Eukaryota > Metazoa > Mollusca > Gastropoda > Littorinimorpha > Ranellidae > Monoplex > Monoplex corrugatus. Next base: position 83,367,535 of record CM060314.1, read on the forward strand.
TTAGGTATGCTTAAATTTGTATTCCAGTGGGTTTTTTTTTTCAAATCCCCTGTGCGATAGATTGGACGGTGTGGTCCACGCCAGGGATATGTCTTTAGATTATATGCCCGAATTCATTGATGTGTGTATTTAATTTTTTGTTTGTTTGTTTGTTTTGTTTTTGCTGTTGGAAGTTTTGTATGTTTTGAAACGGTTATAGCCCTGACATGGCTCTACACAGTCGGCTGGGCTTTAAACAACAATATAACAATCAGGAGATATTGAGTTACAGCTCCATTGAAAGAGCCGGCTGGCCAGCTAATAAAAAAAAAAAAAAAAAAAGAAAGGTTCAATATCTGTGCATGCTCTTTATGAGCCTGTTGATGGGGCACTCAAGAAGTAATAACACTGTTCTATGGCTGTCTGTGTAGATTTGTTTTGTTATCGCTTGTTACGGATAAATAGATACAATCGATTACCTATATTTTCTTCTAGTGTCAACTTCGTATTCTACGTCATATCCAACTCACCCCCCCCCCCTCCGCTATACACACTCCCATATCTATCCTTTCAAGTGTGTGTCTGTATATGTATGTATATGTGTATATGTGTATGTGATTGTATGTGCGTATATGTTTATGTATGTATGTATGTATGTGCATGTATATATATATATATACACACATATATATATATATATATATAGATATATATATCTGTATATGTGTGTATGTATATGTACGTGTATATATATATGGATGTATATGTAGATGTGTGTACACTTGTGTATAATTATGTATGTTTGTATACATGAATATGTATATGTATATGTATGTCTACATATTGCAATGAATGCTTGTTCTTTCTACATTTTGTTAGATATGTTGATTATGCATTGTGTACATTTCAAGATGTTTGTAAGAGCTATATATTTGAAAATGAATAAAAACAAGTTTTAAAAAAATATCTATCCTTTCACTCCATTTGAAGACTTTGCCGGCGCTCAGGGTTTTTTTTTGTGTGCACTAGTTCAGGCAGTCTGCCAGAAGAAAGATGGCATACTTGATGGAACAAATATGAAATTTTATAAGTGCGACGAACCACGCATAAATAAACGCGAAACTCCAAAAATAAAAAAAGTCAAGAACAACAAGAATCGTAGCGTAGTTGATAGATATAAGTAGACTGGCTTTGATTGAGATATAATTAGACTGGCTTTGAAGAATGTTGAGAGTTCCATGGACAGCAAAGAAAACAAACGAGACAGTCTTGATGGAGGCAGACACAAGTAGATCACTCATAAGGAAGATTAGGAAAAGACAGGTAACATTTATAGGCCATTTTATGAGGAAGGGGGATTTGGAGCACCTGGTCACAACGGGAAAGCTGGAGGGAAAGAGAGTACTAGGTAGACCCAGGGAGATAATGCTGGACGGACTTGCAGAGTGGCTGGGGATGAGGAGGGTGGGGGAGATGCTGGGGCAACGAGAGATAGAGATGGATGGAAGTCCATGGTCGCCAACGCCATGCGGCAGGGCACCTGATGATGATGATGATGATTGACAGGTTCATTGATCAGAGGGTTAGCTGATGGATTGATTGAATGAATTAATGAATGGTCGGCAGACTGGTTGAAATATTAGGTCTTTGGGTGGAATAAACTCAAAACTCTGTCTACATAAAATGGTCTAGAATAACTCGAGCCGTAATGTGGTTGATCAGTATATGGTAGCCTGGTTTACGTGCTCTTATTAGCTGACTGATTGAAGAATGGATTGATGGATGGATTGAACGAATGATTGATCGACAGATGGGGGGATTCATCAGATGATCGGATGGATGACTTCAGAACAGATGGTTTATGTTCATATTGTTTATAGTCCAACCGACATCTAGAAGTTTAACTAAAAAGACAACAGTTAAAACCCAAAGTTTACGATTATCCTTTCAAGTCTAATATGCATTTTAAAGTTTTTTCCAATACATAAGATTATATCAGATGAAATTTGTTTTTCTGTTGTAAGAACTCGAAAATGGCATCCGAAGGAACATTTCGAAAATCGTTCTTTAAGGAGTCTGTTTGTGTTGTGCTTATGTCTCAAAGCGTTCACGTTCAAGCACCCAGTAAGAAACTGTTTGACGTTGAGTGGCTCGTCACATGGTATAAACTATGGTGCTTCTTCAGCTTTTTAAAATGCATGAGTGAATGTAGTCATTGTGATCAGTAAAAAAAACATGAAATCCCCTCATGCAAAATAACAGCAAACGGCATAACCTTGACACACAAAGGGGATGTGAAACCAAGCAAACAGCAGAAGAAGGCCTGAAGAAAATAGATAACTGCGGACTGCCAGGCAAATACAAAGTCTGGTGTCTACAGTTCATGCTGATACCAAAGCTGCTGTGGCCACTGCTAATCTATGACATTTGCACCAGCACAGTCGAAGCAATGGAAGCCAAAATCAACAAATACACAAGAAAATGGCTCGGTGTCCCACCTGGTCTCACTGATGTTGCATTCTACTGTCGTCAAGCAATGCTGAAGCTACCTCTCAAATCCATAGTGGAGGAATACAAAGTTGGAAAAGCAAGACTGTTGAGCATGCTGGAGGAATCGGAAGACAATATCGTGAGATCAGTTCATCCAAAGCTGAGAACTGGCAGAAAGTGGAAAGTCCAAGAGGCTGTAAACAATGCCAAGAGAAACCTCAGCATCAAAGAAATAATTGGACACACGCAAACCAACAGACAGGGACTGGGAGCAACAAAAATGCAGTGGTGGTCCAAAGCCAAAGGGAAGGAAAAAAGAGACATGATCATACAGGAGTTGAAGGAAGAAGAAGATGTCAAAAGAGTGCAGAAGGCAGTCCAGCAAGGTCAACAGGGGCAATGGACAACATGGGACAGTGCACTCCAAAGAAGTCTCAGCTGGAACGATATGTGGCACATGGCTCCTCTAAGGATAAGCTTCCTCCTCAGATCTGTATATGACCTGCTCCCCTCGAATGCAAACTTAGTGAAATGGGGGAAAGCAGACGACCCAGCATGTCCGCTCTGTCAGAAGAAACAAACAGTGGAACATGTCCTAAGCTCTTGCAAAGTAGCGCTAGCCCAAGGAAGGTATACATGGAGGCACAACCAAGTTCTGAAAGTGATCACAGATGTGGTTAGCGAAAAAACCATGACCCCAAACGCACCAATTGCTATGACAACGTTCTACAAAGCAGGAGGGAAACAGGTCTGGCCCGAAAGTGCTATGACAACCAGCACATTGCCAAAGGGTCTTCTGGATGGAGCAGTCGACTGGGAGTGTACAGCAGACCTCCCAGAGTGGAGAAATTACCCAGATGTCATCAGCAAGACAGGCATGAGACCAGACATCGCTCTCCACTCTGACTCCTCGAAACAAGTGATTCTGATAGAACTCACTGTGCCATACGAAAGCAGAATGGAAGAAGCACATATCTACAAGACCGAAAAATACGCCGGTCTTGCCAGCACCCTGAAGAAAGCAGGTCTGCGGGTCAAAATCTTCGCCATAGAGGTCGGGGCAAGAGGGTTTGTGGGCACCTCCGCTTATGATCTCATGAAACAACTCGCCATTTCTGGGAAGAAGAGGACTAGAGCCCTTAAAGCGATGGCAGAGGCAGCAGAAAGGAGCTCAAGCTGGATCTGGGCAAGGAGGAACCAAAAAAGTGAACTTCATAAGGATTAAATTCCCTACAGATGATGTGTGCCCCGTTAGCACATTGGTAAAAACCGCGTACCGCAGTTCTGAGGCGCAGAATCGCCCAGGTTCGCTCCCCGGCGTGGGAAAAAAAAAAAAAAAAAAAAAAAAAAAATAGACAACAGCAGAAGGGCATCCAGGAGTCATGACCTGGATGTGGCCCGGCCCCCCGAGAGTGTAAGGAATTCAGGGCCGAAACACTTGTCTAAAGGGGGTTACTTCTCTGAAGACCTTCTGTTGTCTAGCTCTCCCTAGAGTTTCTTTCTACCTTGACACATGTTGATAAGTTCAAATACCTGGGAACGATCATTTCATCAAACGGCAGATGCACATCAGAAATAGACGGCAGAATCGGCCAAGCCAAAACAACATTCAAGAAGATGACAAGCATTCTTAACAACAAATGCCTATCAATTAACATCAGGCGGGGACAGTCAACAAGCAAAGCCAGAACAAGATTGAGGCAGCCGAGATGTGGTTTCTAAGAAGAATGTTGAGAGTTCCATGGACAGCAAAGAAAACAAACGAGACATTCTTGATGGAGGCAGACACAAGTAGATCATTCACAAGGAAGATTAGGAAAAGACAGGCAACATTTATAGGCCATTTTATTAGGAAAGGGGAATTGGAACACCTGGTCACAACGGAAAAGCTGGAGGGAAAGAGAGCACCGGGTAGACCCAGGGAGAAGATGCTAGACGGACTTGCAGAGTGGCTGGGGACAAGGAGGGTGGAAGAGATGCTTGAGGCAACAAGAAATAGAGACAGATTGAAGTGTATAATCGCCAACGCCATGTGTCAAGGCACCTGATGATGATGATGACGCAACCTACATAAAACTATGTCCTTCTTTCCCTTTCATGAACAAATGGGAGAATCTGTTTAAGGTCGGTGTAGATGTAAAAAGAATTGTTGTCTAGTTGTTCTAATCCTCCTGTAGGAGATTTTTGTACGTAAGTTTGTACTTTAGCTTTCAGATCCTCGTAAGGAATGA
>CM060314.1:83382234-83389734 GCA_030674185.1 Monoplex corrugatus
TAAAATATGAAAAAAGCAATAAACATATAAGACACGAGAGGGGAGGAGAGAGACAGAGACAGAGAGACAAACAGATATACTGATGACAGACAGATAGACTGAGACAGACAGACAGTTAGAAAGAGAAAGTGCAGAGACAGAGAGACAGAAAGACATATATAGAGAGAGAAAGAGAGAGATATAGAGATAGAGAGACAGACAGACAGACAGGCAGAAACAGAGAGAGAGGGGAGAGAGAGAAGAGAGGGAGGGAGAAAGATAGATAGATAGATAGACAGAGAGAGAGAGACAGAGAGAGAGACAGAGAGAGAGAGAGGAGAGAGAGAGAGAGAGAGAGAGAGAGAGATCAGTATATGATGTATTCCTCTCATTCTTAGTATACTTTGTTTTGAAATGGGAAAAATGACAATGCCCTTTCCCTCCCCTCTTGAAAATAACTAACAAAAAGTCAAAATGTCAAGAATAGATATAGGAAATTCTGTTTCAATTTGAAGTTGCGATTCAGGCCTACATCTTCACATAATTTCATTCTTATAACCATTACCTTACTGCTGTTATTTCCAGTTTCCAATTTCTAAACTTTGCTCAGCTGCATAAAAAAATAACGTAAAGTAGTTTCAATCATCATGCTGTTGTCTGAAATACATGGAAAATAAATAATTTCTTCTACTAAGTACAGTAAAATATCGAATCATGATTCCTAAGTTCATTTAGAAACAGATATTATCATCCTGATATCATCAAGAAGATGACAAGCATTTTTACCAACAAATGCCTGTAAATTAACATCAGGAAGAGAGTTCTTGAATGTTACATAGAACCAATACTGTTGTACGGATGCGAGGCGTGGACAGTCAACAAACAAAGCCAGAACAAGATTGAGGCAGCCGAGATGTGGTTTCTCAGAAGAATGTTGAGAGTTCCATGGACAGCAAAGAAAACAAACGAGACAGTCTTGATAGAGGCAGACACAAGTAGATCACGCATAAGGAAGATTAGGAAAAGACAGGCAACATTTGTGGGCCATTTTATGAGGAAGGGGGATTTGGAGCACCTGGTCACAACGGGAAAGCTGGAGGGTAAGAGAACACCGGGTAGACCCAGGGAGAAAATGCTGGACGGACTTGCAGAGTGGCTGGGGACGAGGAGGGTGGGGGAGATGCTAGGGGCAACGAGAGATAGAGGCAGATGGAAGTCCATGATCGCCAACGCCACGTGGCAGGGCACCTGATGATGATGATCATCATCATCATCAAATGAACATCACTTTCCTCTTACAAATATCATGGTCATACAGGAGAGCTTAATGGTGGTGGGGAGTTAACTTAATAAACTGAGTCAATACACATATACAAAGTGGGTTCATGGACATTACTGAGTTTCATTATCACTGTGTTATGGCTTAATAACTGCTATTTGAAAATCCAGCCTGTGCAATGTTTCCAGTGTCTTGAGATCTCAATCTTTCAGAATTTCAAATCTACACACCACTCAGGAATCTTATGACAAACCAGAAGCAAATTAATGATACACAATTTGAAATCCTGATTCCTATATTTCAATTATCGACTTTTACGTACACTAATAATAAGTATCATCATTTAAAGTTGAACCGTTTATGGTAGTGATTGTATGTATCAACTTTTACGTACACTAATAATAGGTATCATTGTTTTAAGTTGAACTATTTACGGTAGTGACTGTATAAACACGTATAGTGTCAGGATTTTTTTTTTCGTTATCACACCAGAATGTTTCAACATGAAATGCAGGTTGCTGTATCTGGAAACATTGCACTGCTATACTACAGCACCGCCATTTTTTTAACCAAAAGCGTTGAATTTTGTTTGTCAGTCTGAATGGTTTTCTATGGAATTTTGTCTGGGACTTCTTTGCTGCCATCGGTTTGTATGCACTGTTTAAGGGATTAATTTTCTTATCTCATCCTAACACCCATATCACCACCCCAGCTTTAGGGATGTGTATCGAATCCAAGTGCAGCTGAAACTTGAATCAAATTATGTGGAATTGTCGAGTTGTAGGCTTCTGTCTTAAGGTAAATCCGAGGCAGAAGTTTTGTTACTGAGTGTCATTAAATAATCATTAAATCAATGGTTTAAATATCAAAATTATCATTATTTGGTTTTCATGAGTCTTTCTCTGGCAAATTACCGGATAGAATTCCAGCAGTTTTGAAGGTTATAGTAGTGATCTGGAATATAATTCTCAAGATTCTCAGATATTTTGATTAAAAATTTCAGTTACATTATTAATTACTACTGAGTTAATCACCCCAACTATTTTGACCCACCAAGTTTTTAACACGAGTATTATGTAGACTCTGTAAGTATGAAATCAAAGCAAGAACTTCAATAACTGGGAAATCATAGCTGTTTTGCGACTCTCAGAAAATAAAATTCCATAAAGGCAATCAATTAACAATAGACTTAATCTCTGTAAGTATTACAATTAATAATAATTTGTCATAATCAATAATACCAAGAGCCTGTGTATGGTAAATTACAAGCCAGAATTACTGTCATCATACAGCTACAGTGATTTAAGGACTCAGTGTACGTCTCATTTTCATCTCGTTAAACTGATTAATTAGCTAATTAAAAAAATCGTGAATTTACCAGGGTCAACTTAAGTGGAAACTTTTTTTAAACCTTTCTAGTTTTTTTTCTTACCTACTTGCTACATTGCCCAGACCCTAAAAAGTCTGAGAACCGGCACTTAACTACCGAAACATTTTACAAAGCAATCACTTACCCCGTGACAGTGACTGATCGGGATACTGATTGGGATTAGTATTTTATTGCATGCACGCCAAAGATGAAGAAGTCAAAGTTTGAAACCGTCTGAATAAAACCGTCTTGAGCAACTCTTACTGGTCCCAAACTTAATATGTTAATGCTTGCATTCTTCTTTCCATCACCCATCCAAGGTCTTCCTTTTCTTCTTCTTGGCGTACGCTGCTACACAATCAGCTGAGTCCGGGTGATAAAATTAATGGCCACTCTCGTTTGAACTCGATGAGTGTGTAGCCATTATGCGGTAAGTGCATGGTACCATGGTTTGTTAGAAGGCGCACGCTGGCCTGGTAGGCCCTACCTCTGTCTTCAGCTTTCTAGGTTTTCTATAGGCGTCCCCCCCCCCCCCCTTAAGCTCCTGGCCCGTACGTCCTGCCCTGGAAGTACAGGGGGGATTGTTTTTCCGGGGCTTATAGTGGCCCTTACCCGCTGATGAACCCGTCATAGGACACCTGGGGAATTTTTTCAGGATAGCAGCGCCACCTGCTACCCCATCCCGTCCTTATAGGAACACCGCCAGTTTGGTCCGGGACTGCTTATTTGCTAGCAAGCTAGCTTATTCACAGCCACCCTCCATATCTGAAGGGGTTCACTATCCGCCACCTGTGACCCGCCTGTGTTGGGGATGGTCGCCCCGCCGCTGAATTGGAAGTCGGCCTTTTCCAGCCATCCAAGGTCTAAGCACAACAACGATTAATTTGAATAGATATCATATCTAGTTTATAACCATGTATGACATAGATAGCATATCTACTTCACAACCAAGGATAACATAGATAACATATTTACTTCACAACCATACCTACTACAGATACTGTATCTACTTCATAACGATACCTAACACAGATACCATCTCTACTTCACAACCATACATAACACAGATACCATCTCTACTTCACAACCATGCATAACACAGATACCATCTCTACTTCACAACCATACATAACACAGATACCATCTCTACTTCACAACCATACATAACACAGATACCATCTCTACTTCACAACCATGTGTAACATTGATACCACATCTACCTCACAACCATGTGTAACATTGATACCACATCTACCTCACAACCATGTGTAACACAGATACCATCTCTAACTCACAAACATGTGTAACATTGATACCATCTCTACTTCACAACCATGTGTAACATTGATACCACATCTACTTCACAACCATGTGTAACATGATACCATCTCTACTTCACAACCATGTGTAACATTGATACCACATCTACTTCACAACCATGTGTAACATGATACCACATCTACTTCACAACCATGTGTAACATGATACCACATCTACTTCACAACCATGTGTAACATTGATACCACATCTACTTCACAACCATGTGTAACATGATACCATCTCTACTTCACAACCATGTGTAACATGATACCACATCTACTTCACAACCATGTGTAACATTGATACCATCTCTAACTCACAAACATGTGTAACATAGATACCATCTCTACTTCACAACCATGTGTAACATGATACCATCTCTACTTCACAACCATGTGTAACATTGATACCATCTCTACTTCACAACCATGTGTAACATTGATACCACATCTACTTCACAACCATGTGTAACATTGATACCACATCTACTTCACAACCATGTGTAACATTGATACCACATCTACTTCACAACCATGTGTAACATTGATACCATCTCTACTTCACAACCATGTGTAACATTGATACCATCTCTACTTCACAACCATGTGTAACACAGATACCATCTCTACTTCACAACCATGTGTAACATTGATACCATCTCTACTTCACAACCATGTGTAACATTGATACCATCTCTACTTCACAACCATGTGTAACACAGATACCATCTCTACTTCACAACCATGTGTAACATAGATACCATCTCTACTTCACAACCATGTGTAACACAGATACCATCTCTACTTCACAACCATGTGTAACATTGATACCATCTCTACTTCACAACCATGTGTAACATTGATACCACATCTACTTCACAACCATGTGTAACATTGATACCATCTCTAACTCACAAACATGTGTAACATTGATACCATCTCTACTTCACAACCATGTGTAACATTGATACCACATCTACTTCACAACCATGTGTAACATTGATACCATCTCTACTTCACAACTATGTGTAACATTGATACCACATCTACTTCACAACTATGTGTAACATTGATACCACATCTACTTCACAACCATGTGTAACATTGATACCATCTCTACTTCACAACCATGTGTAACATTGATACCATCTCTACTTCACAACCATGTGTAACATTGATACAATCTCTACTTCACAACCATGTGTAACATTGATACCACATCTATTTCACAACCATGTGTAACACAGATACCACATCTACTTCACAACCATGTGTAACACAGATACCACATCTACTTCACAACCATGTGTAACATTGATACCATCTCTACTTCACAACCATGTGTAACATTGATACCATCTCTACTTCACAACCATGTGTAACATTGATACCATCTCTACTTCACAACCATGTGTAACATTGATACCATCTCTACTTCACAACCATGTGTAACATTGATACCACATCTACTTCACAACCATGTGTAACATTGATACCACATCTACTTCACAACCATGTGTAACACAGATACAATCTCTACTTCACAACCATGTGTAACACAGATACCATCTCTACTTCACAACCATGTGTAACATTGATACCACATCTACTTCACAACCATGTGTAACATTGATACCATATCTACTTCACAACCATGTGTAACATTGATACCACATCTATTTCACAACCATGTGTAACATTGATACCACATCTATTTCACAACCATGTGTAACATTGATACAATCTCTACTTCACAACCATGTGTAACATTGATACCACATCTATTTCACAACCATGTGTAACATTGATACAATCTCTACTTCACAACCATGTGTAACATTGATACCATCTCTACTTCACAACCATGCATAACATTCATACCACATCTACTTCACAATCATGCGTAACATTGATACCACATCTACTTCACAATCATGCGTAACATTGATACCATATCTACTTCACAATCATGCGTAACATTGATACCACATCTACTTCACAACCATGCGTAACATTGATACCATATCTACCTCACAACGACGTATAACTATTACGCACAATGTCTCAGTTCGATGTCTTTTTTTTCATCCCCAATCACTTAGTTGCCATGGTAACTCGCAGGGGAAACAACTCTGATAGGAGGGAGAGTAAATTCCTCCTTCGTGCTTATTAATGCCTGCGAACTCACACTGCACATCCAGTAAACAGCGATACACTTATAATCGACAATAACCATACATTTGATACCTCGTCTTGATATTCATTCCGGGGGATATGTTTGGGTTCTTTCTTCGCTGTGCCTGATTTAGAAATGCTAATTTCTGATTGTGACTTGTGCATATGTGTAATCTATTCAAAATCCGGGTCGTATAGTTTTGAAAGAACACACACACACACACACACACACACACCTGCACAAACTGATATAACCTAATCGTTCTAAAGTTCCGAACGCTTTTCTCTTGCTCATTAAATCGTTTGATGTTGCCTTATATGGTTCAATGGCTTTATGGTTTTATGGATTCATCCACCCCATAGACACTTTTTCCCAGGCAAAGTTTCTTGCCAGATCATTTTGAATACAATGCAGGACGTTGTAGATGGAAAGCTCAGGGAACAACAGGCAGGATTCCACCCCAAACGCTCATGCACAGAACAGATCTTCACACTACGCTGCATTACTTAAAGTCGAACAGAGTTACAAAGTGCCCCTGACCATCAGCTTTATTGACTTAACCAGAGCCTTTGACAGCATGCACAGACCATCGTTTTGTAAGATCATGTGAGCCTATGGCATTCCACCAAATGTGACTGCGGCCATAGAGACCATTTTATTGCAATTCAAAATCTGTATTAGGACGGAACATGTCCAAGTGACTGCTTCTAAGTGCTGACGGGAGTTTGTCAAGGCTGCGTCTTGTCGCTACTCCTCTCTGAACTGGCCATAGACTGAGTGCTAAAGAAAGCTGTGAAACAGAAAAGCATCTAGTGGCATGATGGGGAGCGCCTTATTATATGTGTTTGTGTGTGTGCACTTGTGCGTTGGTGCATGCATGTGCGTTCCTTATAAGAACATTTTTATCACAGCACACTTGTACCATACAACCGATGCAAAGTGTGGACAGTCAACAAGCAAAGTCAGAACAACATAGTGACATCTGAGATGTGGTTTCTAAGAAGAATGTTAAGAGTCATGTGGACAGAATAGAAAAACAAACAAACAAACAAACAAACCAAACCGAGGCAGTCTTCTTGAAAGAGGCAAACACAAAAAAGAACATTAATGAAGAAGATTAGGGAAAGACAATCAACATTCATAGGACATTTTTTGAGGCAAAAGAATTTTGAGCACTTTGTCACAACAGGAAAACTGGGAGAAAATATTGGACAGATTTGAGGAGTGTAAGATGACAGAAAGAGTAAGGGATATTATACTTGCAGCGACAAAAATAGACTGGTACGGAGGGCCATGATCGCCAACGCAAGGCATATGATGATGATGATGATGATGATGGTGATGATGACGACTCGTACTGTACGACACTAGTGTTTTA
>CM060314.1:83392234-83397234 GCA_030674185.1 Monoplex corrugatus
ACAGCGTTCCCATTTTTCTTGAATGGATGTGTGCACGCTCTTTTGCGCACATTGTGCAGGCTGGTGTATCGCTACACAGACTGCGTACTCTGTTTTCCAATCAAAACATGTACGGTGGGTGTTTTCATATCTCCATAATCCACCGGACAATGATATTATATCTCTTCAGACGACCTCTAACATGCATACTCAATGTCTCTGCATGCGTCTACACATCGAGGGATATTTAGAGGACAAATAAGTCTGCACACATTATCATATGACCTGGACAATCGGTGAACAAAAAAAAATCTTCACTCTTTACCCACCAGGCAGACGGAATCCAGGCTGAATCGAACCTCAGACGCTCTGACTGAAAGTCTGTCCGGTAATGCCTCAGTCACTTGCACACTTGGGCCGTTGCGACATACTAAGGGATTGATTTAACCTTTTGACTTCCGCACCTTATCCACCAGCATCCTGCGTCGCCAACCATGCTAGCAAAGCAAAACCTTAACGCTTTGATTCCCCCATCCTATCCACCAGCTTCCTGCAGAAAGCTGGTTGCAATCGTAGGAAGCTGGTGGATAGGGTAAGGGAATCAAAGGGTTAGGTTTTTGCAGCTGGTGGATAGGATGCTGGAGTAAAAGGATTAAGATAAATTAAATACAAATCCAAATTGAGTAGGCACACAAACACATCAAATACATGGACGAAACAAAAACTCCTTTGGTGGCACGCGCGCGAGGGAGAGAGAAGAAAGAGAGAGAGATAAGGAGGGAGATAGATAGACTGATAACTAGACATAGACAGAGATAAGGAGGGAGATAGACAGACTGATAACTAGACATAGACAGAGATAAGGAGGGAGATAGACAGACTGATAACTAGACATAGACAGAGATAAGGAGGGAGATAGACAGACTGATAACTAGACATAGACAGAGATAAGGAGGGAGATAGACAGACTGATAACTAGACATAGACAGAGATAAGGAGGGAGATAGACAGACTGATAACTAGACATAGACAGAGAGATAAGGAGGGAGATAGACAGACTGATAACTAGATATAGACAGAGATAAGGAGGGAGATAGACAGACTGATAACTAGACATAGACAGAGATAAGGAGGGAGATAGACAGACTGATAACTAGACATAGACAGAGATAAGGAGGGAGATAGACAGACTGATAACTAGATATAGACAGAGATAAGGAGGGAGATAGACAAATTGATAGCTCGAGAGAGAGACAGACAGACAGACAGACAGACAGAGAGACAGAAATACAGAGAGACAGAGTGACAGAGAGAGACAGAGACAGAGACAGACAGACAGACAAAGAGAAAGAGAGAGAGAGAGAGACAGAGAGAGAGAGCGAGGAATAGAAAAATAGAGAGAGTGTGAGAGACAGACAGACAGACAGACAAACAGACAGACAGAGAATGAGACACAGAGAGACAGAAATTGAAATCGAAAGATTAACAGATAGATAATTTGACTGACTGACTGATCCCCATTTTTTTCCAACGGTAGAGATACACAACACGAGCAGGTTTGGTCAAAATTTCTATCTCTGCCCTTGTAAAATCTACTTGTCAAAAGCAGTCGAAAGCAGAGAGAGAGTAATGAATAAGAACAAGAATGCATCACCTAGTCACTGCCTTAAAGCGAACGAAAGAACGATAATTATGATTAAAGTGCACCACCAACAACAACAAACTAGACGAGTCCACGAGTCCACGAGTTCATCACTTACTATGACGCAAATGTCATGTGGTAATAATCCCATTACACATACGCAGTAAAGATAAATACATTCACATACAATTGTTATTCTCCAAAATTAACATTCTAAAGCTAATAACAACATACACACCAAAGATGAATACATTCACATACAATTGTTATTCTGCCAAAATTAATATTCTAGAGCTAATAACAGCATACACACCTGTATCAGAGACGGGCGTGGCAGTCGGGAGGATTAACATCGGATTCCCAATAGGAAGGTCACGAGATTGATCCCATGGAAACCTCGCCTAAAGATAGTGGCTGTGGATTGATTTTTCTGCCTATTTCCCAGGCCAAGATATGTGTCACACCTGCTTGTGTCTAACACCCCTCCCCCCTCCCCACCTTAGTTTTCAGTTTCAGTTTCAGTTTCTCAAGATGACGTCTCCGCGCTCGGAACGAATCTCATATGCATTAACGTCACAGGTGCCATGTGTATGGTGATCATGGCACAAGCCTTGAGCCTGCACATACAAACCCATGAGCTGGGCATGTCCTGAGGCCCTACCTAGACTATGTTTTATCAAGTCTGTATTTTATACTGGTATTTTATCAGCCTACCTCTGGAATAATCTTGGTTATATGTAAATGACACGTGTATGTGTGTGTCTTATCTTAAAAAAAAGGAACATACATATAAAACATAATTAAAAATCAAGTGCATCGACCGGGAATCGAACCCGAGTCACCCGCGTGGCAGGCGAGTATTTTCCCACTAAATCACCGATGCTACCCTCCCCCTACCCACTTAGTGCAAAATATTCAATAGGCATGTTAATCACGTCAGTGGCTAACCGTTAATTAGATGTTCAACGGAGTATGCAAACTGCGAAAAAGCGCGACATGGTTGACCTCTATAAATCAACATGCATACACGCATGTGAGAAAATGGAAGTTTTTTTTTTCAATATGATAATGATCTAATACTGGGTAAAATGCAACATCAGTGCCTTTGACAAGGATCGTTTATGCTATACAAATGATATCACCATCACTCTTCTTATCCCTCTATTGCAACAAATAATCTGTAACTCCATATACAAAACGATGTAATAATTGTACAAAGCAATGCAGTGCAGCACAATATAACACGATAACAACGCAATGCAGCAATATAATATAATAAACAAAACAAATCCCAGTATTAACAGACTGTATCAGAGCTATCATCAAATTAGTAATCAAGCATGCATTTTCTGCACAAAACGCTGATTTCAACAAGCAACTAACACTAGGCTTCTTATCAGTAACCACATCGTCAAATCAAACAAACAAAAAACCGGCATAGTTACAATAATTCTTACCTCGAATGTCTCTTGGTCTTGTGTTATAAAACGGTTGACATGTATATAGTGTGCAGATGCAGCGGAGTTTTCAGGATTCTTGTCAAGGCTAAACCAAACCTCGTCTGACTAGCTGAGCTGGAGGTCAGCGTGTGCTTCACTGGGTCGATAGGACCGTCTTTTCATGCAGTGCATAGGCATATGATGTTGGCTATAACGTGAAATTTAAAGCTTTTTACTAAGTGTGTACGTGTGTGTGCAAAAAAGGTGAGGTAGGGTGGAGGTCCGCGCGCGTGTGCGTGTGTGTTTGTGTGTGGGATGTATGTGTGTGTGTGTGTGTGTGTGTGTGTGTGTATGTATGATGTGTGTGTGTGTGTGTGTGTGTGTGTGTGTGTGAGAGAGAGAGAGTGTGTGTGTGTGGGGGGATGGGTGTGGGTGTGGGTGGGTATGTAAAAAAGAGAACAGAAAGAGAAACAGACAGAAGCACAGGCAGACAGATTGAGTGAGAGGGAGGGAGGGAGAGAGAGAGAGAGAGACAGAGACAGACAGACAGACAGACAGAGACAGAGACAGAGAAAGACAGACAGAGAGAGAGAGAGGGAGAGGCTTTGTTTGTGTATGTGTGTGTACATGTGTGTGTAAATGTGTGTGTGTGTGTGTGCGTGTGTGTGTGTGTGTGTGTGTGCGTGTGTGTGTGTTGTGCGTGTGTTAGTAATGTGTGTGTGCGTGATAGAAACGCGAAAAGAATACGTGTGTGTGAGGGCAATGATATTGGTGCATATGCGACGGAGGAGGAAATGATCGTTCTCTCTCTCCTCTCTCTCTCTCTCTCTCTCTCTCTCTCTCTCTCTCTCTCTCTCTCTCTTCTGTCTGTCTGTCTTCTGTCTCTCTGTGCTCTTCTCTGTGTCTCTCTGTCTCTCTTGTCTCTCTCTCTCTCTCTCTCTTCTGTCTTCTGTCTTCTTGTCTGTCTGTCTGTCTCTGTCTGTCTCTCTGTCTGTCTGTCCTCTCTCTCCTCCTTGTCTGTCTCTCTCTCTCTGTGTCTGTTGTCTGTCTGTCTGTCTGTCTGTCTGTGTATTATCTGTGTGTGTGTGTGTTGTGTGTGTGTGTGTGTGTTGTTGTGGTGTGTGGCGAGCGAGCGTGTGTCTGCGTGTCGCGTGTCTGTGTCTGTGTCTCTGTGTCTCTGTGTCTGTGTCTGTGTGTCTGTGTGTCTGTGTCTGTGTGTCTGTGTTGTCTCTCTGTGTCTGTGTTGAAAAAGGTCGGATTAAAAGACGATTATGCTCAACGTTGTGTGCCTAGTTATGCAAAAGGACTGCAAAGGCAGTAGATCTATGTGTCGACATGTCGACATGGTGCATTTAAGCCTGTCAACACTGGTATGTTAAGTATGTTCTAGTCCATAATTAACCCATTCACTCCCCAACCACCAAGAAGGCCTACCTTCCAGCAGGACAATATGGCGGCCATCTCCATTTCCAGAGGGTGGTAAGTGACGAATCGCTGATGGCTTTCGTATATGGGGATTAGTTCCAAAATAAAACTCAACTTCTAGTCCTTCGGAAGGCATTGAAAAACCAGTCAGACCCGTGTGCCTCTTGAGAGAGAGAGAGAGAGAGAGAGAGAGAGAGAAGAGACAGAGAGAGAGAGAGAGAGAGACAGAGACAGAGAGAGAGAGAGACAGAGAGACAGAGAGAGAGAGACAGAGACAGAGAGAAGAGAGAGAGAGAGAGAGAGAGAGAGCCGGGTGGGGGATATTTATGTGTGTGACAGCGATAACAAGTTGGGTCAAGGGTCATTCGTTGAACACAGCATACTCTCTCTCTCTCTCTCTCTCTCTCTCTCTCTCTCTGTGTCTCTCTCTGTGTCTCTCTCTCTCCCTCTCTCTCTTATCTCCCTCTCTCCCTCTCTCTGTGTCTGTCTGTCTGTCTCTCTCTGTCTGTCTGTCT
>CM060314.1:83402234-83409734 GCA_030674185.1 Monoplex corrugatus
AGATGATCGTAGTAAGTGCGGCGACGATGATATAAACTACTTCAGTGTATCAGTCACGACCTATACACCAATCACGAGCACAGCTAACTCTGTCACCACCATATGGCAGTCACAACTGTTTATCTAGTAAACACATCGCATGGCACCCAACGCCCGCTTGTGTGGAGAGCGATAACCGTCGACTTACCAGCTCACGAACACCACTGTACTGTACAACCAAGATATTTTTTATCGACACCTATGACGAGGATGACGTCAACATAAAGAGCAGCAAGATATATCGGACCCTCCCTTCCCCCAACCCCAACCCCACCCCACCCCATCCCCACCATCACTATCATCTTTTTTATCGACATCTACGATGAGGACGATGTCGACATAAAAAAGCAGCAGTTGGACACTATCACAACCATGAATAAGAAGATAGCCAAGCTGTTCTCACAAACAACCTTCCTTTACTTACAAAGAGTACATTACGACCAAGATAAAAGTCATCTGGAACGACAAGAATATCGCTATCAGCTCCAAGATCAGACTGATGCGTTCCCTGGTCATGTCAATATTTTTGTATGCATGCGAAACATGGACCATAACAGCAGACATTGAAAGAAGGATACAGGCAATGGAGATGAGATGCTTCCGCAAACTCCTTGGTATCTCGTACAAAGACCATATAACCAATAAGGAAGTGAAAACACGAATCGAAAACGCCATCGGGCCGTATGAAGACCTCCTGACTTCAGTGATAAAACGCAAACTGAGGTGGTACGGGCACGTCACACGATCATCTGGACTGGCCAAGACCGTCTTGCAGGGAACAGTACAGGGAGGGAGACGAAGAGGCAGACAGAGAAAAAGATGGGAAGACAATATAAGAGAGTGGACTGGCCTTGAATGGAACATCATTCTGCGGAAAGCTGAGGACCGTGAGGAGTGGAGGAAGTTGGTTGCAAAATCTTCAGTGGTGCCCCAACGGTCAACCAGACTACGGGACTGATGATGATGATGATGATATTACGAAATACATAGGCTTCTTAATCCTACTTCTCAGGGATGCTTTGATGTTTAGGATGCATGCCTCAGTTAAACTTGAAACTTGACTCGAAACGAGCAGGGAAAGCAGAGTTTTAAATATTGTCAGAATTCCTCGAGGGTGTTCTTCATATTGCTTTTCACACACACACACACACACACACACACACACACACACACACACACACACACACACACACACACACACACACACACACACACACACACACACACACACACACACACACACACACATAAATAAATAAATAAATAAATAAAAATAATAAATAATAAAAAATAAAACAAAAAAAATATAAATTAATAAACAAATAAATGAAATAAATAATAAATAAATACATAAGTAAATAAATAAAATAGAACAAACTAAGAGAGAGAGAGAAAGACAGAGAGAGAGAGAGAGAGAGAATACATGTGTGTGTGTTACAGAAAAGACTACAAGTTGAGTCACGGGTCATTCGTCGAACAGGCTTCAGTGTACCCTAGCGCAGCATCTTCTCTCTCTCCTCTCCCTATCCCTCTCTCTCTCTCACTCTCCCTCCCTCCGTCTCTCTCTCTCTCACTCACTCTCTCTCTCTCTCTCCCTCTCTCTCTCTTTCTTTCTCTCTCTCTCTGTCTGTCTTTCTATTTCTCTCTCTCTGTGATGAGAAAGTGAGAGAGAGAGAGGGAGAGAAGGGAGGGGGCAGGGATCGCATGCCTTACTCTCCTCCTGTCTCCCCCTTCCAGTTTTTGTGTGGTTTGTTCCCTGTAGTTTGGTCGTTATTGGTGATTGATGGGAGTGCGCGCTTTATTTAATTCATGAATCAACATTTGATTCGTTGTTGTTGGTGTTGTTGTTGTTGTTTTTGATGTTGTTGTTGTTCTTCTTCTTCTTGTTATTATTATCATTAACATCGTCATCATCATCATCATCATCATCATCACCATCATCATCATCATCATCATCATCATCATTATTATTATTATTATTTTTATTATTATTATTATCGTCATCATCATCATCATCATATATGTTTATTAATGATAATAATAATAATAATATTATTATTATTATTATGTATTATCATCATTATTATTATATTATCATTATGGTTATTATTATTGGTTATTATCATTAAAGGTCAAGGTCGCACGCCTCACAGGCTGAGTGACTGATCTCTGGTGTTGTTTTGTGTTTTTCGTTGGATTTCCTTCAGTTTGGTGCTTGGTTTTTGTCTATTGTGTTCGTCATGGAGCCGTCGACGTGGTGGTTTTTGTTTGAATCGTCTCCATTATTCAGATTCGTTGTGCTGTGTTTTTTGTTTTCGTCAAGGCTGTGTATTCCATTTCTTCACTGTCAGCCATTTTTCGTTCCAACGTGTACAACAGGTCACAGTGACATTTCTGTTCTGAACTGTGCCAGTCAGCCATTTCCTCCAACCTACTTCACCGCTTACGTGCAAAACGCAGCATGCAACCATCGCCAGCATGTCGGCAGCTGTTGTCCGGGTGAGCGCACTGCCTCGCCTTCTGTTTACTATTCTCGCGATGAACTGGTTGCGATTCCTGCTGCTCCATTGACCTCTGACCTTGTCTCTCGGCTGCGTGAATTGGAGATTGGGTTCTGTTTGCCAAGGAAACGAACGCGCCGAGGAGGAAGAAGAAAACAGAGGCACATTCAAACTGTTACATCTGTGCGCCCTGCTAGTTTGAAAACTGACTCTTCTCCATCTGTTTCCAGCTTCAGATATGTGATCCCTATTCCCCTCACAACACCACCTTCCACTCTCAATGAGTTCACTGTGGCTCTTTTCAACGCCCGATCTGTTAGTAAACCTGAAGAGAGAACAGAGATTTCAACCTTTATTTTTGACCATGATATTCAGGTTATGTTCCTAACTGAAACCTGGCTGAGAACGAGTGGTGACGAAGCAAAGTGTGTAGACCTTACTCCCACAGGCTACAGCATCAAGTCCTTTCCTCGCGCTTCCAGAGGAGGAGGACTGGCTGTCATTTATCATGATCGCTTCTCCCCCTTTATCTCCTTCAGTTCTGTACTTCCTTTCTCTCATCCTGCCTTTGAACTTGTCCATGTGTCTTTCTCCCTACCTAAAGTGACCGTTTCTTTCCTGTGTTTGTATCGACCTCCACCAAGCCGCAAAAACAGACAGACAGACAGCAACTTTCTGGAACAGCTACATGATCTCTTTGAATTCTGCAATTCTCTTTCAAGCCCTTTTGTTATCCTTGGTGACTTCAACGTTCATTTCGACAAACCACAACACCCGACTACAGCTAAAGTAATGGACCTTCTGACCATGTTTGACCTTACTCAGACTGTGACTCAGCCCACGCACGTCAAAGGTCATATCCTGGACTGGATGATTCACAGATGTGATGACAATTTAGTGCAGGCCACTGACGTCACCCACAACATCACCTCCGATCACTTCTGTGTCATCAGCCACCTCAATATCAGTCTTCCAAATCAGCAGCCAGCCTACGTCACTGCACGCAATCTGAAGGCCTTGCATCGTCACGCTCTGAAGCATGACCTGGCCTCCCGCCTCTCTTCTCTGTCATCCTCCCCCACTGCTGCCGCTCTGGACTCCGTCATGACCAGTGTCCTGGATGACCACGCCCCTGCCTCTCAACGCAAAGTGTCATCAGCCAAATGTGACCCCTGGTTCAAAGACGTTGATGATCAAACCCGTGCTGCCAAGCAGCACAGGCGTCAGATGGAGAGACAATGGACTAAATCTCGTTCAGCCATCCACAAACAGTTGTTTAACAGAGCAAAAAAGGCTGTCTCCAGAATTATTCATTGTGCAAAGACAACATATTATTGTAATAAAATCAAAGACAGTGTGACATGTGGACGTTTGTTTCAGGTGGCTAATCAGTTGCTTGGGATAAAGAAATCCTCTCCACTACCTACCTCCTTTCCCTTGATTGAACTCCCAAACCTGTTTCTGCTTTTCTTCAAAAACAAAATCACAACTATCAGAGATAAATTCAGTTCAACTTCATCTCATGTGCCTATTGTTGAATCCAGTTTTCAGGGCCAGCCTCTCACTCACTTCTCCCCTGTCAATGAAGAAGTTGTTAAACGCACATTTCTTGCCTCTCCTGTCAAAACCTGTGAACTCGATCCGTTTCCATCTCATGTGCTCCTTGATTCTCTGGATATTCTTTTGCCTGTCATTACCAAGATCATCAACAACTCTCTGATTTCTGGTACTTTTCCTGATCCATACAAGTCTTCTTTGGTCAAACCACTATTAAAGAAAGCTTCTCTTGACCCAAATGATATGAAAAATTACCGTCCAGTTTCGAATCTCCCTTTCCTGTCCAAACTGCTAGAAAGAATTGTCCTCACTCAGCTCAATGAACACCTGTCTCACAACAATCTTCTCAGTCCCCTTCAGTCAGCGTACAGACCACATCACAGCACTGAAACAGCGCTGCTGAGAATCTTGAACGATCTTTTGACAGGTCTAGATAACGGCAACATGTTCATTCTCACACTCCTTGATTTATCTGCTGCGTTTGACACCATAGACCACGATGTTCTTCTAGACAGGCTACAAAACACTTTTGGTATTTCAGCCTCTGCACTCTCATGGTTTCAGTCTTATCTCACAGAGAGAACAGAAACAATTTCCGTAAATGGCAACCACTCTCTTCCTTCAAACATTCAGTATGGCGTTCCCCAGGGATCTGTGCTTGGACCGGTTTTGTTCATCTTGTACACCCAACCGCTTTTTGATGTGATCAGAAAACATTCGGTCAATCATCACGCTTTTGCTGATGATAATCAGCTTTACAAAGAAACGCATCCTCGTGACATCGATTCTTGTACTGATTCTATCCAAAACTGTACTGAAGATGTAAAGATATGGATGAATGAAAACAAACTGCAGTTAAACGACAGTAAAACAGAAGCTATTATCATTTCTTCTGGCAGACAATCTGTAAACAGCACTTTACCTTCTTCTCTTCGCATTGGACAATCTGATGTCAATTTCATTTCCTCAGTGAAAAATCTAGGTGTCACTCTTGATTGCAATCTTTCCATGAAGCAGCATGTAAATAATATTTGCAAAGCCGCATATCTCCAACTCCGGAAAATCAGTTCCATTCGGCATCTTCTCACTACTCAGGCAGCACAAACCCTGGTTTGTTCTTTGGTACTGTCAAGACTTGATTACTGTAATTCCCTCCTTGTTGGCTGTCCACACTACTTGATCCAAAAACTACAGAAAGTCCAAAATGCGGCAGCTAGACTGGTCTGTAGGGCTAAAAGGAGAGATCATATTACACCACTTCTGCAGTCTCTTCACTGGTTACCAGTATCTGCACGGATACAATACAAAATAGCTACTCTGACTTTCTCGTCTCTTACAGGCACAGCTCCCCCTTATGTTTCAGAAATGATTTCAACATACCTGCCATCACGACAGCTCCGATCAAGTTCTGACACCCGTTTGCTAATTGTACCTCGTGTAAAAACTCAGTCGTTTGGTGAACGCTCTTTCTCTTTCTCAGCTCCTCTCTTTTGGAACAGTCTCTCCATATGACCTTCGCCATGCTCCTTCTCTCACAATCTTTCAAAACCGGTCTCAAGACCTACCTGTTCAAAAATGCTTTTGAGACAACACTCCATATTCACTCTTGATTCTATCATTCCTCCTTATCCCATTGTTGAAGAGGGTGCATGCTGTGTGTGTGTGTGTGTGTGTGTGTGTGTGTGTGTGTGTGTGTGTGTTTTGGGTGTTTTGTTGTCATGTATAGTTCTGTTTTCCTTCCATATTTGTGTGTAGTGATGTGGTATGAGATGTGTTATTATGTGGTATTATGTGGTATGATGTGTTTTGTAGTATGAAGTGTGACATATCTGTCCATATGTCTTATGTTATATGTGTACACTATTTGTGGCTGTTCTGTGCGTCTATTATGTGAAGCGCCTTGTGCTCCCTCCTTGTGAGGGAGGAAGGCGCTCAACAAATGTCCAATATTATTATTATTATTATTATCATTATCGTTATTAATGTGCCCTGTGTGTACTGTTTCACCCGTTTGATTTGCAGCGGCCAATGTCTCTGCACTAAGCAGTGTTGATTTTTCAGCTGATGGTTTAAGAGACTACTACTCTCTACACAGCAAACTTTGTGGCCAACCTTTGTCATGATTTTGCCACAACCTCTTGGTCATCCTTCCAAAGGCAGAGCTAGTATTAGAAATGCGAAGCACGACATAAGCATCAAGAGACCCATCACTAGTCACTCTACTGCTTGTGTGCCTGACAAGCACTGGGCATGTTAAAAATATGCAGAGGCGTGCATTCTTATAATCATAACGATTCATGCTTAATGTGCGCCTGATCTTGATTCTTAAATTCAACAGGCATTCACGCACCAAGCATAAGCAAGAAATCACAAAAACCACTTACACACTATCCGAAAGAAGACCTACAACAAACTGAGGGAAAGAAGGAATCCAACAATTTATTATCGAGAAAAGGATGGGTTCTTTAACTGGATTTAAAAACAGAAAAAGCAGGTGTTTGACGAAGGGAGAGTGGAGTCTATTCCAGGCAGACGGTCCTGACACAGCAAAAGAACTCAAAAGAAAGAATATCTGACGCTGAACACAAGGTGCGAGTTGGCGAATGAACAGTGATACTGCCACAAAGGTAGGATGAAGCGGATTGAAGAATAGATTTGTAGCAAAGGCCTCCAGCGTATACAGGGGGGTGCAAAAGTAGGTATACAGTAAGTATCACATCACTTTTATAATGCTTAATTCCGCACTCGATTAGAGGAGTGTGTGAATACCGACGGCAAGCAGTTTGAGTATCTGAGGGATTAAGGCTGTGCTTGTTATTACATGTATATGCAATATTCATTTGTTTGTATAATAAATGCATTGAGTATTGTGCGTGTTTTCTTTTTTCATAACTGTATACCTACTTTTGCAACCCCCCCCCCCCCCCGTATTTGAAATTCTATTTGAAACAGGCAACCAGTGCAGAGAACGAAGGAGAGGACTGACATGATCACACTAGTTTTTTTTGTTTTGTTTTTTGTTGTTGTTTTTTCTTTCTGACGACAATTTTGTATGCGTTGCCGACAGAGGAGACAAGAAGTTGATGGGCCTGTTTCCCCGCTGTTTTTGCATACTAGCGTTTACAGTTCAACAGTACAGTGACTCTCGCATGTAGAATGACCTCTGCAAGAACAGGTTTGTTGTTAAAAGTATCTGCATCCTGGACTCTGGCTCAAGAATATTTGTTTGAAGGAACAGGGGCATTAACTGAAAGCTGGGATGCTTGGCAGGTATAAAGTCAAAGTTGTCTCTCTTCTAGATGAACAGCCATGAGAAGACTGAAGAGCTCCATCTACTGTCCGTGTTTGTAAGAGCTAACCAAGCGATCAATCAAGCAAATAGGAATCAATCAAGCAAGCAAGC
>CM060314.1:83417234-83424734 GCA_030674185.1 Monoplex corrugatus
GGACACTCATACACAAACACTTAGACACACTTACACATGCCACGTACACACACACAGACACACGGACACACAGACACATGGACACTCATACACAGACACAACAGAGAGAGAGAGAGAGGGAGGGAGGGAGAGAGAGAGAGAGAGAGAGAGAGATTTCCACATCTGGCACTGATAAATGACAAAATCTTGTGTCTTCATAGGCATACTTGAAAGTTTGTAGAAGAGGTGAACATTGGTAGCTTACAGCGTTTGTGTTATGGACTCTGATCTCAATTTATTTTGTCTATTTTTCCATCTGCAGCATTTACCTTTTAGACTATGGTCTCAGTTTCTCTGTCTGTTTTGTTTTTATAATGACTACCTAGCTGAACCTGTCTCTCAGTGACAAAAAAGCTACATACTGCGTAGCTTTGTTTTTGTTTTCATCTTTGGAAAATTAACTTCCCAAGTATTAAAAGTTTTTCTTCTTGATCCTGATGTATAATTTTTCTGGTGTTCATCCTACGGACATAACCTTAATTCTCATCATGATATAAACTTGTTTTCAGTCAAACCTCCATGTCGACAAAACCTCAGGGAGGGCCCCGTACAATGCAGCACTGTAATCATCTATGTCTGGCGTTTATTTTAGTTTTTTCAAGTATGGACCATGGCATACATGATGCTGAAATATTCCGACCATCATGCAGGAAAAAGAATTACATGTAAGGAGTGGGCTGTTGAAGTTAAACTTTGTTTAATGCAGAACTGTTCTGGTCCTGAAATATAGGGTTTCTGCTTAGCGCAGCGCAGGCAATCAGACATTGCGTTTCATTCACTATTTCGTATAGAGTAAACTTGTGCAGAACTTTGAAAAACAATTTAGTCCGTCAGTGTGAAAGGAACAGCGACACACAGAATGAGTCTGCCGCTGCAATAAATTTCCTCTGTTTGACGTCGAGATTTCCTGCCTGTACTACAAATGTTTAACTGAACAAAATCCAATTTTCTCTACTCTCCAGACTGTAAAATAACCCCCCCCCCCCCCCACCACACATACACTTACACATCAAAGGAAGGAAAAAAGGGCACGGAAGTCTACAATCAGACTGAAATGCCATGGCTTCAAGTTTGTCAAGGGAGACTTTGAAGACCTACATGCTCGCAGATCTTTCAACTTGCAGTCGACACGTTAACTTTGCCTTTCATCCATGTCCAATAAAGTCACAGAAACTATTGGGGGAAATTGCTTCTGACTCTGTTCAACTTGGCTAGGGCGTTGAAAAGTATTTGAAATGATAACCAATCAACAATGTTTGGCGATGCTCATCCATTTTCTTTTAAATGCATTCCCCATAACAGAGAGAATAGGCATTAATTACGGTATGTCAAAGAATGTGAAAAGTCATGTTCCAATACATTTTGCTGCTGTAGATGGTAATTTACTGGTTGAGGCCAAGGTTCTGAGGGGAGCTAGTAATTTTTAAAGTACAGATTATACGCATGTCATTATCTAACAACATCAATCAAGTAGAAAATGAAAAAAGAGGTAAAAGAAATGGGAATTTTGCCATGTCCATACGACATTACAACATAAACATATTTGGATAGTAATGATAATAAACAACTGATTGCGACGATTCCATCAGTACACTCATACGGATAAAAAGACATAAATTGAAAACAACTAAAAGAAAATAAAGAAAAGCAGAGATGTTCGGGGGGGGGGGGGGGGAGGGTGAAGTTGCCATGCCCATACATCACATCATTGTAAACAGAGTTGGACAAAAATATTAATGCTAGATACACTTATCTAGATATATACAACAGGTCATACATGAAATGAGAAATGGATATTAAAAATCCCATTATGAACATCATGACAGAAGTGATTTCTAAACATTGAACAACACACACAGACTCACACTCACAGACACAGATGCACACAGAGACACACAGACTAGACACACATACACACAAACGCACGCAAACACACACACACACACTTAGACACAAACACACACATACACAAACACTTAGACACACCTACACATGCCACGTACACACACACTTTGACACACTTACATATGCCACATACACACAATCAGACACACGGACACACAGGCACATGGACACTCACACACAGACACAACAGAGACAGAGAGAGACAGAGAGAGAAAGAGAGAGAGAGTATCAAGAGAGAGAGGATAAACAAGTGACAGGGACAGACACAGACACAGACAGACACATACAGACACAGACGGACATATAGACAGACTGAGAGACAGAGATAGAGAGAGACAGAGATAAGGAGTAAAAGGAGCTGAAATGTCTGTTTCGAATAGTCAGTTTGAAGAAAGCTGAGTGGTTTCTCTTCAAATGCCAGGCATCATCAAATTCAGCTTTCTGTACGAACACACAGACGTACACACACATGCATACTCGCACACACAGACATACACACACACACACACACACACACACACACACACACACACACACACACACACACACACACACACATACACACACAGAGAGAGAGAGACATAGACACACATGCATATTCACACAGAGAGAGAGAGACAGAGAGAGACAGAGAGAGACACAGAGAGAGACAGAGAGAGTGTCAGAGACAGAGACAGAAAGACACAGACAGAGATAGAGAGACATATACACAGAGAGAGACACAGAGAAGGAGTAAAAGAAGCTGAAATGTCTGTTTCGAATAGTCAGTTTGAAGAAGGCTGAGTGGTTTCTCTTCAAATTCCAGACATCATCAAATTCAGCTTTGTGTACGATTGGCCTCCGTCAACCAGGATTAAAACAGTCTGGTCCAATTCCCTCACCATCTGTCTTAACGACGACATCCAGGGCTTGTTATCTGACCTCGATGTCACTTGTACGTCAGAGACCTCTTTTATGAGCCACAGGGTTGGCTGTTTGGAACACAAATCGATGCTCTTTGCTTCCTGTAGGCTTCAGTCCTTACATTCCTTGTACTGCTCGGTCTTTGGTGGTATCATTATTATTTGTTTTTGCTGCAACAACATGAAGAAACAGTTCCTGAACTGATATATCTAATTCCTCAGTTGTTGTCATAACGTTTGTCTCTTTGTTCAGAAAAGAAAAGATTATACAGTAGAAACTGAACCACTATCTTCAAAATTAAACAAAGCAATACAAACGAACAAACAAATGAACAAACAAATAAACAAACAAACAAATAAGACCAACCAACCAACCAACCAACCAATCAAACAAACAAATTAAAGAACAAATAAACAAACAAATAAAAAACAACAACTATGCACTAGGCTTTGGAAAACATGTAAATTGCAAACCAGAAGAACAAGAAAACCAATGTAAGCGCGTCTCCAACAAGACAAAACAAAACAAGCGCAAATTTTCGGCCAACTAGCCTTTGTCAAGCGCGAACGCACGGTCACAGACAAATCACAGACACCAAACAATGGATAATAAAAACGGGCCCTTTTTCTTACTACTGCTCATGATGACATGGGCATTCCATCTCTTACCCACTGGACGAGGCGGCAGGGAAGTTTTTAGTCCCGTTTTTATTATCCATTGTTTGGTGTCTGTGATTTGTCTGTGACCGTGCGTTCGCGCTTGACAAAGGCTAGTTGGCCGAAAATTTGCGCTTGTTTTGTTTTGTCTTGTTGAGAGACGCGCTTACATTGTTTTCTTGTTTTTCTGGTTTGTGTTTGCTTGGGCGTGGGCAGTCACTCTTGTTTTGGATCATGTAAATTGCAGCTTAAAAACCATCCTGTCTGAGAAATTAAAACACACACATACACCCCCCCCCCCAACACACACATAACACACAACAACACACACACACACAACACAACCAACACAACACACCAACACACACACACACACACATACACACACACACACACACATACACATGCACACTCAAACTTAGACACACTTACACAAGTCATATTTGCACACTCAGACACATGGACTCACAGACTCACACACAGACATACAGACATACACACACATGCATATCACACACACACACACACACACACAGAGAGAGAGAGAGAAAGAGACACAGAGAGAGAGACAGAGACAGAGAGAGAGACAGTGAGACAGAGAGACAGAGACAGAGAAAGAGACAGAGAGAGACAGAGAGAGAGGCAGAGACAGAGACAGAGAGACGCAGACAGAGATAGAGAGACATATACACACACAGAGACAGAGAGAAGGAGTAAAAGAAGCTGAAATGTCAGTTTCGAATAGTCAGTTTGAGGAAGGCTGAGTGGTTTCTCTTCAAATTCCAGACATCATCAAATTCAGCTGGCTGTACGATCCACCTCCGTAAACCAGGATTAAAACAGTCTGGTCCAATTCCCTTGCTATCTGTCTTTACGACGACATCCAGGGGCTTGTTATCTGACCTCGATGTCACTTGTACGTCGGAGACCTCTTTTATGAGACACAGGGTTGGCTGTTCAACGAATACAAGATGGAGATCTCGGTCATATTCGATCGCCCTCTCGCACAGTTGTCGGAGTGCAAAGATTGCATCTGTGCACCCTCTTCCTTTTCTGAAGCTAAATTGGGCGTCACTGAGGAGATGTTCTGTTTTCGCTCGAGTGCGCTGCTCCAGGATCTTTGCGTACATTTTCTCTACATGACTGAGTAGCGATATGCCTCTGTAGGTACTGCAGTCTTTCTTGCTGCCCTACTTCTTCCATATTGGCACCACTATTGCATTTTGCCAGTCTTCTGGTACTTTTCTCTCCTCCCAAGCTTTCTGAAAGATGGTAGTGAGCCACTGAATTCCGGTTTCACCGCACACATGGATGGCTTCAGTTGTTATGCCGTCGTCTCCAGCTGCCTTGCCTTTAGGACTGGTCTTCACTACTTTTTCTTACTTCACTCTCTAGGATGGTAGGTTCTGCGTGGTCTGGGTGGCTGGGGGTGAACCGGGACTGTGTGTCTTGTGCCGTACTCCTGATGGGTTGAGTAGATCTTTGAAATAGTTTTCCCATCTCTTCACTATTTTCTCCTCTTCATGCAATGCTTCCCTGTTTGCATCGTTGATGATAGTGGTTGGATCGAAAGGTTCATCTCGCACTCTCATCGCTTTCACACTCTTGTAAAACTCTCTTGGGGAAGCTTTACATGTTTCACAGTTTTTCACCATACTGGGTCCATGACTTTTCCTTTGCTGTTCTCACAACTTTCTTGCTGTGTCTTCTTGCAAGTCTGTACTTGATGTAGTCCTCTTCATCCTTTGACTTGACCCAGATCTTGTATAGTTTCTTCTTTTGCTTGATAGCATCCTTCACTTCTTTGTTCCACCAAGCTGTTGCCTTTCTGTTTTTTCCTCCTGTCTTCTTGGTGCCACAGGCTTCTTTTATAGTGTCCAGGAGGACTGTCTTGAATACACCCCAAGCTTCCTCTACGTTTAGTAATGTAGGGTCACTACAGTCCAATTTTTCACTGATGGTGCACCTGATCTGAGTCTGCACCTCTTCGTCTTGAAGCTTGTGCATGTTGAGTCTTTCCGGCTGTTTCTTCTTTTTGGTGAACTTCCTCTTCTTCTGAGTGACCAACGTCGTGATGATTGGCCTGTGGTCTGTGTCCAGGCCTGCATTGGCTCTTGAGTCTCTGATGTTGCTCCGCATTCTAGATCTTGCTAGTGTGAAGTCGATTTGAGATGAGACGTCGATATCGCTCCATTTGTACCAGGTGTAGATCTGAGTGGCTCTGTGCTGGAAGAAGGTGTTGGTGACAGTAAGATCATGCTCTGCACACAGTTCCAATACATGGTTGCGTTGTAGTTGCATGGTGTTCTGTAGTCACTGTGTGGACCAAGGTGTTTTGTCCATGGTGTTCTTCTCTCTCCGACTCTGCCATTGAAATCTCCCATGACGTACGTGTCTTCTTGGTCCGGGATGCTGTTGATGGTGTCCGAGAGTTTTTCGAAGAAGGAGTCCTTATCCTCATCTGAGTAGCAGTCATTACATGGTGCATACACTTGAATGTAGTTGTTGATCTTGTTGTCCTCTCTAATGCCGATCTTCAAGAGTCTCTCTGAAAAGAACTCCGTACTCACTAGGTCTTTTGCCTTGTCATGGTGTACGATGAAACCCACGCCATGTGCTGCTCTCTGTTCCTTGCTTACACCGTTCCAAATGAGAACATAGTTGGCGTCTATTTCCTTTGTTCCTGTTCCTTTCTTTCTGGTGTCTGCAATGCCCAGTATGGAGATCTTGCGCTGGGTCATGAACTCTACTATCTTTGGTTCTTTGTTCGTCAAACCGCAAATGTTCCAGGTCCCAACCTTTTCGTTTTTCTTTAATCGTTGTCCGTTTTCCTCGCCGTGTCGTTTTCCGTTGCAATCAGTCCGTTTGTATCTCCTTATGTTGTCTTGAGCAATTTGTTTATCCACTGCCGGCCTGCTAAGCCAGTCTCATCTACACCAACAGCAGGAGTGCAGTCCGCACCGCCAGTGGAACATCTGACTGGTTCCCAGTGACATCGGGAGTAAGACAGGACTGTAATCTCTCCCCTCTTCTCTTCGTGATCTATATGGATCAGACTATGAAGGAGGCAAACCCAGACCCTGAGGCACTCAATGAACTCATGTTTGTGGACGACCAGGCAATGGTGAACAATGACAAGATACAGCTACAGGAGCACACAGACCAGCTCAATGAAAGCTGCGAGACATACGGCATGAAGATCAGCGTCAGCAAGACCGAGGTCATGACTGTCAGTAAGAGACCAAACAAACTGGATATCAACATGAACGGAACCCAGTTGAAGCAAGCCAGTGAATTTAAATACCTGGGCAGTATCTTCACTGAAAATGGCAAACTAGACAGAGAAATCGAGACCAGATGCCAGAAAGCCAACGCAGTCAGCTACCAACTTGCCCCTCTCCTGAAACACCCTAGCATTCCCACCAGCACTAAGGCGAAACTCATCAACGCCATTTTTCTACCAATGCTGACATACCAGTGCCAGACATGATCCCTAACTAAAGTCCTTGAGAGAAAACTGGTCACCAGTGAAATGAAATGCCTGAGGAAAGCAGTAAAGAAGACAAGGCGGGACAAGATCAGAAATGAGGTGATACGAGACATGGTAGGAGCAACACCAATCCTACAACACATCGACCATATGAGGATCAAGTGGTTCGGACACCTCACACGTATGCCCCTAAACCATCCAGCTCTTCGGGCATACAACACCAGATACTCTGGCTGGAGAGCCAGAGGAAGACCAAGACGACGATGGAGCGACTCCGTGGCAGACACCTTCAGAGCTCACGAGATGTCCCTTCTCCAGGCCACCCACCTTGCTGCTGACAGATGACTGTATCTCCCCGCGACGCCCACCGGTACAAGTGGAAGGAAAAAAGTAAAAGTAAGTAAGGGTTGGCTGTTTGAACACAAATCGATGCTCTTTGCTTCCTGTAGGCTTCAGTCCTTACATTCCTTGTACTGTTGGGTCTTTGGTGGTATCATTTTTTTTTTT
>CM060314.1:83434734-83454734 GCA_030674185.1 Monoplex corrugatus
TACATCCTCATCAATAAACGATTTAGAAATTCTTTACTGATAGCAACAACACTGTCAGGACACAGACTGCAACGGTGACTACAGTCCTGTAATGGGAAGATTTAGGTTGAAACTAAGAAAAGAAAATTGACCAAAAGAATACTTACTAAATCTTGGACTCTTAAAGACAGATGAATCATCTCGTGAAAAAATAACGTACATGTTCAAAACAGATTCTGTGATCTGGACGACGTTGGTGAAAGTGAGGAACAATTGGCAAAGTCGAGAAACTCGATAAACGAATTTTGTGAAGATATCCCTAGAGTTGAAAGAAAAACAAAAATCAACTGGATGACAAAAGAAATTAAGGCTTGATGGAAGAGCGGAGGAAGGCAAAGGGTAGAATACAAAAAGATAACAAGGAAACCAGGAATAGGTGCAATGAAACTAAGGAAGCTTGGCTAGATACAAAGTGCAAATGAATGGAAGACCGAAACAAAACAGATCCTCAAGGAATGTACAGAAACACTGAAGAAATTGCCCACAGGAAAAAATGTGCTCATCACTGTTTGCTTAAAATCTTATGTTTATCAGGAAAAAGACAAAATATTAGAGAGAAGGGACAGTACAGTAAAGACCTTTTTAACCATGACAGAAACAAAATATTAGAGAGATCGGTAGAGAACATTAAAGACTTTTTAACGATGACAGCACCGAAGAACACATTATAACAAAGAATATTGAAGGACCACCCATATGAAAGATGAAGTTAGAGCAGCATTAAAAAAAGATATAACCCGGAAAAGCCCCAGAACAGACAATCTTACTACAGAAATGTTGAGGCCCTAGATGAATTTGGTATTTAAAAAAAAAATCAGACCTCCTAAATGAAATGTATGACACAGGAAAAATCCCCAAAGATATATCAAAAACAATTTTCATTAACTTCCAAAGAAGACAGGGCTATAGAATACGAACTCCATCGCACAATGAGCTTGATGAGTCATGTAACAAAAATCCTATGAAGAATAATCATGATAAGGACAAGGAACATAACTAAAAGAGAAATAGCAGTAGAACACTGTGGATTTGTCGAAGGAAAAACACCGTTAATGCCACATGACATCCTAAAAACACCATAAGATCCAAAACAAGTGCACTGCCCGGCCAAGCAACAGAACAGAAGAACAAGAAAACATGTAAGCGCGTATTTGACAAACAAGCGCAATTTTCGCAACGGCCTTGTCAAGCGCAACGCACTCACAAACAGACCACAAAACCAACACGGTAATAAAACAGACTAAAAACTTCCCTGTTGCCTGTCCTTTTTATCACAGACAGCACAGGGAAGTTTAGCCCTGTTTTTATTATCCTTTTTAGTGTTGTGGTCTGTTTGTGACCGTGCGTTCGTGCTTGACAAAGGCGGTTGGCGAAATTTGCGCTGTTTTGTTGTTTGTCAATACGCGTTTACATTGTTTTCTTGTTCTTCTGGTTACCATAGAGAGGTTAGTCGACTTCACTGCTTTTACCGTAGTCATTCACTACATTTTTCTTCCACCTAATTCACTACCTTTTTCGTTTACCTGCATCGGTTTCATCGCCTTTTTACCTCATCTAATTCAATACTTTTCACTCCACTTTCTCAAGTGCTACGACAGTATTTCCTTTACATGGTCTTCATTTGTTGATTTTTTTTCTTCAGATTTTACTGGCACCGCCTTTTCCATAACAATTTCAACAGCACACGCAGATTGCCTCACAACAATTAGTGTTTCAGGCCAAAAATATGGTGTAGCAGGGTAGCCATGTTAAAATGTGTCACAGTGTAAAATTGTACCAGTGACTGGAATAGAATAAACTCGGCGGGATAGGCAAAACATAAGGGAATTTAAAATTGTCAATTGTTGCTTAATTGTCCGTCTATGAGCTTCGGCTCTCCTCCTATCACGGTAGACTTGGGAAGCACATTTTCTTCCGAGGAAAATGTTGTGGGACCGGTCAATAGCTGTCAGTCGAGGAATCACGACAGTATGATTTCCTCTGCCCTCCATTTAAACGACAATACAGACATTTCCTGTAGTGCAGTGTTCAAGCATGCTTTCTAAAGTAGACGACAGGACCTAATAGGCATATTGACTCAGGTTTATACAGAAAACCAGAACACGACAGAGCGTCCTACTGTCGGCAACCACCGAGAGAGAGAGAGAGAGAGAGAGAGAGAGAGAGAGAGACAAGGAGACAGACAGACAGACAGACAGATAAACAGACAGACAGACAGACAGACATACACAGAGACAGACTGAGAAGAGCGAGAGAGAGAGAGAGAAAGAGACAGAGACTGAGACAGAGTGGGGGGGGGGGGGGCACAGACAAGCAGACAGACAGAAACAGAGACAGACAGACAGACAGAGATACCGACAGACAGAGAGAATACGGAAGAGAGATAAGGGTTGAGACAAAGAGACTTAAGAGTGAGAGACATGGGACTCAGGGAGCTCAATAACAGAGACGTAATAATGTCTATTTTGAATGGTCAGTATCAAACAAGGCCGTTTCACTTCTCTTTAAATGCCAGACATCAGCGAATTCAGCTGCGGTTTGATTTTCATCTCTCAGTCAGGATTAAATCTGTCTGGTACGATTCCCCTGCCTTGTGTCATTACCAGGGGCCTACTGTCTGTCCTCTACGTGATTTGTATGTCTGAAACCTTTTGTTTTATGAGCACCAGAGCTGGTCATTTGAATACGGATCAATTGTCATTGCTTCGTGCATTGTCCAGCCTTCAAAGCCTGTATTTCGTGCAAAGCTCAAATCA
The DNA here is from genome assembly GCA_030674185.1 of Monoplex corrugatus. Classification (NCBI taxonomy): domain Eukaryota; kingdom Metazoa; phylum Mollusca; class Gastropoda; order Littorinimorpha; family Ranellidae; genus Monoplex; species Monoplex corrugatus. Next base: position 83,437,530 of record CM060314.1, read on the forward strand.
TAGTCTTTGGGATGAGACAGTTTCAGTTTCAGTTTCTGAAGATGACGTCTCCGCGCACTTAACGAATTCCATATGCACTAGCGTTACAGGTGCCATGTGTATGGTGACCGTGGCACATGCCTTAAGCCTGCACATAAACCCATGAGCTGGCCAGGTCCTGAGGCTCTACCTAGACTATGTTTTACCTGGTCTATGTATTATACTGGTATTTTATCAGCCTACCACTGAAATAATCTTGGTTACATGTAAATGACATGTGTATGTGTGTATCTTACTTTAAAAAAAAAACGAACATATATGTAAAGTAAATAAATAAATAAATAATTAAAGGTCTGAATCACAACACAACTAGCTATTCTGTATAAACTCGTCTCACATGACAGAACCCCCTACACACCCACCCACCCCCAGTCAATGCTGAGCTGTCTATCAAGTAGGTGAAGGCAATATTTTCTTAATCATACATAGGTAAGTAATTAAGTAAGCAAGTAAGCAAGTAAGGAAAGACAATGGGATGAGACGATAAACCAAAGTGACGTGTGCAGTACGCTATTAACTCACGTTAAAGATCCTAGGGCAACAGATGAATTGTCCCTGGCAAACGTACATCCCCATAATTTGGAGTCTGGAGTACAGTGTTCGCTCAAGAGGGATCTATCGCACCAAGGTAATTCCATATACGCTCCACCCGAAACTGTTTCCAGCTATTATCACACACGAAAAGGATTGCTGGGGTATACAAAGAAAATCACTAAAAGAGTAAAAGGACAATGGAAATTATTGTCAGTCAAAAATGTGTTACTGTGTACAGAAGTATATATAATAGTGCCATAGATTTGGAATATTTAAGGAGGAGCAGAATACACCCAAGGCATCATCATTATCTAAAGTTCTTGTTCCTGTCGTAAAAGAGGGATGTCATTTGATAAGAACATTTGTCAGTTGCATACTTAATTTAGCATTCAGTTTTTTCATTTCATATAGTTTATCTGTCTCTCGTCTAAGTAAGGCAATATTCGAATGCAATATAGTAATGCTACTGATAATGTTAATAATAGTAGTAGCTATACAAACTCCTTCTCCTTCTCCTTCTCCTACTACTACCATTACTACCTACTACTGCTACTACTAATGATGACGATGATGAGAATGATATGATGACGATGATAACGATGATGATGATGATGATGATAAAAATAATTATAACAATAAAGGTAATTATAATACCTTTTCCTTGTATAACCATTCTCTTTACTATCACACATATGAACGTATAATCATATAACACACATCGTGAAACACATTCACAGCCACTCATACACAAGCGAAGGAGTATTTTCTTCAAAAATCTCCAACCATTCATACAAAAACAAACAAAGAAATAAAACAAACACACACACACACAAATGTGGTCATAAACATACCGATATATGATCAATGAAGCCACATGATGGGCAGCCGAATTCGGAAACGCTCAATGGTGGATAGGCGAATATGTCATCATCAACAGACGATAAAGGACGATAAAGGAAGACAGGTAACTCTTAACTTTCACTTGAAATGTGAATGGGTGGGCAAACCCCACAGACCAGCTGTCAGTGAGTTTTATCAAGATGACGCGATTTGGCACCAGTAGGATGTGCAATGTTTGATATATGCGTCATCATCATCATCATCAGGTGCCTGCCGCATGGCGTTGGCGATCATGGACTTCCATCTGTCTCCATCTCTTGTTGCCCCAAGTATCTCCTCCATCCTCCTCGTCTTCAGCCACTCCGCAATCCGTCTAGCATTTTCTCCCTGGGTCTACCTGGTGATCTCTTTCCCTCCACCTTTCCCGTTGTGACCAGGTGCTCCAAATTGTATATGTGCGCAGGCGATCTAAAAGGTACTGTGGAAGATTTATTGTAATGGCGATTTGCAAGGCTTGCAATTTTATGCTTGCAGCGAGATTAGATTAGTAACTAGCACAGTTCTTTGAGTAATGTATTACATGATCATGCCTTCTGTATTTTTCATGATTACACTTGTGGGAGAGCGTATGTATGTGTTTGCTTGCATGTGGATGCGAAACCTCTTTTTCTCTGTATGTTTGTGTATGAGTGGTTGTATATGTATGTGTATTTATATACCTGTGGAAATGTGAATGTGTGCTTGCGTGTTTCTGTGAGAGAGAGAGAGAGAGAGAGAGAGAGAGAGAGAGAGAGAGAGAGAGAGAAGAGAAGACAGAGAAAAAACAACAATAAAAACATATGTACACACACACATACATACACTCACACACACACATGCACACACACCACACACACACACACACACACACACACACACACACACACACACACACACACGCGCGCGCGCGCGCGCGCGCTCTAGAAATCACAACTTTTTGTGAAACTGACGTTTTTGATGATGACGATGGATGCTGATGCTGATGCTGATGCTGATGCTGATGCTGATGCTGATGCTTGATGCTGATGCTGCTGATGATTATGAATCATGATCATGATCTGGGGATGATGTTCTTCTCATTGCTCTTACATCTGAAGATCAGCTCTCGAGAGAAAAAGCTGCCTTTCATCTACACAGCATCCGCAGGTCCACAGAGTCTCTCAGCCACATCACCACCCTCAACAGCCATAGATTTCTGTAGATCTGTAGGATGTGGTTTGTGTCCTGTGATGCCTCTCCACAAGGACAAAAGGGGAGAGCACAACTCTTCTTTAAAAAAAAGAAAGTGTTTGCTCAGTTGATGGTGCCAGTTCTCAGATGGAAAAAGACGACTTGTCCTTATCTTGACAGCTGATGGTAGCTCTCTTGCTATTTGTGTGTCTCTCTTTCTGTCTCTCTTTCTCTCTTCTCTGTCTCTCTCTCTCACACACACATATATACATACACACACACACACACACACACACACACACAACACACACACACCAAAAAAAAAAAAAACCCCACGAGGACAGGAAAGTAGGGTTAGTAGACAATCCAACCATGTATCAACACATGGGATGATGGATGGTGAAAAGCTTACCTCTCTATCAATACTGCAAAGGTCAGTGTTGGTTCTATGCAACTTGCCTCAGGGACTTGTATTGTGGTGTAGGGGACACTGGTATCATAGTCATCCCACCTGTATCATCTTCATACTGGTGTTTGTGTCCTAAATAAGTCTCTGCTGTCTGGGAGCAGTTATTTTGTGTGTTTGTCTATATATATATATATATATATATATATATATATATATATATATATATATATATACATATATGTGTGTGTATATATATGTATACACACAGATGTGTATACGTTCACATATATTCACAGACACACACATACACACACACACACACACATACACACACGCACACACACACACACACACACACACACACACACACACACAAACACACATTCTATCTTGCTCTCTATCTCTTTAGCTCTTTCTCTCTCTCTCTCCCCCCCCCCCCCCACACACAATACACACAACAACACACACACACACACACACACACACACACACACACACACACACACACACACACACACACACACACACACAAACACACACACAAACACACACACACACACACAAACACAAAAGCAGACAGAGAAAGGAGAGAAAGTAGACTATCCAACCCTCTGTCAATACATGGAATGATGGATGGTGAAAAGTTGACTTCTCTATCAATACTGTAAAGGTCAGTATCAGCTCCAGGCAACTTTCCTCAGGGAACTGTATTGTGATGTATGGCAGACTGGTATCATAGTCATCCCACCTTCATACTGGTGCTTGTGGCCTACATATGTCTTTCCTACCTGGGAGGTTTGTTTTTTGTTTTGTTTTTTTTGTTTGTTTTTTGCGGGGCTGTTATCTTGTGTGGAAGAGGGTAATGATTGTCGTAAATTGTCTGTTGGGTGTCAGCTTTCTGAGTAGAATCCATACACACACACACACACACACACACACACACACACACACACACACACACACACACACACACACACACACACATATATATATATATATATATGTGTGTGTGTGTGTGTGTGTGTGTGTGTGTGTGTCTGTTTGCGTGTGTGTGTGTTTGTGTGTGCGTGTGTGTGTGGGCGTGTGTTTGTGTTTGTGTTTGTGTGTGTGTGCGCGCACGCGCGCGCGCGTGTGTGTATGTGTGTGTGTGTGTTTGTGCGAGTGAGTGAGTGTATTTGTGGTTGTGATTGTTTGTTTGTGTGTGTGAGTGTGTGTGTGTATGTGTGTGTGTGTGTGTGTGTGTGTGTGTGTGTGTGTGTGTGTGTGTGTTTGTGTGTACGCACATCAGTCAAATGAGTATGCAACTGTGCAGCAACATGCTGCCTGAAGAGTTTGGGCAGAACATTGCGGGCGCCTGCATCCAAGAAAAATCAGAACGCTACAAAAAATGACTACCTAGACATACATACATGAAATATGTGTCAACCTTTACCTTTATAATCAAAAAAGGAATAAAACTACAGGGAAAAAAGGAACTAAAAAAATGATATCACAATATGAAAGAAGCGATACAAATGAAAAATAATGTAAAAATAAATGTACAATCAAACGTCACTCAGTACTGGGAAAACTATAGTAAACGATTGAAAAAAACTACATGTATATGCTCTGCAGGGCGAAGAAAGATTGAAAATTGAGCTACACAGCCTTTGACAGTACAGTGGTTTAAAGTTGGAACTGTATGTCTTTAGCTTTGTTTATCTATCACGCACTTTGATTGATTTTCCGAAGCTTGTTTTCAGTTTTATTTATTTATCATGCACTTTGAATCATGCACTTTGAATCCAATCTACCAGACAACCTGAAAAGGAACTTCTTCTGAGCAGCAGTGGAGTCCGTTCTTACATATGGCTCAATCTCTTGGACCCTTATAACAACATTGGAGAAGAAAATTGATGGAGCATGCACACGAATGCTGCTTGCAGCCCTGAACAAACCCTGGAGAGAACGTCCAACTAACAAAGAGTTATAGGGTAAGATCCAACCAATCAGTAAATCAATACGTCAACAAAGACTGCGCTTCGCGAGACACTGCTGGCGTTGCAAAGAAAAACTGGTGGGGATGTTCTACTATGGAGACCCAGCCACGGCAAACAAAGACCAGTATGATGAACTACCTACTGCAATGTCTGACAGAGAAGGATGGAAGAAACGTGTCATGGATAGCCGAGCAAGCTCGACATGATAATGATGATTGAATTGTTTTTCAAATCTCATCTAACTATCCAACTCCTTACTGAATTTGCTATTATTTCACAATGAGCGTGTTTATGGTTTGTGTGTGTTTCTATGTCTTCCTCGTCCACCCTACCTTCACCCTTTTCAAGCCTTCGTAGGCTGCCCCTGTACATGAACCTGACAGGATTAGAGAAGCCAGGGTGCATTTCGTTGAGCAACGATTCATCAGAATGAAGATTATGGCGGTGCTACTGCTGTGTTCCATCATGGTTCAGACTTCTCAGCAGTTCTATTTCATGTTTATTTTTTGATGTACGTTGGCGTCAATTTTGACTGTGAATGTACTTAAAATGTCTTGCATTGACTGATATCATAAGCAACACTCTCTAGAGCTTTTCTGCCACAGATAAACATACTTTTTCAGCTGTATGTTTTTGTTTTCCTTTGACATTTAAGTTTCAGTTAAGACAGCATCTCCACACTCAGAAAAGTGTTCTATGTACGTCAGTGCTCAAATGACATCGGAGAAGTGTTCATCAGTAATTATAGCCATTTCAATATATAACTACTGGATGGCTTGTCTTAATGGTTTTGGTTTATCTTTAAATGCAGATCCTTGAAAGACAGCTCAGTCACTCAGGAAATTAACTTCAGAACAGCAATGCTTGGGATGTGTCTAAGGCAGCAATTTGTACATGTTGCTGCTTTGCTGTGGAAAACTATGAGCCACAAATTCTCTGTTCAAAAGACCCAACTTTTCTGATTCTCAAGTGTTAAACGAAATATCGATGAAAGAGAAAAAAAGACATCAAAAAGTTCAAGACCAAAATTTGAAACTTTTCAAAAGTTTGAATGAAAACATTCTGTTGGAAGAGATCGTAGATTAAAGGTTTGCAACTTGCTGGAATGATACTTCAGAAAAAGCTTTTCTGTTCACAACCCATGGCTCTTGATGTTACAGACGACAGTAAAGTATTGCCTTCTTTTCTTGCTGGATGAATATCTTACTTCTCTTTACACTCACCTACTCATAATAAAAGAAATTACAACAATAGCAACAACAACAACATCAACAACATTAAAACGACAACAGCAGCAAAGCCAGCAACAAATAGACAAAAACAAAACCCCAATAAAAACGAAAATAAACAAATAAACAAAAGCAAAAATCATGTAAAATCAAGAAATTCTTCAAATTTTCTTATGGTTTTGAATACAGTCATGTGTTTCTACCAGACAAAATTTTTAAATAAATTAAACTGATGAAGAGGTTTCAAACCTTAACCGTTATCCTCAGATGTGTTTCTCAAGAATGGTTATGTAGAGTTTGAAAACAAAATACCAAAAAACTGACGGTTACAACGGCGTCTATGCACAATTTTGTATTGAAGACAGAGATGTACTGGATCTGAATAGCCAGACCTATAAGCGATAGCTCAGCAATAGAATACATTTTTTTTCTAATGATCGTATGGTAGCTCAATATATACGTCGAAATACATAACATCCGTACTGATCAGTTAGGCAAAACACGATCGTTGAATAAATATTCTCTGAGGTATGTGGATGGATCACCATCATGTACAATTCATATGCCTAAGCATTGAGTCGCTACCCAAAACCCTTGACTGCATGCATTATATTACAAGTAAAGAATATGAACGTAGCCCTCAAAGCATGTTGGCCTAAACTAGCACTCACAGATGTTAATAATGACTGAGCGTCTCCATCTGATCCTGAACAAGTGTTATCGTTTGGGTCCAATATTTATATTCTGAGTTTGGTCATCTTGTGCATCTTGTTATCCTTTTCTGTATTCCTGACAACCACTTTGATAGTCTCAACCCGTTCAGTGAGCAAGCTTTCATATTCGATTTGTTGTTTTTATAGTTTTGTTTTTATACATTTTGAGATCACAATAAATCACAAGAACGTAAATTGAGAAACAGTCCTGGCTTTTAAATCGTTAGAGGAGCGGAATGAGTAATAAATATAGAACGTTGCGAATGTCACCACTATTCTGATATAGCAAGACCTGCTTTTCAATTATCTCCAAAAGTTACGTCTTCTCTGACTGATCTGACTGACACTGACTGACTGAGACTGACGACAGAAAAGACAGACAGCAGATGACTGACTGAATGACAAACTGACTAATTAATCAGTCGTATGAATAATCAGACACATGAGCAACTAATTACCTAACTTTTTTACCCCGACAACACACCTTCCCAAACATCCAAACATACATACATACACAGGCTAAAACAGTGCATGGAACCATGGTCACGTCGGATGTACGTTGATCCATTTGCTCTCTACACTACACCGTTTCTTTTCCCAAAACCTCTCATCTTCAGATGTTTCCAGAGGTCCTAACCTTTTCAAGGAGCTCTCTTTCACTGAAAATTAAGACGGGATGGGGAGCAGAGGAGATTTTATAAACGTTAATTCAACAAAGGGAACAATAAACTCTGGAGGAGTGTTCTGAGCTTACGGTTTTTGTGCTTTGTATCTGCTTCTATGCTAGTTGAATGGGTAGCGCAAACTGTGTAGATTTGAAAGTTTTACAACATGGGAGATAATTCCTACGTGACTCTCAACAGTTATGTCCTTTGATTAACATCCTCTCCCATGATTTTTTTTTTTGGGAGACTTCAGGTTATAGACATGGTAGCGATCCCCGTATCAAGAGCTCACTGATCTATGATTGAGGATTATTATCTTTAGCAGGGAGCTTTGCAGGAATCGTCCTGTGTATGTTGGACCAGAAAACACTCCAAAGGCTTTATTAAGCTTCAAGAAGTGAGCTGAGAGCACTGCAAAGTCTTCTCTGCTCGGTGGCCTCAGGTGATTGAACGTCGCAAGTTTTAAAGACTTCCTGACGTTACTGAGTCTGGCTGAATAAACTTGAGTTTGCTTGCGTGCTTGAGGAGAAGAAAGGAGTAGCATGGAAGCAATACCATTAAACAGCATGGCAGATGGGGTATAAAAGCAAGCAACAGTATCATGCAACAACACGAGCATCATCAACATCATCATCATCATCATAATCATCATACATAATCATCATCATCATAGTCAACGTCATCGTCATCATCATTATCATCGTCATCATCGTCATGACCAACATTATTATCATCACCACCGTCATCGTCGTCCATCATCTAGTCTCCTATCATATCATCATCATCATCATTATCATCATCATCATCAACAACAACAACTAATAAATAATCAACAACAACAACAACCCATCTTATTCCCCCTACGCCATTAAAAAATGTATTGCAGGCTACCGGCCATTGACAGAGAAGATGGCAACTGTAGTAGTGTCAATCTGTAACATTAAGTTACACCGTGTGATGAAAGACAAGAGGCACGCCACTCTTATCACTGGTAATTTAATGTTTTGATTCTAGTTGTTTGCCTGTCAATAGCTTCCTCCTGATCGTTTCTGTTGAAACATATCGGGAAATCTGTCTGTACAACTTGTTATTTTCGTTTTGTACTGCTCTTTCCTGTTCGATCTGTGTGTGTGGTGTGTGTTTTTTTGTTGTTGTGTTTGTGGTATATCAGATTGGTTTATCTTCTTCGATCTTAATTTTTGTTATTTTTTGTTGCGGTAAACACATTGATATTGTTTGTATTGCTTGCTTGTTTCTACTTTTGTTTTTAAGAATTCAGCTTCATTTCTTTCCTAAGCTATAATAGTGAAATAGTCTTACTAATGCAGAATTTCAGAAATCACGGCTTTTTGTTTTTGTTTTTTATTTGGTTTGTTTGTTTTTATGTACATATTTCGAACAAAGAAATCAAGAATATCGTTGTATGGCTAATTGGTCAGTTGCTTGGGAATTTTTCTTGATTATTTGTTGTTGTCTTTTTTCTGATCAACTGTCTAAGTGACTCGTTGATCAGTTGGTGGACTAAACAATTTCAATTCGTGTTTAATGAACAGATCTGATGAACGGAACAATGGTGGATGAACGGATTGATTGAACTGTTTGTATATTTGTCTTAGTAACTTGAACTGAGAAATAGGAACATTTTACGTTATTATATTTCATGGTAGTCGTTTGCTCATTCTGGTTGACTGAATGATTGCTGATCGATCTGTTAAATAATGAATAGATTAGTTGACTGGCGGGATAAAACCGTTTAGGGACATATTACTAACAGATATATTGTCTACACAAAAACACAGCTGACTAAACATAAAAGCATGTGGAGAGTAAGAATATATCTTTTTTTTTCTTCGCTGCATCATTATTGACTTCTACAGGAAAATCATTGCTGTTTGTATGAATGTACGTATATGGATGCGTGGAAGTCATTACTTCAGAAATGCGTGCATGTATGTGAACTGTTTGTGAGGTGGTTGTTTTCAAAGAAAAGTGACATAATTGGTATGACTCCAGTTGATTCCACTGAAAATTGTTTGTTAAAAATGTTTTCTATTGAAACGTAATTCGTAATCTAAGGAAAAATTTTCCTCTTTTTTTCTTTATTTAGCTGGATTTTCTCTTCTTTCGTGTTTGTTTGGTGAATTAGGTTTGTTTATCTTCTTCGCCAGTAGACTTTTTGTTATATTTCTGGCTGATAACTAATTGGTTTTGTTTACTTATTTTAATTTTTGCTTGCTCACTCCTTGTTTGTGTGTGTTTTGTTTTTACTTTTTTCATAGTCTTTGATTAATAGTGAAATGGATGTGCTCAATGCAGACTTTGGAATTCATCTGTCTAAGGTTTTATTTTTATCTTTTTTTATTTTCTTATGAGCAAAGGAAAAAATCTAAAAGTGTCATGAAGAAAATAAAAAAAAACAAAAACAAAACAAAACAAAAAACAACAAAACTTTGCTCGTGGTCATCATGAGCACAGGACGGTGTTCGGAGGTTCGAGGTGTATGGAGAAAAATATCCGATATCTATTTTTAATGACGTTAGAAAAAAAATTAAAATACTCAACTATTTTGAAGAGAAGATACTCTTGTCAGAGCCTTTGAGATGTAGACTGTTCTTGTTGAAACTAGTTTTAGACCAGTACATCTTTTTTCATAAGAACACGCGTTTCTGTGGATACATTATAAAATTTCAGGGACAGAGAAATCCGGTCCAAATCATGGCCATATCCACCTTTTCTCCACTTAAGACAACCTTACTGAATTCCTTGGATTTCTGATAGCAATCAATCCGGTCCAAATCATTGCCATATCCACTTTTTCTCCACTTATATTAAGACAACTTTACTGAATTCCTTGGATTTCTGATCGCAGTCATTTTCTTTATTCGTGCTTTTTTTTTTTTTTTCTCATTTCGTCCTTCCTCCTTCCATTCCGGACTGCTTCTGTAGCTCTCTCCGTCCCCAATCGCTCCATATCTGTCTGTCATGTCCTGTGTTAATTCCGTTTCCCTATCCCTAGACCTACCCAATTTGGAAACGTTGCAGTCTGTATAGTTCATTGACAACATGGACTGTAGATGGCAGAAAGGTTAGTTATGCAATATAACGTCACGGCAAACAGTGAAGACAAGAGCCAACACGCTACTCTATCAATAGCAAATTGATGTTGTATTTCCAGAAACTTTCTGTGTGATTGATTTGCCTGGAACGTTTATTATTGAAACATATTTCGTAATGTGATGGCTACGATATTATCGTTTGCTTCTGTCTGATCTTCTCTTTCCGATTATGATTCTGTCCCTGTTGGTTGAGTAAAATCTGACAGTCTTCTTGGTCATGGAATTTGTGTTATTCAGTAGGTATCTGCATGATTCGTTTTTTGTTTTGTTTGGGTTTTTTTTCATTTTTAGCTCGCAGGCTTATTTGTTTATAATAATCTGGGTGGCTACTTTTACCCTTTTCATAGGATATATTGGGGATGTGGCTATACTCGAAGCAAACTTTCAGAACTCGTATGTTTCATCTTTTGAGCAAAGACGACGACAACGACGATGACGACGACAACGACAACAACAACGACAACACAGCAACAACAACAACAACAACAGCAACAACGACGACAACGACAACAACAACGACAACAACAATGACAACAACAACAGCAACAACGACGACGACAACAACAACAACAGCAACAATAACTACGAGTAAGGCATAACAGGAAACAGGAACTTTTTATTTCCTCAGAAACACATTTGCTAAATGCAGTAAAGTCTAATTTTCATTTCATGTATGTCAGAAAAACAATGATATCTTGATTTATTTTAATGACAGGATACCATAACCGCAATTACTGAAAGCAATAAACTGAAATGCTGAACGCTTTTTCTGTTCAATTACACATATTTTTCTGCTTGTTCCATGGGTATCTGTGTCCCATTTACTGGTGTTTTACGGGAATCAGAAAAAAAAAACACGAAAAAAGAATTAGAACGCGTATTTGATATAACCAGACAAGACAGGCGCAATTTTTTTGGCCAACTGGCCTTTGTCAAGCCTAAGATCATATATAAACACCAAACACTGATCTTTGTGTTTGGTGTTTGTTTGTGATGTCACGCTTGTCTGGTTGTATTAAGTACGCGTTCGGATTCTTTTCTCGCGGTATTCCGGTTCCTGTTTGCTTGAATGTGGGCAGTCACACTTGTTTTGGATTTAGTGTTTTATGGTTAAAACATACCCCATTTAAATCATTTGTTTTCTATTTTCTGGTTTTTCCCCGTTATAATCATCTTACTAAGTTATCTTTCCATATGTTTAGCATTTTTCCCTCACTTCTCTCACCTCATCCTTTCACCCATTCAAATCATATTTTCCATTTTCAGGCTTTTCCCAGTTATAATCATCTTACTAAGTTATCTTTCCATATGTTTAGCATTTCTCCCTCACTTCTCTCACCTCATCCTTTCTAAAGCTGAAGTCAGAGATACCGGGCTTGCAGGCGTCTTGAAACAAACCAATGCACATAAATCTAAAACAAATGTCTAGGCAGGTATCCACATCAGACGATAAAGGTGCTCACCCGTTGATGTCTATCACAGTGGAAATGCCTCAACAGGAACAAGTATAGCGACAGGAGGTATTACCGACTTTACAACTCCTCTGACCAGCAAATTCCATGGCAATTGGTAGGTATCGAAAAAAACAGTCATTGTCATTATTAGATATTGCCTGGCCACGTAGACAGCGAACAAAGAAGAAGAAAGAAAAAAAAACAAAGAGGATAAGATGATCTTTATGCTTTATATCACCCTTCTAAATTGATTCCATACCACCCTCTCACAGTTGGCTTTTATATCTCTTCTCCTCTATCCCCTAGGCTTACCCACTTTCGAAACATTGCAGGCACAGGTCCATGGCAGAGTGGATTTCAGACGTCACAAACGCCAGTCATGTAACATACCGCCCTAGCAAATAGTGGAAGACAGGAGGGACGCTACTCTATCAATAACAACTTAATGCTTTGTCTCCAGTTGTTTCCCCTGCGATTTTTTTCTGCCAGAAACGTTCACTATTGAAACAGACCTTGCACTGTTATGTCTTTTTTTAAATTTCTGTCTGTGCTGCTTTTTTGTTTTTTGTTTTTGCTTCTGTCGGGTGAATTAGGTTTGTTTATTTCCTGAGTCACTGAAGTTTTGTTGATAAAATTCGTATCTCATAATGTAATTTGTCTTGTTGTATTTCGTAAGAGTGTGTGTGTGTGTGTGGTGTGTGTGTGTGTGTGTGTGTGTGTGTGTGTGTGTGTGTGTGTGTGTGTGTGTGTGTGTGTGTGTGTGTGTGTGTGTGTGTGTGTGTTTGTTCGTATATTTGGTTTTCTTTATTTGGTAGAGTTTATGTGCAGTTGGGCTGATATCAACACCGTCGTCTTCAACGAAGATCTCCTGGCCGCTCTTCAGTCCTGTCCTCCAGCCTCTGCTGACGACCTCAATCGGACTATTGGTGATCTGCTGGACATGCACGCCCCCGCCACCAGACGTAGGGTATCCCAGAGACCACCATCGCCCTGGTTTTCTGCCGTTGGCCCTGATCTTCTTAAGGCCAAGCGTGAACGCCGTCGTGCTGAAAGACGGTGGCTGAAGAACAGCATTACTATCAATAAACAGATTTTTCAGGCTGCCAACAAAACTGTCAATGCTATAGTTGACTCTGCTAAGTCTGCCTTTTACAATGCGAAAATTATTGCATGCTCTACATCAAAACAGCTATATTCCGTTACTAATACCCTCCTTGGCAAATCAGATAAATCTCCTCTCCCATCATGCTTTCCCCCTGCCCGTCTAGCACAACATTTTTCAGATTTTTTCATTGATAAAATTAGGTCCATCCGTTCCAGTCTTGACTCCCAGCCCATCTCTCAACCTCCTATTCCCGACCCTCTGTTTCAAGGCACACCACTTATTTCTTTTCAGCCTGCTTCTGAAACTACTATCCGCAATGTAATCCGCCATTCTGACATCAAGACCTGTGAGCTTGATCCTCTTCCAGCATCTATCTTAACACACTGCCTAGATACTTTGCTCCCTCACTTCACAACTGTCATCAACAATTCCCTGTCATCTGGTATCTTTCCCTTTTCCTTCAAATCTGCCCTGGTCAGACCTCTTTTAAAGAAACCTAGTCTTGACCCCAATAACCTCAAAAACTATCGACCTGTTTCCAACCTACCTTTCTTATCCAAAGTCCTTGAAAAAATTGTTCTCGCACAGATCTCTGATCATATCACCGCCAACAACCTCTCTTACCCTTATCAGTCGGCTTATCGCACTGGACACAGCCCTGAAACTGCTCTTGTAAAAATTGCAAATGATATTCTGACTGCTCTTGATCAAAATCAAATCTCTCTTCTATCTCTCCTTGATCTCTCGGCTGCATTCGACACCATCGACCATTCTATCATGCTCACACGTCTCCATAAAGTGTTTGGTATCTCTGACATCGCTCTGTCTTGGTTCCAGTCCTACCTTTCCAATCGCACTCAAACAGTCTCTGTCTGTTGTTCATCCTCTGCACCCGCTACCGTCCAGTTTGGTGTGCCCCAAGGCTCTGTTTTAGGTCCCATCCTATTTGTGCTGTACACACAACCCCTCTCTGAAATTATGCGACTTCACTCTATGTCCCATCATAGCTTTTCTGATGACAACCAACTCTATACTTCTGGTTCCCTCCCACAACTGCCCTCTATAATCAGACAAACCCAAGGCTGCATTTCTGATGTTCACTCCTGGATGACTGTAAACAAACTTCAACTCAACCCCATTAAAACTGAACTTAGCCTTATCTCTACCACCACATTGGCTAAGTGTTCTTCCCTTCCTCTGTCTGTCTCTCTGCTTGGATCTGACATTCCACTATCTTCCACTGTCCGCAATCTTGGAGTCACTCTTGATAACACCCTGTCCTTTGAAAAACACGTCCAGAATGTTTGCAGATTATGCTATCTTGAGATACGCAGAATTTCTTCTATTCGCAATATCCTCTCTGTCGAAGCCACCAAAACTCTCCTCTGTGCCTTTGTTCTCTCTCGTCTCGACTACTGCAACTCCCTCCTCTCGGGCTGTCCTTTCTCTCTCATTCAAAAGCTTCAAAAAGTCCAAAACAATGCTGCTAGGCTCATCTTCAGAAAATCTCGTTCCTCTCATGTCACTCCTCTTCTCAAATCTCTTCACTGGTTACCTGTTGAAAAGAGAATTCGCTACAAGATTGCTTTGTTATGTTTTAAGTCTCTCAACGGTCTTGCACCCCCTTACATCTCTGACCTCCTCCATCTGTACACCCCCTCTCGTCAACTTCGTTCCTCGGCTGATACTCGTACATTCCGCATACCATTCTGTCGCACTAAAACTTATGGTCAACGCTCCTTTTCCTATCAGGCCCCTGTAATCTGGAATCAGCTCCCTGTCTCTGTTCGCCACTCTGCAACTCTCACTTCTTTCAAGTCCTCTCTGAAAACCCATCTCTTCCAGTCCCTCTCATGATACTTATAAAGACTCTACCACCTAACTTCCCCAAATCCCCCCCTTGTTGTCTTTTGAGCCTTGAATGTCGGCTGGTGTGTGTGTGCGTGTGTGTGTGTGTGTGTGTGTGTGTGTGTGTGTGTGTGTGTGTGTGTGTGTGTTTGGTTGTGTCTGCGTGATACCTGTAAGCGCTTAGGGCTCTTGTTTTCATCAGATTAGGCGCTATATAAATGCTCTTTATTATTATTATTATTATTGGGCTATAATGTGTCACAACTATGTCCCATGAGGATTTTCTTTTCATTTAAAAACAAATTTAAAAAAAAGGGGGGGGGTGGGGGGAGAGAAAAGCTGGACAGAAAACAAATTTTTGTCGTGCTGTTTTGGAAGATGTTGGTGTGGGTAGACATGTTGGAGAATTATCACCTAAATAGCAAAACGTATGAAATATTCTGGTTGGAAAACACTTCTGTTTGCTTTTTGAAATATGACAAGATTCTGCTACTTGGCTACCGCTATTCAGGGCTAATAGAAACCGTTCTCTGTTTTTTAATCGGCTGGACAATTCAAAGCTGCATTTCGCAAGTTATACTATTGACCTCGTTGTTGTTTAGATTTTGTCTGTAGTAACCATGTGTAAGATGAACCTCGATCAATTAAAGTAAGAATAATACATAAAGTGCTTTTGTCAGTTTCGATTTCTTCTTTCCAATCTGACTGTTCTGTGACAAAATTTGATGTAAACTATTTCACATTTTGGTGACAATAATAATAAATGATTCTTGTTTAGCACTATTCAGCAAACTTATTCGGATTCCTGCGTATTACTCATTTTACATGACACAAAGTTTAATGCACAGAGAAGCGCTGCTATAATACACATATGAACACAGATCAGAAAACAACATAATTACTCGTGCACAAAAGAACATGATTATGTTAACAATATCTATGCATATATATGCATATACCTATGATCGTAAGGGTGTGCATGCAAGAGTGGTACACGATGCCATTTGACAGGTCGTTAGAAGCGCGTATTTGTGGTTGAATAAGGCATCATCATCATCATCATCACGTGCCCTGCCGCATGGCGTTGGCGACCATGGACTTCCAATCATCTCTATCTCTCGTTGCCCCTAGCATCTTCCCCACCCTCCTCATCCCCAGCCACTCTGCAAATCCGTCCAGCATTCTCTCCCTGGGTCTACCTGGTGCTCTCTTTCCCTCCAGCTTTCCCGTTGTGACCAGGTGCTCCAAATCCCCCTTTCTCATAAAATGGCCTATAAATGTTGCCTGTCTTTTCCTAATCTTCCTTATGAGTGATCTACTTGTGTCTGCCTCCATCAAGACTGTCTCGTTTGTTTTCTTTGCTGTCCATGGAACTCTCAACATTCTTCTGAGAAACCACATCTCGGCTACCTCAATCTTGCTCTGGCTTTGCTTGCTGACTGTCCACGCCTCGCATCCGTACAACAGTATTGGTTCTATATAACATTCAAGGACTCTCTTTCTTATGTTAATTGATAGGCATTTGTTGGTAAGAATGCTTGTCATCTTCTTGAATGCTGTTATGGCTTGGCCGATTCTGCCAGCTATTTCCGATGTTCATCTGCCGTCTGATGAAATGACCGTTCCCAGGTATTTGAACTTATTAACCTGTGGTTGAATAAGTATAGTATCAAAAATGGAAATCCTGGGTGAACAGTTAAGCATTTCATTCTGAATGAGAGAGTGAAAGGGTGGGCAGATCCTTTACATTAGCTGACAGTGAGCTCCAAATAGGATGACCTTATGAATCTGAAAGAACGCTTACCAACTTATTTCAGACTGCGTTTTGGTACCATCAGTAATTTTCGTTTAGAGGATCGCTTGGAGTGTAATGTTTGATATGTGCATGGGCGATCTCAAAGTTCTGTTAATCTGTCCTCGTGCTTGATCAAATGGGGTCATTGTGGGAGAGTATGCACGGTTGTGTTTGCGTATATATGTGTAGAAGTGCGTGTGTCTGCTTGTCTATGTGAGTGTCTTTGTGTGCCTGCGTTTATTTGAAAATGGATAGCTCTGTCAGAAAATA
>CM060314.1:83457234-83462234 GCA_030674185.1 Monoplex corrugatus
AAAACGCACCACAACGCAACACAACGAGACGCAACGCAACGCAACGCAAACACAACATATCAAAACACAACACCACACAACGTAATTCAACGAACCACAACACAACACAACTCGACATGACACACCACACCACACTACATCACACCATACCACACCACACCACACCACACCACACCACACCACACCACACCACAACATACCACACCACACCACACCACAACACAACACTACACCATACCACACACACAACACAACACAACACAACACAGCATAACACCGCACAGCACCACACCAAACCACACAAAACAACACCACACCACACTACATCACATCACATCACACTACACCACCTAACCCATCCCAACCCAACGCAAACCAACCCAACCTAACCCATCCCACCACACCACACCACACCACACCACATCAGACCACACCACACCACATCAGACCACACCACACCACACCATACCACACCACACCACACCACACCACACTATACAACATCACCCAACCCATCCCAACCCAACCAAATCCGATCTAACACAACATAACCCAACACAACACAACCCAACCCAACCCAACCTAACCCAACACAACCCAGCACAACCCAACCCAACCGAACCCAACACAACCCAACCCAACACAACACCAACACAACCCAACCCAACCCAACACAACCCAACCCAACCCAGCACAACCCAACACAACCAAACACAACCCAGCAAAAAGCGCCAGGAGTCCAATCTAACAAAAACTTGAAACCAATTCCAGCAATGTGACAGAACGTCCTATTCAGTTTCTTGAAGCAAACACCAGTAAAGATTTGCCATCGACCTCCACACCAGAAGAAACACAAAGTGTCAGAATGTACGAGTTGCTGAAGACGAGTGTTTACTTGGTCAACTATGTGCGTTGTGAAACCAAATGAGGCTGAGGCTGCTGTGTCTGTACAGCTGATTATTGAATTTTATTTTTGTTCCCAAAGGATCAAACTGTCTTCAGCCTTATCACCACTACCTTCCACCCAGGTACAACTCATGAAGTTTGTTCTGTATATTTAAACGGTTTTAGATTTGTTAAGTTTGAAAACAAAGAGAAACTGTCTAAAACATTATCTAAAATATAGTTAGTATTGCTTAACTATTATACTTAGTTTTATTCTCAGTTCTGAATACTACATTGTTTGAAACAATGCAAAACAGCACATCACAACACTACACGACACAAGGCAGCTTAACACATCACACACAATACAATGCAATCAAAACACCACAACACCACACACCACACACCACACCACACCACAACTCCACACCACACCACACAGCACCACACCACACAACACCACACCAAACCACACAAAACAACACAATACCACACCACATCACATCACATCACAATACACCACCCAACCCATCCCAGCCCAGCCCAACCCAACCCAACCCAACCCAATCCAACCCAATCCATCCCACCACACCACACCACACCAAAACCACACTACACAACACCACCCAACCCCTCCCAACCCAACCAAATCCAATCCAACCCAACCTATACCACCATACCACACCACACCATACCACACCACACCACACCACACCACACCATACCACACCACACCACATCACACCATACCACACCACACCATACCACACCACACCATACCACACCACACCACACTACACTACACCACCCAACCCATCCCAACCCAACCCAACCCAACCAAACACAACACAACACAGCATAACACGACACAACACCACACCAAACCACACAAAACAACACCACACCACACCACACCACATCACATCACACTACACAACTCAACCCATCTCATCCCAACCCAACGCAAACCAACCCAACCCAACCCAACCCAACCCAACCCAACCCACCACACCACACAACTCAACCCATCCCATCCGAACCCAACCCAACCCACCACACCACACCACACTACACATCACAACACTACCCAACCCAACCCAACCCAACTGAACCAAATCCTATCCAACCCAACCCAACCCAATCTGTTCAAACACAACCCAACCCAACCCAACCCAACACAACACAACACAACCCAGCACAACCCAGCAAAACCCAGCAAAACCCAGCACAACCCAGCAAAAAGCGCCAAGAGTCCAATCTAACAAAAACTTGAAACCAATTCCAGCAATGTGACAGAACGTCCTATTCAGTTTCTTGAAGCAAACACCAGTAAAGATTTGCCATCGACCTCCACACCAGAAGAAACACAAAGTGTCAGAATGTACGAGTTGCTGAAGACGAGTGTTTACTTGGTCAACTATGTGCGTTGTGAAACCAAATGAGGCTGAGGCTGCTGTGTCTGTACAGCCGATTATTGAATTTTATTTTTGTTCCCAAAGGATCAAACTGTCTTCAGCCTTATCACCACTACCTTCCACCCAAGTACAACTCATGAAGTTTGTTCTGTATATTGGAAAGTTTTTTTGTTTTGTTTTGTTTTTTTAGCAAGGTTCAGTTTAGAAGCATAGACTGTCTCAAGCATTATCTTAAAAGTTATCGTTGATATTGCTTGCCTACCTTATTAGCTGCACTCTCGGTTCTGTTTAATACGTGGTTTTTTTTTCTTAAAGAATACAACATATCACAAAACAACACAACATAACACGACATTATACAAGAAAGCACAGCAAATATAATACAACGCAACGGAAGACAAGCCAAAACAGGACAACACCACACAACACGACACGACACGGCACGACTCGACTCGACTCGACTCCACTCCACTCAACTCGACTCTGAGCGACACGACACAACGCAACACGACACAACACGTCACGACACAACACAGCACCACACAACACTTGACAGCAATAAAAACAGAGATCCAAGTTACAAGGAAAGTGGAAACCAATTTCAGCCGTCTGACGGAGAGAATGTCCACTTTGCTTTCTCGGAGAAGACAGATGGATATTTGCCACCCGACACTTGAGCCACAGAACAGCAAAGGACTGGGGCTTACGAAGGTTAAACGAGCCTGCTTGCTTGAAAATCTATCTGCAATGTGAAAGGAAACGAACATGAGACTGCTGCTTCTGGACAAATCATGACTGGACTTCTTCAAAGCTCCGACTGTTTTTTCATCTTTAGTCGTCGCATTTGCTGTCACGGCCCATCAGTCACCATACTCTCATCCCACATTGAAATGGCTATGACTGATGCTTGTGCATGGGATACAAACATCTGTGAGCAACGATTTTCCGTCTGCTTACGAAGTAATAAAAACCTCTAACATCATAAGATTAAATATTGTTTAGCAATTTAAAAAAGACAATATTTGTCAAAAGTTATAGTTATAACCCGAATGTTGGTGCCTTTCCGATCTGTAATATTTTGTGGTATGTGTTTCAGTACAGAAATGTAAGTTAGCCCACGCACTAAAGGAGAGGGTATAGCACATTGGAGTTATGAAACACAATGTGGACAAATCGTACATGATATTAAGCATATTGGAGTTGAATAAAACATAACAACAACAATATGGACAACAAAAACAAACAGAAAGAAGTATGCACTAAAGGATTGAGAGTAAAATACATCGGAGTTTTGGAAAAAAAATGTGGACAAAGCTACATATTGCATGATATTAAATAAATCGAAGTTTAAAACAAAACAAAACAAAACAAAACAGACAGAAAGAACCAACTCTAAAATTAAGGAATTCAAAACAGGGTATAAGTATGCACGGGATAACAAAGGAAACAAAATAATTATAATTCTGATCGCAGATATACTCCCTCAGGACATTGGGTGTATGGATGGAGGTTGTCGTTGAGAAGATTACAAAGATAACATTATTCTAGTCCAGAATACAAAAGACTCAGACCTTTGAGGTATTAGAGTGAAACGAGGAAAAGAAAGAAACAAACAAATGCAAAAACAAACAAATAAATAGATAAATAAATAAATAAATAAGAAATGAATAAATGAATAG
Source organism: Monoplex corrugatus (assembly GCA_030674185.1). Classification (NCBI taxonomy): domain Eukaryota; kingdom Metazoa; phylum Mollusca; class Gastropoda; order Littorinimorpha; family Ranellidae; genus Monoplex; species Monoplex corrugatus. The sequence continues at coordinate 83,461,214 of CM060314.1, forward strand.
ATATGTGAATAATAAATAAATAAATAAGAAATGAATAAATAAATAGATACATGAACAATTAAATAAATAAATAAAATAAACAATCAAATCAATGAATAAACAAATACATAAATAAATGAATAGATAACAAATTAGATAAATAAATAAGCAAACAACTAAATAACTAAATAAATAAGTAATAAATAAATGAATACATGAATAGATAAATAAATGAATGAATAGATAATTAAGTAAATAAAAAAAATAAATAAAAGACCGTTCCTGTTTATCCACTCTTCAAGCTTTTCAATCAAAGGTGACACCGAACAATTACCATTTCTCCTTTTTTCCCATACACATTGGTCTAAGGATAAAAATGTGGGAATTTACACTTTTATGTTCTTTAATTAGACTGATCAAACGATCGAGATAAACCCTTTTCTATAACCAAACGAAACTGAAAAACAGTTCATCCATGACAACCAGCGAAATAAAAATTAATGGAAGAAAACGAAAAAAATGGAAGCATTCAAGAAATACCAATTGAAAGAAAACAAAATCTCTCTTTTATCACGCAATGTTTTAATTGCTAAAGGCATCGCGTTCCGGGACTTAAACACGCATACCCACACGCGCGCACATACACCTACACGCACAGACAGAGACACAGACATAAACATAGACACAGACACACACTCTCTCCCTCACAAACAGACACACAGATACAGACACAGACACACACAGACACAGACACACACAGACACACACACACACACACACACAGAGGGAGAGAGAGAGAGAGAGAGAGAGAGAGACAGACAGACAGACAGACAGACAGACAGAGACAGAGAGAGATAGAGAGAGACAGAGAGAGACAGAGAGGGAGACAGACAGACACAGTCAGATAAACAGACAGACAGACACACAGACAGACAGACAGACACGAACACTCAAATACACAGTCATACACACACATACATACACACTGTCATCTCTCTGTGTAACACGCACGTTTACACATACACATACGATACACAGACAT
>CM060314.1:83464734-83467234 GCA_030674185.1 Monoplex corrugatus
GAAACGAATTACACCAATCTAAGAGAAAGTCCAAATGTAGACTTTGCTTAGCAGACAAGGGTGGAAATTTACCGCTTGACCTCCAGTAGGGGAGAAGGGGAGAGCAACGGATAGGTGTCTATGAGGGCTGAAGGAGATAACTCGTCTGGACATCTATCTGAACTGTGAAAGCAAATCAGGCTGGAAGTGCTGGGACCTGAGCTACTCATCGACGATGGAATTTTCTTGAAAGGCTCAAACTCTCTTCACGTTTGTTAAATTAACATCAGCTTCCACTCACACACCACTTACCAATCTGTTTCGCAAATTAAAACCAACCTTGGGCAGTGTTACGTTCAAATACAACGAACATTTTTTTTCATAAAAAAGATTCAAATACAACAAACAATTTTCAGAAACATTAATAGACAGATACAAAGTTGTTAGTATGGTATGACTCGTGTTTGTCATCATCATCAACGTACAAGCTTGGTCATTCCTTAACAGTAACATGGATAATGTATCTATCTGACACATATTTATTCTAGCTCCTATGCGTGTGTGCATGCTGGCTTTTTCCGTAAACAAACTGTCCAAGCATTGCTACTTTGGTGAAGAAGAAAAAAAAACGTGGGACAGAGTGAATAAAAGAGAGAGAGAGAGAGGAGAGAGAGAGAGAGAGAGAGAGAGAGAGAGAGAGAGAGAGAGAGAGAGAGAGAGAGAGAGGTGTACGCAAGGAATTATTGAAAAAAATACCAATGAATGGAATATTATGGCAGACAGATAGAAACAAAGATGCGCTAGAAAGCAAAGAATAAAGCAAAAACAGAACAATAGGGAACAAAAAACAAAAACCTATAGCACACTATGTCAGATGATGGGATTAGAATTTTTATTAAAAGAGACCACAGCGTCCCATCTGGAAACCGTCTTGTTAATGTTCTTCCTATTTTTCTGTCTCTAAATAACAGTACACAATACAGTTTTGTTTGTCTGTTTGTTTTTTGGGGGGTGGGGGTGGGATGGTCAACACAATGCATTGTAACTCAATACAACACATAGCCACCCAGAACTACGAGGGTGTCACCCATGGTCCATTTCAAAGAGAGAGAGAGAGAGAGAGAGAGCCAGACAACCAGAGAGAAAGACAGAGACAGATAGAGAGACAGACAGAAAGAAAGAAAGAAAGACAGGCAGACAGACAGGCAGGCAGGCAGGCAGGCAGACAGGCAGACAGGCAGGCAGGCAGGCAGGCAGGCAAGCAGGCAGACAGACAGGCAGAGAGACACACTGACAGACAGAGAGACAGAGAGACAGACTGACAGAGAAAAAGAGAGACAAAGACAAACAGGTAGACAGACAGACAAAGAGAAAGAGGGAGAGAGAGAGAAACGAGAGAGAGAAAAGAGAGAGAGAGAGAGAGAGAGAGAGACGGAGAGCCAGAGAGAAAGACAGAGACAGATAGAGAGACAGACAGAAAGAAAGAAAGAAAGACAGACAGGCAGACAGACAGGCAGGCTGGCAGGCAGGCAGGCAGGCAGACAGACAGGCAGAGAGACAGACTGACAAACAGACAGACAGAGAGACAGCCTGACAGAGAAAAAGAGAGAGAGACAGAGACAAACAGGCAGACAGACAGACAGGCAGAGAGAAAGAGAGAGAGAGAGAGAAACGAGAGAAAGAAAAGAGAGAGACAGAGACAGACAGACAGACAGACAGACAGAGAGAGAGAGACAGATAGAGAGACAGACAAACAGAAAGAAAGAAAGAAAGAAAGGCAGGCAGGCAGGCAGAGAGACAGAGTGACAGACAGACTGACAGAGAGACAGACTTATAGAGAAAAAGAGTGGGAGACAGAGACAAACAGGCAGACAGACAGACAGAGAGAAAAAGAGTGAGAGAGAAACGAGAGAGAGAAAAGAGATAGGGACAGACAGAGAAAAAGAGAGAGAGGCTGGGAGGGAGATAGAGAGAGAGTGACAGACAGACAGAGACAGAGAGGAGAGAGACAGACAGAGAAAGAGAGAGAGAGAGACAGACAGACAGACATACAGACAGACAAGCAGACAGAGAGAGGAAGAGAGAGAGAAAGAGAGACAGACAGACAGACAGACAGACAGAAAGAGAAAGAGAGAGAGAGAGAGGACAGTCAGACAGACAGAGAGCGATAGAGAGATAGACAGACAGACAGACAGATAGACAGACAGAGAGACAGTGGAAACACGTTCCAGCAATCTGAGAAAACGTGTAATTTTCTCTCTCGTAGCAAACAGGAATGGAGATTTTCCACTTGACCTCTGAGTCTGGCAGAAAGCCTCTGAGAATCGATGTCTACGACAGATGACGGGGATTGCTCGCCTGGAAATCTGTCTAAACTGAGAAAGGAAATGAGGCTGAAAGAGCTGGACCTGAACAACTTATCATTGGGCTTTTCCTCTAATGGCTCCGGCTTTCTGAGTCCTTGTGGATATCACAGTCACCGTCTCATCTTCCATCTAAACGCTGCTTCTCTTAAACCCAT
>CM060314.1:83469734-83472234 GCA_030674185.1 Monoplex corrugatus
TATGTATGTATGCATGTATGTATGTATATATATATACATATATACAAACATACACACATATATATATGGAGAGAGAGAGAGAGAGAGAGAGAGAGAGAGAGAGAGAGAGAGAGAGAGAGAGAGAGAGAGAGAGAGAGAGAAGGAAGGGGAATAAATACTTACATCGCTGTTTGTAACATCATTTTACATTATTATGATATTCAAGTACATGCTAAAATAAACAGTACGCGTTTTGTAGAACATACCATGCTCAAACAAATGTAGGTGTTCATATTACTGTGTTAAATAAACAAACCAGACTCAGATTAAATCCTTTCAAAATTCTGATTCAAACATTGTCTATAGGAGTTTTGCGGTCGACCTCCAATAAAGCAGCCATGGCCATCAAGAGTCTGTGTTGACGTTACACACATGGGTGAAGAGGCATGTGAGCATTGATCTCCTTGCTGAAAGGTTTGTGTGATCACACGCACAGACATTGTGGGGCTGGGTCAACCTTTACTTTTTTTGGTTTAAAAAAAAGAAAAAAAAAGATTAGAAGTCAAGCTACTCTGGCACAACACGATCAGATCAAGCATATCTTCGGTCATTTCCATTTCCAATGAATACGACTTTTTTTCCCCCATCTGTTACAGATATGTTCTCATGTCAGTTTCTTTTGTTTTGTTTCATTTCAGTTGATACATAATTATGTAGTCTCACTTCACGTGTGTAGTACACTACGAGCACTTTCATTTCCATTTGCTCTCTTGCTTCCTCTGGAGTTTTTTTCTGTCATTTTTTTTTGCATACTGGTTTCTTTTCTTCAATGTTTTTTCCAGATATTTCTCTGAGAAAGGTTCATTCAAAAGCGATCAGATAACATGTACTGATATTAATACCGCAATCATCATCATCATCATCATCATCATCATCATCATCATCATCATGTGCCCTGCCTCATGGCGTTGGCGACCATGGACTTCCAACCATCTCTATCTCTCGTTGCCCCTAGCATCTCTCACACCCTCCTCATCCCCAGCCACTCTGCAAGTCCGTCCTGCATTCTCTCCCTGGGTCTACCTGGTGCTGTCTTTCCCTCCAGCTTTCCCGTTGTGACCAGGTGCTCCAAATCCCCCTTCCTCATAAAATGGCCTATAAATGTTGCTTGTCTTTTCCTAATCTTCCTTATTAGTGATCTACTTGTGTCTGCCTCCATCAAGACTGTCTCGTTTGTTTTCTTTGCTGTCCATGGAACTCTCAACATTCTTCTGAGAAACCACATCTCGGCTGCCTCAATCTTGCTCTGGCTTTGCTTTCTGACTGTCCACGCCTCGCATCCGTACAACAGTATTGGTTCTATATAACATTCAAGGACTCTCTTCCTGATGTTAATTGATAGGCATTTGTTGGTAAGAATGCTTGTAATACCGCAATAAGAAGTTAAAAACAACAACAACAACAACAACAATTATCCAACAAACAACGACGAAAATGAATTACGATGGTTTGTTAAAATATGTAAGTACAAATCTGATGGCATGTTTTAAATTTGTACAGACATATCAGATGGCTCTTTTTTTTTTAATATATAGACACAAATCCATTTTGTAATGTATACACACAAATCTGATGGTGTGTTTAAAATCTGTACAGATAATGTTGGTGATTTGTTCAAAATCTATACGGACAAACCTAATGGCTAGTTTAAAATTTATACTAAAAAATCTGATGGTTTGTTTAACCTTGTATATACACATTTACAGGCTTGTTAACAATTTGTGCATACACGTGTAACGATCTGTCTTAGATTGATTCAGAAAATCTAATACCTTGTTTAAAATTTATACAGACAAATCTGGTGCCTTTGTTTAAAAGACAAATCTGTTGTCTTTGTTTAAAAGACAAATCTGGTGCCTTTTTAAAAGACAAATCTGGTGCCTTTGTTTAAAAGACAAATCTGTCGTCTTTGTTTAAAAGACAAATCTGTTGTCTTTGTTTAAAAGACAAATCTGTTGTCTTTGTTTAAAAGACAAATCTGTTGTCTTTGTTTAAAAGACAAATCTGGTGCCTTTGTTTAAATACAAATCTGTTGTCTTTGTTTAAAAGACAAATCTGTTGCCTTTGTTTAAAATACAAATCTGGTGCCTTTGTTTAAAAGACAAATCTGTCGTCTTTGTTTAAAAGACAAATCTGTTGTCTTTGTTTAAAAGACAAATCTGTTGCCTGTGTTTAAAAAACAAATCTGATGCCTTTGTTTAAAATACAAATCTGGTGTCTTTGTTTAAAAGATAAATCCGGTGCTTTTGTTTAAAAGATAAATCCGGTGTCTTTGTTTAAAGGACAAATCTGTTGTCTTTGTTTAAAAGACAAATCTGATGCCTTTGTTTAAAAAACAAATCTGATGCTTTGTTTAAAAGACAAATCCGGTGTCTTGTTGAAAACTTATACAGCCAAAATCTGACAGCTTGTCAAAAATTTGATGTAATGGTTGGTTCAAAACATAATATGACAAAATTAA
>CM060314.1:83474734-83492234 GCA_030674185.1 Monoplex corrugatus
TCAGGCTTTCCAACACGTTTTTCACGTGATTTTTGCCTGTTTTAAGTGAGCAGCGTGAGCATGACGCCAAAGGGCGACAACTTTCTCGAACTTTCTTTTCCTACGCTGAAACTAGAACGCTTTCAGTGGGGCCAAGGTCTTTAAGGTGCAGGTAAGTTGAGGTTTCAGTTGCACACCAGTACTGCTTTTTTCTCTTTTGCTTTCATTTCTTGATATTTTCGCGGGAAATGTCTTCTAAAAGGAAGAATGAAGCTGTGCGAAGAAGAACAGAACAAAACGTCGCCATGTAGTAGATGTACGTGTAGTACCAACGTCATTATTTTTTTTCCAGCCCATGCAGTTTCACGGACGTACGGTGTTAACACAAATGGAGAATCGACGACGACCTCCAATGGCAGTGAGAGAGTGAGTCTACTTCCATTTGACTTCTGAATTCATGGCGCCTTAGGAAATTCTCGGTAAGTCCATTTTGGGGTAATGTTGTACAATAGAAAACGAAAATAATTGGAGCTAATTTCACGCACTTTTACGGGTGTTTTCGGTTCTGCTCGATGTAAAGAGACGTAAGACACCCTTACCTTCGATGTAAAGAGACGTAAGACACCCTTACCTACTCGCTTTGACCAGTCCTTCCCCACAAACATGCATTAAATATCCCTGAATGACTGGCGACCATAACCCTGATCACGTGGGTGACGTGGGTGAAAACGTCATCACTGTTTGTGTGTTTTTATTTGAAACCGAAAATAGGAAACACGTGGTAATGTTTACATCTACATCGAGACCAGTAAACTCCGGAAAATGCCGAAAAAAACGCGGAAAAAGCCAAAAAACGCGAGGTAACCGAAGGGGTAAACAAGCGTTGCACTTCACACATATTTTAGGTCGGTGATTGCACTGACACACGTGGTTGATGTTACTATTTATAGACAATAACTCCCCACTAGTGATGACGTTGTGCCCATGTGATCAGCAACCAAAATGGCGTGCAGGTGACTGCTGGAGCTGTGGTCGCCAGTCATTCAGGGATATTTTGTGCATGTTTGTGGGGAAGGACTGGTCAAAGTGAGTAGGTAAGGGTGTCTTACGTCTCTTTACATCGAGCAGAACCGAAAACACCCGTAAAAGTGCGTGAAATTAGCTCCAATTATTTTCGTATTCTATTGTACAACATTACCCCATTTTGGTATCGAACTTCTAAGTCTGAATGAGAGTCGGGAAGCGAAAGTCTGTATTGTGTATTAATGCGACCCAACGCTTGCGGCGTATCGTCAGATAATGTGCGCGAATGCATTCAGTTGTCAGTTTCTCAAGATGACGTCTCCGCACTCGGAATGAATTCCATATGCACCTGCGTCACAGGTGCCATGTGGCGGATAAGACAGTCAGCGCAAATAGAAAGAGTACAAATACGTGCAAAAAAGATATTAAAAGAATGCAAAGATAAATCTTATGCAGAACGATTGAAATATTTGAAATTACACTCATTTAAAGGCAGAAGGACAAGAGGTGACCTTATTCAAACATAAGATATTTAATGGAGTTGATATTTGTGTTGAAACACTCTTTTCTGTTTCACAATGTAATATCACAGGAAACAAGGAAGGAAAGATATTTATTCAGCACTGTCGTACTAACACAAGACAATTTTCTTTTTCACAACGAGTAGCCCATTTGTGGAATAAACTCCCAACTAACATAAAATTTGCACAAGATACTAACAAATTCAAGATTGTTTTGGACGAAATTACAAAATTCAAAGAACTTTTCATCGATTATGATGATTAAAGGCCTGATTAGGCTTATGCAAACAAAAAGAACATGCGCATTTTAACACCTTAATTAGAAATAGTTGAGAAAGAGGGGACGTAAATAGGCCGCAAAACCTAGGCCATTGAAAGCCAGTCCCTACTGGCTATTACTACTACTACTACAATGATTAGGCCTACGGCTCAAGGCTCAAGCCTTCACATAATCCCATGAGCTGGCCAGGTCCTGAGTCTGCTGATTCGCGTGCTTTTTTCTTTTCCATGTATTTTTTTAAGCGTCGGCGAGATGTTGCGTATGTTTTGAAATGGTTAGAGCCCTGATATAGTTGCACACAGTCGGCTGAGCTTTTAAGTTTAAGCATGAATAATTATTATAACTTGCATGCTTGTGTTGCCTGTGTTTGCATGCTATTGTCTGTGCGCGTGGAGGTTTCATTGCGTTTGAGTGTCACAGTGTGTTGCTCTGTCAGTGTGCGTGTGTGCACGCGCGTTAGAATAAGCGAAGCGTGGGCTTATAACAAAAAAACTGAGTGGTGGTACTAAGATATGATTGAAGAGTTTTAATTTGAAGATTTTTTTTTCAGTTTTCATATTCAGCGATTTTTTATTGTCAGATGTGTGTGCACACTGTTTGCTTACACTGTGGCTTTGCACGTGGTGTTTTGCTGCACAGTCTGTATACTCTATGCTGTTTGCATGATTCCATAAGCTACCGGACACCTATACAATTTAAGGGTGTTTGATAAATGATGTATACATCATGCTGCACGTGCATATACACACGAAAGGGGGTATATGTACATATACATATAACACATATTTGTACATATACATATAACACATATTTGTACATATACATATAACATATATGTACATATACGTATAACACATATAATTATGTATAGGCCTATATATCGCGTAGGTTACCTGTGTATATTTACGCTTATATGCCATATATACACAAACACAAATCCACATACATCACCATACATTGTTTCACTGTAATATGACTTGCATTACACTGTGTGTACTGGTTCATTCTAATTACAATATGTAAGTAATCACGTACGCGAGCGCGCGCACCCACCCACACACACACACACCCGCCTACCCATGTACATATACTCCAAATCATAATTTAAGGGCCACTTCTTCCTTCCTCTCTAATTTTAAGTTGAAATAATTGACAATGTTTAGAATTGATTCTATGTTTTATTTCATCATTTCCACACCTGTTTTGGAAAAAGAAATTAGCACAATGACCCATTAGTAAACAGCACATGCATTTAAAGGAACATCCCCCCCTTTTCAAAAAACAGAAAGTGTCAGATTTGGCCAATCTGTTTTCAATATCGCGTGTGTCCGCCCCGAGCCTGGATGCATGCTTCACAGCGCCGATGCATCGACCCCACAAGGGTACTGAGTGTGTCCTGAGGGATGGCCGCCCACTCGATCTGCAGGATGTCGACCAGCCTGGCCAGGGTGCCCGGTGGGGGGTGGTTGTCCCTGATGCGCCTCCCGAGCACATCCCAGAGGTGTTCAATTGGGTTCAGGTCAGGTGAGCACGCTGGCCAGGCCATACGGACGACTTCCTGCTGCTCCAGGAAGTCGGTCACAAGGCTGTGCTCGATGCGCAGGTGCATTGTCGTCCGATCCTGGAAGATGGCGCCTTGACCAAGGTCCACAAGCGCAGGCAGTGCCACGGCCGCCAGAACCTCGTCCCGGTACCGGACCCCGTTCAGGATGCCGTCAATGGGGAGCAGGGGGATCCGGGTACCACGGCTCATGCCACCCCACACCATCACCGACCCGCCGCCGTACCGGTTATGCTCTTGGACAGTGGCGTCAGCGAACCTCTCCCCTTGACGTCGCCACACCCGAGCCCGGCCATCGTTAAAGGTCAGGGTGAACCTGGACTCATCCGAAAACAAGACCCGGGCCCACTGTTGCCTTGTCCAGGTCACGTGCTCCCTGGCCCAGGTCATGCGGCGCACTCTGTTGACCGGTGACAGCACGGGTCGGACGGCCGGTCTCCGTGACCTCAAGTTTGCCTCATGTAGCCGTCTTCTCACCGTGCTGCAGCTGATGTTAGCACCTGTTGCGTCCCTCAGCTGACCCCTCAAGGTCACCGCAGTGGATGCCCTTTCCCTCAGGACGGAGAGGGCAAGGTAGCGGTCTTGCTGTCTTGTCGTTACTCTGGGTCGACCCGTGTGACGCCTTTCCTGGACTGCTCCAGTCTCATTGAAGAGCTCCAGCAGTCTCTGGATTGTGGAATGCGACACTTCAAGTCGTCTAGCAACTTCCCGCTGCGCTAGGCCTTCATCAAGCAGAACGAGGGCTCTCCCCCGCTGCTCATCCGTCATCCGTCGTCTTGCAAGCATGGTTAAAACGAACCAAGAACGGGTCCTTTTTATCCTCGTCTGCGGGCAACTTTGGCTGGAGTAGTGTTCAAAAAGGGCTTGCCTTGCACGTGCAAAGCGAATTTTGTCGCTACCTTGCCTGCGTCGTCAGAGAGACCCTGCTGAAGATTCGACAATTTCGTGTGGAAATTGTCTTCCTTGGGCCGCCCATTGCAAATCGGCAAATCCCCAAACACGTGCCAAAAGGAAACTGCAATGTTGTCTGAGCTCTTATCCATTCAGTTACGGCAACGAATTGGAGAAAAGAGTAAGAGAAAATAGGTTATTTCTCCTTTCAAAAATTGACCCAAAAACGTTCCTGGCCCTTCAATAATGACGTGTAGTATATACTGGGTAGGGGGACTATTTACCTGTAAAGGAGCACTGTTTATTGAGAACAATCTGTTGACATTTACGACAGTAGTCTGTCAACAGTCAATTTATCACTCGCCCCCCCCCCACCCCCCCCACCCCCCCCCCCCCCCCGTGGGGATGCCGGGGCTCATTCAGTATAAATAGTATCCCCACCTTCTGGAAATTCTGTGCGAGAAGTTACCTCTTTTCTGGCATTCTCTGTTTCTTTCTTCCATCTTCGCTTTCTGTCATTTCAACCTTGCTGGTCCATTCACTTTTATATGTTCGATAAAGTCTTACGTACTTTAACTTAGGACTGATAATTGGATACATGTATAAAGTCTTACGTACTTTAACTTAGGACTGATAATTGGGTACATGTATAAAGTCTTACATACTTTAACTTGGGACTGATAATTGGGTACATGTATAAAGTCTTACGTACTCTAACTTAGGACTGATAATTGGGTACATGTACGTGCTTTTTTTGGCTCCAGGGAGGTAAGATATGCGGAAGCAATTTGAGGTAATTTATGCCCGTTTTTATACATGTTTTGGTGTTCGTAGATATGCTTTCCTTAAGGTGTTTTTGAAATCCCCAGTGCGATAAATTAGACGGCGTGGTCAACTCCAGGGGCATCTCCTTAGATTTTATGCGCGAATGCAATTGATATGTGTACTTAATTTTCTTTTTTTTTCCTGTTGAAGTTTTGTATGTTTTGAAGCAGTTATAGCCCTGATATGGCTCTACACAGTCGGCTGGGCTTTAAACAATAATAACAATAAGTCTAAATGGAAGGCCGGTAAAATGGGTATACATTGAAGGTCAGAGTTAGAGCGAAATTTCATATTTGTTCGATTTGTTTCTTGGAAGAACTCACGAATTTGTGACAGAGACATTCTTGAGAGACTATGCCTCCGGATGATAATTTAAGTCATTGCACTCATCAGTTTGATTGGTCGACTTCTTTGGCAGAATCAGAGCTAGCTATTTTGTCATGTGGGATATTTGGCCTCAAGAATCACGTTCACGAAGTTTGTGGTGGACGTATCATTGTTTTATGGAAAGTCAGTTGACTCTTTCGCCAACATCGTTCAGCTAGACATTGCTTTTGTTTTTAGTACATTTGACTTATGTTGGAGCAAACATTGTGTGCATAGCATTGTGGGGTTGTATGTGAGAGAGGGTATGTGAGGGTATAGAGAGGGTGTGTGGGCGCGTGCGTGTGCATGTGTATGTGTGTGTGTTGACTCTGCGCACATGCGTGTGTAAGTGCGTGCGGGTGTGCGTGTGTGTGTATGTGTGTGTGTGCGTGTGTGTGTGTGGGTGTGGGTGGGTGTGGGGGGGGGTCGGCTGTTACTTGTATATGTTTCTGTCGGCTGACTTAAAAAGTTTAACCTTGTCCTCTTAGTCTACATACTCATTTTATTGTATTTAACTCATTTTGATTTTAATATGCATATCGCATTGCATCTTTAATCAAATTTTTCTATACCTACCAATGTTGTTTATCAATGAGTATTGCCCTTTTTGTCCATTGTTAAAAATCCTAACCAAGGCATCTGACTCTTATGATGTGCTTTTTTAACCGTACGTTTTTAGAATTAGTCGTAATCTTTGATATTGTGTTCGACAAAGAGGGAGGGGGAGAGAGATGAGGGGAGGGAGAGGGTGAGAGAGGGGTGAAGGAGAGTGAGAGAGAGTAAGAGCATGTGTGTACATTTGTTTATGCGTTCTTGTTCCTGTATGTATTTTAATGCGAATGCCAAAACAATTTCCCATTGTGATGTTCTGGGCTAAATAAAATTTTGTATCTTGTAGTTTATTGAGTATTGGTAGAGCTGTGGCCGTCTCGTCTGGTGATGCTGATGTTGAATGGAACACCAGGTGGTTGTTTGTCAGTGTTAATGGGTGTAGTCCCGTGAGATAACCACTGTTGTTATGGGAATCGGTGGAAATCACATGTACGTTTTGTTCAAGTTTTGGCCTTTTATTGGCAAAAGTACTCACGAATTTCGCTGAGATGGCGACAAGATCCAACGTCCACTTTGAGACTTTTTTTTTCAAACGTCTTTGTGATTTTTTTCCGTTTCAACTTGTCAGTGTTGTAATTATGTAATACAGACAATACAGCATGGTTAATTACCCAAACTGGAGAGTAGAGTCAGACTTGACTGAACAATGATTTTATTGATAAAATATTAGGGCGAACCATAACTGACCACCATATAGAAGCGAGAAAGGACAAGATTTGAACCCTGAGATAACCAGGACACCACCACACAGGTCAAATGACATGGGATTAAGAGTTTCTTTCAAGACGGCCAGTGCGCATCCCGGCGAGTTCCCAGCCTCCGGGCCGTCGGCGTTTTTCTTCCCTGCTGACGCACCATTTTTACTACTTTTCTATTTTATTTTACAGCTACTAAAGTATGATTGATGGCAAAGTATTTGATATTACCAGAAAGCTCAAAACGTGCTCTTTGCTAGCATACTATTTTCAAATAACTTCCAACACTTATAGGCATCGCTACAACAAGAACGTAGGTCACAGAGTATAACCCAGACGCAAGCTCACGTCCCAGTAGTAACTGTACTGTGCTGTACTGAAGTCTAAAGGAACCTTTGAAACTTCTCTCTCTCTCTCTCTGTCTCTCTCTCTCTTTCCTTCTCTCTCTCTTTCTCTCTCTCTCAAACACACACACACACACACACAGAGCGAGCAAGAAAGAGTGTGAGAGATTAAGAGAGAGATAGAGATAGAGAGAGAGAGAGAGAGAGAGAGAGAGAGAGAGAGAGAGAGAGAGAGAAGAGAGAGAGAGAGCAGTCAACTTAGATGGTAAAGTTTATAATAACTCCTGAATTCCCACACCCGGTACCCAGCAAGCAGTTTATGAACGAAGATAGTGCAGACCTAACACATGGCATTGGAATTTCCTGGTCAGGGGGATCACTTTATTCCGTTATCAGTCAAACCATCAACTGTAAAGCTATACCAACTAAACAGACTGTCCCTTTGCTAAAACCTAATGCTAAACAGTACTGGTAGTTGTTTTGGATATTTTTTACAGTGAAAGCTGCCAGAATTTTTCAAAACTTGACCAGCACTGTACGGTCGGTGCGTCTGTGGGGAACAGATACCGGCACTGGGGGTACGGTGCGTCGGGAGGGAACTTTTTTGGCACCGTCTCCCGGCAACCAGTGCGTCGCGAAAAGGACATTTATCACATAATCACTCGTTTGCTTGGTATAAAATATTTGTCTTTTCTTTTGCAAAGACATCACCAGTGTTCTCCTCATGAGATTCAGCTTTGTGCTAACATATACAACTCAAGAAATAACCGTGCTAACATATACAACTCAAGAAATAACCATTATTTTCATGCGAATCTGTTTTCCATTTTTTTAATGTTTTGTTTTATTTGTCGAATAGCACTTTTGTTGACGTGTGTGTGTGTGTGTGTGTGTGTGTGTGTGTGTGTGTGTGTGTGTGTGTGTGTGTGTGTACACGCGCGCGCGTGAGAATATACTTGATGAAAGTGTGTGTGTGTGTGTGTGGTTCAGAATGCGTGTGTGTGTGGTTATGCATGTGTGCCTGCATGCAGTTGCTAAGGGTGTGCGCGTGCGTGTGTGTGCGTGCGTGAATGTTGTTGCTGAGAATGTGCTTCTGTGGGTGTATGCATATGTATGTGTAGAAGAGTGGGTCTTTTTCTTTACCACGTCATTTTATCTAATTGATTTTATTCACAAGCATGAAATAGTCATTGGCTTTACATGGAGTTAAGACCCAGCGTCTATTTCTGAGTGCATGCGCGCGTGTGTTCAATATTTCTCAACGTCTGCTCGTATAATCCTTTTTGAAAAGCAAATGTGTTTGTGTACTTGTGTGTGTTTACGTGTGTGTGTGTTAACGTGTGTGTGTTAACGTGTGTGTGTGTGTGTGTGTGTGTGTGTGTGTGTGTGTGTGTGTGTGGTGTGTGTGTGTGTGTGTGTGTGTGTGTGTGTGTGTGTGTGTGTGTGTGGGTGGTTGTATACGTGTGTGTGTGTGTGGTTGTATACGTGTGTTTGTGTGTGTGTGTGTGTGGTTGTATACGTGTGTGTGTGTGTGGTTGTATACGTGAGTGTATGTGTGTGTACGTGTGTGTGTGTGTGTGTATATACGTGTGTGTGTGTGTGTGTGTGTATACGTGTGTGTGTGTGTATATACGTGTGTGTGTGTGTACACGTGTGTGTGTGGTTGTATACGTGTGTGTGTGTGTGTACGTGTGTGTGTGGTTGTATGTGTGTGTGTGTGTATACGTGTGTGTGTGTGTGTATACGTGTGTGGTTGTATACCGTGTCAACCTTTGACGTGGACAAGGCAGAACCCTGACTCTGAAGGCTGATGTTACGAATGATCTTGACCTCCTCGGCGTTTCCCCAGCAACTGTCATAAACATGAACAGCATCCAATTTTCACAGTTGATTGTTTCGTTCTAATTTGCTGAGCGTTAAATATATATACATATATGTGGTTGTATACGTGTGTGTGTGTGTGTATACGTGTGTGCGTGGTTGTATACGCGTGTGTGTGTGTGTGTGTACGTGTGTGTGTAGTTGTATACGTGTGTGTGTGTGTGTGTGTGTGTGTGTGTGTGTCACAGTGTGTGAGTTTGTGTGGTTGTATACGTGTGTGTGTGGTTGTATACGTGTGTGTGTTGTATACGTGTTTATGTATTATTTGGTGGTCTTGTTGCTATATCGATGGAAAAGTACTTTTGTTGACATGGGGAGTAAAGCGAAAGCACACGCATGCGTATGTGAGCGTCCGCGTGTGTACGTGTGCGTGTTTGTGTGTTAGCGCGTGCATGTGTGTGTGCGTGCATATGTGTATTTCAGGTATGGTTGAGAGCGCAAGAGAGCGATATATATGTATGTATATACATATATATATATGAGAGAGAGAGAGAGAGAGACTGTGTGTGTGTGCGCGCGCGCGCGCCCCGAGCATATGGTTGGGAAGCATGTGTACATGTGTGCGCGCGTGGGTATGTGCGTACGTAATTAAGAGTAAATGAGCGTGTACGGTAGCGCACGCGCTCGTGTGCATTAGTGTGCCCCTGCGTGTAGTAGTTGCTAGGAATGTGTGCGTCCTGCGCGTGTGTGTGTGGTTGGATTGGTCGGTGTTTTGTGATGTAACCATAATGATCATGGAACGAACGTCAAGAAGAAAAAAGCTGACCACATTTCTCCTCTCTTGGCACAACTTCACTGGCTTCCTGTATCAAAGCGCATACAGTACAAACTAGACACCATGTGCTACAAAAGCCTCAATAACGCAGCCCCCGATTACCTGTCAAGCCTACTTGAGATCTATGTTCCCTCACGTACCCTCCGCTCTGCCTCCGATCCTCTGACTTTTCGCTTTCCAAGCACTAAGCTCAATACCTATGGTCCACGAGCCTTCTCTGTTTCTGGTCCACTCTCCTGGAACAAACTTCCTCTCTCAGTCCGTCAGCAACCTACTTTTGTCTCCTTCAAGTCCGCTCTCAAAACTCACCTTTTCTCCTCTGCATAAAATCCTGACCTCACTCAACCCCCACTGCAGCCTGTCTCCACTCGGAGGGGATTCGCATTGCAATATATAATTGTATATAATATGCTCTATAATTTTCCATTGCTTTTATTCTTTCTCCCCATTTATAGCCGTGTGTGTGTGTGTGTGCGTGCGTGCGTGCGTGTGTGCGTGTGCGTGCGTGCGTGCGTGTGTTTCAGCGCTTAGATTTGATTTTATCAAGGTTTTGCGCTATATAAATATTGTAGTTATTATTATTATAAGATTTGATTAAGCATCTTTTTCTTTTATAAAGTTAATTTTTCACTTTTTCCCGATTGTCACTGACTTGCAATTAAAATCCAAACTCCGTTTTGTGTGTGTGTGTGTGTGTACGCGTTTCTTTATTTATTTTAACGTTTTGTCTGATAATGGTTTGTGTGAGTGCGTGTGCTTGTGTTTGTGTGCGCGTACGTGTGCGCACGCACATACTGTGTGTGTGTGTGTGTGTGTGTGTGTGTGTGTGTGTGTGTGTGTGTGCCCTGAGATGAAATCGGGTTATGATCTGTTTTTATGAAACAAGGTTTTTTTCATTCTATTTTCCATTGCGAAGATTGAATTGACCTGATGTTAGAATCCATCGTCTGTTTTGAAAATAAATCGTTTATTAGTAAGGCATGTAGTTTATTTTCAAAATGGCTGTTGGCTACTAACAGATTTTCAATAGAACGAGTGAATCATGCCTGAAGAGAGGACAGATTTGAACCTGAAGAGAACCACTACACTACCATTGTCGTTCACAAGGGATTCATTTTTTCTTCCCCTTTAAATTGCCATAGGATAAGTAACTGTGTGTTTCACAGGGGATTAAGTTTATCGTCTTCCTCGTTAAATTGCCATATGATCAGTGACTGATATGGGATTAGTATTTTCATAATTATGTTCATTTTTTTACAGAGATCCCTAGTATAGTCCACAAATGATTTAGCTCTGTGTTATGCACAAAGGTCGCTATGAAATAGCCATTGTTGTCGACACAGTTTCATTTTGTTTTTTCTTCAGTTGTAAATATTTTGTGGAATGTGAAGAGAGCAATAGAGAGAGGGAGAGAGAGAGAGAGAGAGAGAGAGAGAGAGAGAGAGAGAGAGAGAGAGAGAGTGTGTGTGTGTGTATGTGTGAGTGAGAGAGAGAGAGTGTGTGTGTGTGTGTGTGAGAAAAAGAGAGAGAATGTGTGTGTGTGTGTGTGTGTGTGTGTGTGTATGTGTGTGTGTATCTGTGTGTGTGTGTGTATGTGTGTGTATCTGCGTTTATCTTAAGCGGGTTGTCTTTTTGTTTTGGCATAGAGATCAGCAGTGTGGTCCACATGTGATATATGTCTGATATATTATGTGTAAGAATCGCAGTGAAATAACCATTGCTGTTGACAGGTGACCATGTGTTTGTGTTTCACGGGGGATTAAGAGTTTATCTTCTTTCCTCGTTAAATTGCCATATGATCAGTGACTGATATGGGATTAGTATTTTCATCATCGTTCATTTTTTTACAGAAATCCCTAGTGTAGTCCACACATGATTTAGCTCTGTGTTATGCAAAAAGGTCGCTATGAAATAGTCACTGTTGTCGACAGACACTGTTTCAGTTTGTTTTTTTCTTCAGTTGTAAATACTTTTGTGGAATGTGAAGAGAGCAAGAGAGAGAGAGAGAGAGAGAGAGAGAGAGAGAGAGTGTGTGTGTGTGTGTGTGTGTGTGTGTGTGTGTGTGTGTGTGTGTGTGTGTGTGTGTGAGAAAGAGAAAAAAAGACAATATGTGTGTGCGTGTGTGTGTGTGTGTGTGTGTGTGCGTGTTTATCTTAAGCGGGTTGTCTTTTTGTTTTGGCATAGAGATCAGCAGTGTGGTCCACATGTGATATATGTCTGATATATTATGTGTAAGAATCGCAGTAAAATAACTTGTTGTTAACAGGAGACTGTGTTTGTGTTTCACAGGGGAGTAAGAGTTTACATGTATCTTCTTAATGCTACCAATTTTGAAGAACAAGGTCTCCCAACAGTGTAAAAATCGCTACTCACAGTTCCGTAGCTTTCGATGGCGTTCTCGCCATCTTCGTCAGCGCTCTAATGCTGTCTGCGTGAATCTCTACTCAGATCTCGCGAACATGGGATGAACCCAGTTCACGAGATCGAATCAGAGAATGGTACACCGGGGGCAGGGTGTAACGGCCCCGGTCCCTGTTGAGCGGGGGGTTGGTGGCTGCGATGTAGATGGCCTCCTTGACTCCTCGCTGGAACCACTTATTTTCTCTGTCCAGGATGTTGACATTGTCCGCACTGAATTGATGTTTTTCGGCGTGTAGGTGAGCTCCTACTGGAGAAGAGTCCCTCTTGTGTATCTTCTTCTCTCGTTAAATTGCCATATGATCAGTGACTGACATGGAATTAGCATTTTCATAATTTTTTTGTTCATGTATTTTTTAAGAGATCACCAGTGTGGTCTACATGTGATTTGGCTCTGTTATCATGTGGAAAAGTCGCTATGAAATAACCATTGTTGTTGACACGCGACTGTGTGTTTACTTTTATGTTGTTTTTTCCTTCAGTTTTATGGTACTATTGTGGAATGTGGAGAGAGAGAGGAGAGAGAGAGAGAGAGAGAGAGAGAGAGAGAGAGGAGAGAGAGAGAGAGAGAGAGAGTCTTATGTACCAAAGTCGCTATGAAATAACCACTGTGCTGACAATGTGTTTCCTTTTATGTTTTTTTTTCTTGCGTTGTAAAGGTCTTTTGTTGAATGTAAAGAGAGAGAGAAAGTCTGTAAGAGAGAGAGAGAGAGCGTGTGTGTGTGCGTGTGTGTGTGTGTGTGTGTGTGTGTGTGTGTGTGTGTGTGTGTGTGTGTGTGTGTGTGTGTGTGTGTGAGAGAGAGTGTGTGTGTCTCTGTGTATGTGTGTGTGTGTGTATGAGAGAGAGAGAGAGTGTGTGTGTCTCTGTGTATGTGTGTGTGCATGTATATATACGAGCGTGTAGTTAGTAAGTGTGCGTGTGTGTGCATGCATGAGTTCATGCAAGTAATTACGAGTGTGTGTGTGCGTGTGTGTGTGTGTGTGTGTGTGTGTGTGTGTGTGTGTGTGTGTGTGTGTGTGTGTGTGTGTGTGTGTGTGTGTGTGTGTGGTGTGTTTGCACGCGCGCATGCGCGTGTGTGTGTGTGTTCCATGAGATGAAGTCGGGTTATGATCTGTTTTTATGAAAGAAGTTTTTTCTCCTTATTTTCAATTCAGGAAACTGAATCGACCTGACGTTAGTATCCATTGTCTGTTTTGAAAACAAATCATTGCTTAATAGTAAGAAATGTTTATTTTCAAAATGGATGTTGGCTACTAAGAACAGCATGTCAATAAAACACCAGTGAATGTTGACTGTCCACTGTAGGCAAGAAAGGACAGATGTGAACCTTGAGACAACCCTTAAACTACCATTGTCGTTCACAGGGGATTAATAGTTTTCTTCCCCGTTTAAATTGTGATATTTTCATTAACAACATAGGATTAGTGACTGATATGGGAGTAAGATTTTATTTATATTTTCGTTTTTCTTTCCAACAGTTGACTTTTATCTTAAACTGGGTTGTCGTTTTTGACGTGGTGTTAGCCCTGATATGGCTGTAGTAGTCGGCTGGGCTATAAGCAATATGAACTTGGAACTTCTGTCTTTCGTACGTCTTCTCTTTTTGTTTTGACATAGAGATCAGCAGTGTGGTCCACATGTGATATAGCTCTGATTTGTGATATGTGTAAAGGTCGCTGTGAAATAACCATTGCTGTTGACAGGCGACTGTGTGTTTGTGTTTCACAGAGGATTAAGAGTTTATTTTCTTGCCTCGTTAAATTGCCATATGATCAGTGACTGACATGGTATTAGTATTTTCATAATTTTTATGTTCATTTTTTTTAAGAGATCACCAGGTGGTCCACATGTGATTTAGCTCTCTATTATGTACAAAAGTCGCTATGAAATAACCATTGTTGTCGACAGACAATGCATTTCCTTGTATGTTCTTGGTATGTGTTTCAGTTATAAAGTACTTTTGTTGAATATGTGGGGGGGGGGGGGGAGAGAGAGAGAGAGTGTGTGTGTGTGTGTGTGTGTGTGCGCGCGTGTGTGAGTGTGTGAGATAGTGTGTGTATGTGAGAGAGGCAGAGAGAGAATGTGTGTGTGTGTGTGTGTGTGTGTGTGTGTGTGTGTGTGTGTGTGTGTGTGTGTGTGCACGCGTGTGTGCATGTATATGTACGAGTGTGTAGTAAGTGTGCGTGAGTGTGCGTACGTGTGTGCATGCAAGTGGTTACGTGTGTGTGTTGTGTGTGTGTGTGTGTGTGTGTGTGTGTGTGTGTGTGTTCCCTGAAATGAAGTCGGATTGTGATCTGTTTTTATCAAACTTTTTTTTTCTCCTTATTTTCCATTCCGGAACTTGAATTGACCTGACGTTAGTATCACTGTTTCGAAAAAAAAATCATTGCTTAATAGTAAGAAATGTATATTTTCACTTTGGATGTTGGCTACTAACAGCATGTCAGTAAAACGCAGTGATTCATGACTGTCCAATATAAGGAAGAAAGAAAGGACAGATTTGAACCTTAAGATAACCACTACACTACCATTGTTGTTCACAAGGGATTAACAGTTTTTCTACCCCATTTAAAAATTGAAATATTTCATTATTCGCGTAGGATCAGTGACCTACATGGAAGAAATTTCATTTCCATTTTCATTTTTTTTATTTTTTTTTATTTTTATTTTTTTTATCTTAACCGGGTTGTCGTTTTTGACGTGGTGTTAGCCCCGATATGGCTGTAGTAGTCGGCTGGGTATAAGCAATATGAACTTGAACATATTTCTTTCTTTTTCTTTTTCTTTCTTTTTTTTGGACATAAGATTAGCAGTGTGGTCCACATGTGATATAGCTCTGATATATTTGTTAAAGACGCTGTGCAATAACCATTGCTGTTGTCAGGTAACTGTGTGTGTGTTTCACAGGGGATTAAGCGTGTATCTTCTTCCCTCGATAAATGCCATATGATCTGTCCACGTGTGATTTTTCTCTGTGTTACAATGTACAAAGGTCGCTATGAAATGTCCATTGTTGTTGTTTCCTTTTAGGATTTTATTTTCTTGATTGAAAAGGACTTTTCTTGAATGTGGAGAGAGAGAGAGAGAGAGAGAGAGAGAGAGAGAGAGAGAGAGAGAGAGAGAGAGAGAGAGAGAGAGAGAGCGCACGCGTGTGTGGATGTATACGTATGAGCGTGTAGTTGGAAAGTGTGCATGTGTTCGTGTGCGTAAATATATACATGTTTGTGAGCGTGCGTGTGTACGTGCGTGAGTGAGTGTGTATGTGTGTGTGTGTGTGTGTGTGTGTGTGTGTGTGTGTGTGTGTGCCCCGAGCATATGGTTGGGAAGCATGTGTTCGTGTGTGTGTGTGTGTGCTTGTATGTGCGTATGTAATTAAGAGTGAATGAGCGTGGACGGTCGCCCACGCGCTCGTGTGTATGAGTGTGCCCCTGCGTGTGTGTGTGTGTGTGTGTGTGTGTGTCTGTGTGTGTGTGTGTCTGTGTGTGTGTGTGTATGTGTGTGTATGTGTGTGTGTGTACGTGTGTGTGTGTGTGTGTGTGTACGTGTGTGTGTGTGTGTGTGTGTACGTGTGTGTGTGTGTGTGTGTGTGTGTGTGTGTGTGTGTGTGTGTGTGTGTGTGTGTGTGTCCTGCGCGTGTGTGTGGCTGGATGGGTTCGTGTTTTGTTATATAACCATAATGAACATGGAGTGAACGTCAAGATTAGATTTAACATATTTTTCTGTTATCAGTTATTCACAATTTACCGATTGTCATTGACTTGCAATTAAGATCCAAAGTCCGTTGGTGTGTGCGTGGGCGTAGGCGCGTGTTTCTTAGTTATATCTTTTTAAACATCTTGTCTGATAATGGTTTTCTATATGTGTCAGTGCGTGTGTGCGTGTGCTTGTGTTTGTGTGCGTGCGTGCGTGCGTGTGTGTGTGTGTGTGTGTGCGTGTGTGCGTGTGTGTGTTCCACGAAATAAAGTCGGGTTATGATCTGTTTTTATTAAGTTTTTTTCTCCTTGTTATTTTACATTCCGGAGATTGAATTGACCTGACGTTAGTAACCACTGTCTGTTTTGAAAATAAATCATGGCTTAATAGTAAGGAATATTTATTTTCAAAACGGATGTTGGCTACTAACAGCATGTCAATAAAACAGAGTGGATCATGACTGTCCATTATATATGGAAGAAATGACAGATTTGAACCTTAAGATAACCACTACACTGCCATTGTTGTTCACAGGGGATTCAGTTTTTCTTCCCCATTTAAATTTTTTAATATTTTCATTATTCACATAGGATCAGTGACTGACATGGGAAAAATATTTTGTCTACATTTTCATTTTTTTCTTTCTGTTGTCATTTATCTTTACTGGTTTGTCGTTTTTGACGTGGTGTTAGCCCTGGTATGGCTGTAGTAGTCGGCTGGGCTATAAGCAATATGAACTTGAACTTTCTTCTTTTGTCTTTTTCTTCTTCTTGTTTTATTTATATCCGATACATTATGAGTAAATGTCGCTGTGAAATAACCATTGCTGTTGACAGGCGACTGTGTGTTTGTGTTTCACAGAGAATAAAAAGTTTGTCTTCTTCCCTCGTGAAATTGCCATATGATCACAGACTGACATGGGATTGGCATTTTCATAATTTTGACGTTCATTTTTTTTTTCACAAAGATCACCAATGTAATACCATATGTGATTTAGCTCTGTCTTATGTACAAAGTCTCTATGAAATAAGCATTGTTGTTGACAGGCGACTGTGTGTTTCCTTTCATGTTTTTTTTTTTTTCTTCAGTTGTAAAGTACTTTTTGTAATGTAGAGAGAGAGTGTGTGTGTGTATTTGTATGTGTGTGTGTGTGTGTGTGAAAGAGAGAGAGAGAGAGAGTGCGTGAGAGAGAAAGAGGGAGAGAGAGAGTGTGTGTGTATGTGTGTGCGCGCGTGTTTGCGTGTATATGTACGATCGTGTAGTTAGTAAGTGTCCGTGTGTGTGCGTACGTGGGTGTATGCATGAAAGTGGTTAAGTATGTGTGCGTGTGTGTGCGTGTGTGTGTGTGTGTGTGTGTGTGTGTGTGTGTGTTCCTTGAGATGAAGTGGGGTTATGATCTGTATTTATAAAAGCTTTTTTTCTCCTTATTTTCCATTCAGGAGATTGAATCGACCTGACGTTAGTATCCATTGTCTATTTTGAAAATAAATGATTGCTTAATAGTAAGAAATGAAGTTTATTTTCAAAATGGATGCTGGCTACTAACAGCATGTCAATAAAAGAGTGAATCTTTACTGTCCACTATAAGGAAGAAAGAAAGGACAGATTTGAACCTTAAGATAACCACTACACTAC
>CM060314.1:83514734-83534734 GCA_030674185.1 Monoplex corrugatus
GCTTGACAGATAATTGGGGGCTGCGTTATTGAGGCTTTTGTAGCAGATAGTGTCTAATTTGTACTGTATGCGCTTTGATACAGGGAGCCAGTGAAGTTGTGCCAGGAGAGGAGAGATGTGATCAGCTTTTTTCTTTTTTAGTACAAGGCGTGCAGCATTGTTTTGAGTGCGCTGTAGAATGTGAATGGTGGAGGCAGGAAGACCAGGCAGGAGTAAATTGCAATAGTCAAAGCGAGACATTATGAAGGAGAGAACGAGTTTTGCTGTTGTTTCGACAGAAAGATACTTCCTGATCAGGCGTATACGATGGAGGTGATAGTAGCAAGATCTGGCAGTTTGAGAAACAAAGTTGTTCATGGAGAGGGTAGAGTCGAGGTAGACACAAAGGTTTTTAGCTGAATCAGTAATTGGGACTGACGTGTTACATAATGGGAGAGAAAAAGGAGGCAGCTGAGAAAGTTTCTGACGGATGCCAATGAGGATAGCTTCTGTCTTGTCGTCGATAAGCTGAAGTTTATTGTATGTCATCCAGTTCTTAATGTCCGAGTAACAGTCAGTGGTGCGAGTCAAGAGGCGTTGTACATTGTCAGGTGAGTCACTGTCTTCACGTTGGGTGTCATCAGCATAGAAGTGGTGTTTTATAGAGTGGGAGTTGATGATGGTGGACAGGGGGGAGGTGTAAAGAGTGAAAAAAAACAGGGCCAAGGACAGATCCTTGTGGAACACCACAGGTCAGATATGCAGGTTGAGAGTAAGTGCCATTCATGAGAACAGTTTGTTTTCTGTTTGATAGATATGAAGTGAACCAAGAGGGAGCAGTGTCAGAGATGCCAAACGAATGATAGTCTAAAGAGGAGAATACCATGATCAATGGTATCAAAGGCTGCAGACAGATCAAGGAGTGTGAAGAGAGAGACTTTGCCAGTATCAGTTGCAAAGAGGAGATTGATGAGAATGTGTAGTAGGGCAATTTCAGTGTTGTGGCACTGGCGGTAGGCTGAATGGAAAGGATTGAAGAGATTGTTGGCAGACAGGTGAGAGTTCAGCTGGTTGAGGACAACTTTTTCAAGTTTTGACACGAAAGAGAGATTAGAAATAGGCCGGTAGTTTTTCGTGCGTGTGTGTGTGTGTGTGTGTGTCCGTGTGTGCGTAGTGTGTGTGCCGTATGTGTGTCGTGTGTAGTTTGTATGTGTATATATATATATATATATATGTGAGTGTGTGCGTGTGTGTGTGTGTGTGTGTGTGTGCGTGTGTGTGTGTCCCTCAAGACCAGGAATACTGGACAAGCAAAGAAAAATGTATCTGTCTGAAATTGTTGTGGGCCCAACTCTCTTTACTTTTCCTGGTTTCAGCTGTTCCCTATCTTATGCGTGGATAGTCAAGGCTAATGTGTCTGTGTCTGAGCAAAATGGTAAATGGATTTGTGTTGTGTGTGTGTGTGTGTGTGTGTGTGTGTGTGTGTGTGTGTGTGTGTTGTGTTGTATGTGTGTGTGTGTAATAGATACGTAAATAGGTAGGTAGATACATGATATACAGTAGATATCTAGGTACAGACAGGCAGATCAGATAGATGGATGGATGTGGATGGATGGATGGATGAAGATATAAATAGATAGCAGCCAAAATATAGCAACAGCCAGCAGACATATAGTTAGATAGATAGTAGCGATAGATGAATACAAGCTAACAGTAGATAGTTCTAGATAGACGGATGGATGGATGACAACAGACACCCAGTACAGACATAGATATAACAGATAAATAGACAGACAGACAATAGATAGATAGACAGGTAGTTAGATGATAGATAGATATACAGATGATGGATGGATAGATTTCGACTCATAATGTGAGAGAACATTAGAAAATATAAAATGGATACATCAAGGGTATGAATGATACCGTAGTACCAAATATACCAGAAACGACCACATACACACGTGTATGTTCAGCCACATGAAAAACAAATATATTTATACATATTATTTTTCAGATATGGCCATTTCACGTCAATAGAATGTTTACCAAATAATACTGAACTCAAATATTTTCTATCATTTTGAAATGACATGTGTTCACAAAGATTAACGAGACCTCAAAATTAATGGCATGCTAATCTTTTAATTAAATGCTTTTATCAATTCATTTTAATCCGATTCGCATGTGTTCACCCTCCGCTGATACAAACACATTGGCTCAGTTAACAATGTTTCCTTCCCTCCTCTCTTGTCTCTGTCTGTCTGTCTGCCTCTCACTCAATCTGTCTCTCTGTCTCTTTCTTCTGTGTCTCTCTCGGTCGATCGTGCTCTCTCTCTCTCTCTCTCTTTCTCTTCTCTCTTCTCTCCTCTCACTTTCTCTTTCTTTCTTTCTTTTTTTCTTTCTTTCACTCTTTTGTGTGCACCTTTTCTGTCTGCATGGCCTGTACTGTTTTTATCTTTATTATCTTTTCTTCTATCTCCTCGTCCGATTCCTCATCACCTCTATCCCCCACTACACATGCATACACAAGATTTATATCTGTTCCTTTCTCTTTCTCTGTCTATCTGTTTCGCTCTGTCTGTCTGTCTCTCTCTTCCTTGTGGGTATTTTCTCACTCATTCTCTCTCTCACTAACAGTCAAAATTCAATTCCTCACAACCACATGTCTGTGGTGATTAAACTGCTTAAGTTTAAAGATTAAAATCCATCTCTTCCAACTTAAATAGCACTACAGTGTTAATGTTCGCAACGCTGCAATATTGATGTTGATTCATGTATAATTCATCTGTAGCGCAGATTTCTTAATCCAAAGGCTGGAAGAAAAAAACATGTGAACAACAACAACAACAACAAAGAACAAGAAAACATTTGATTGCTTGTTTCACATTCTCGTAAATAAAGTGTGGTTTTGTTCCTGATTTTATTTCTGTTTTCTTATTTGTTTTTCTTTTCTTTTTTTTCATCTCGTCTATTTTACATCATCAAATCAAAATGGCGCCCAGAGGCTACAATCTGACCTGAAATCTTTTCAACTAGGGCTTCAATTACTGGTGGCTCCGAGTGATGAAAAAGGAAAAACAAAAGGGAAAAAACAAAGTCAGAAAGAAAGAACGCGCTTGGATTATCAGATAGGTGGAACCCAAAACAATTCCCTCGGGAAATCTTCCATTAGCTCCAAACTTTCTTACGCCCTGTGCTCGTGGTTGGCTTTTTTCCTTTCTTTTTTGTTTGTTTGTTTTTTTTCTTTTTTTTGTTGTTGTTGTTCTCTTGACCAATTCCTGTTGTGAATTGGAAACCCGGTTTCTTTTCCAAACGCCTTTGTCTGTTAAAGCTTATAAATCTGACAGACTAATGTAATACGAACGAACTTAATGGCCTTTGTTGACTTAAAAGATTCAAGTACTTTAGAAGTGTGACAGAATTACGTAATGCAACATACAGGACATAAGGATCTCTATTAACAAAGCAAAACAAAACAAAAACAAATCAACAAGGCGTTTTACGGCCCAAATCAGTTTGGAGAAACAATCTGACATTGTCAGCATGCCCCTTCGCCACTGACCTTAATGAGCAGAGGGAAAAGACCAACAAAATAAAAAAAAGATTACGTCTCTCTCTGTATTCCTGAAGGCCAGAAAGGATTTGTCGGCCAGAAAGGATTTGTCGGCCAGAAAGGATTTGTCGATCACAATTTCATGAATCGTTCTTTTACGGCGCTGTTGTGCATTACAATAAATATTTTTGGTTGAAAACGGAGAACTTGAGCTGTTAAGCGAGATGACCATGTTGTAGGCCTACAGTGTGTTGCACAGTTAGTGTTTTTGTTGGGAATGAATAATTGGTGTTTTGATGTTTTAGTGACTTACAATACCTTTGACGTGCATACGTGATATTCTGCATATGTAAGCACACTAAACAACAAACAGCAACAACAAAAATATATTAAAATAGAACTAGAACACTCATACAATACGACCAAAAAAACAAAAAAAAAGACGAGAAAGATATAATAAGACAAGATAATACAATACGCATGCTAATTGTTCATTTCTGGGTTCTCATTTGCTTAAAAGCTGGCAGTCACTTTGACACAGACTTATTAATAATTTTCGTTAACACTCTTCTCATCCAACCTATAGAAGACTTGTAGCCTTTGATAAGTGTTTCAGAAATCAGTGTTGATAGATTGCACCCCATTTTGTGAGATTGGAAAACCTGGAGAGATTACCTATAAAAGTTAGTCATTATTATATATAATTGTTGAATAGCGATATTCTCGGAACACACTTGGATTCACTGTGCATTATAGATAATGAATTTTTTAACGGAACATGGAAAAACAAGCTGATAGGCGAACTGACAACATTGCTGCATGCGGTCGCACAGTCGTTATGACCGTTGGACATGCATTCTGGGTATTTTCATGTTTCCAAAAGGCACTAGTCACTGATATGACTCACAAAGTCCGCTAGGTGCACAACTGATATCCTGCACGCATATACTCACAAAGGTGGTGGGTGAGTGGGGGTTATACACTAGCAGGTATGCAGGCATGTTGACTAGGGAGATGGTAAAAGTCTACACTATTTATCTACCATGCGCAACATCCATCCTGATCAAACTCGATACCATCTGACTGGATGTCCGAAGTTTATCCACTTGAATACTGTGTCGTCAGTGTTAAAGATCTGTAGAATCGAAGTTTTATCTGGTGAAATCTTCCCTTAACTGTAATTCTTCTGCGTCTTGCGAAATGTTTGTTTTCTTGTTTTCTTTATTATCCATATCGTAATTTCTAAAGGTTTTCTTCTCAGCTCCCTTATGCCTTTTAGGGCTTTTATCCTACTGTGGAAGTAATAGAAAAAATACAAAATAGAAAAAAAAAAGAAAATGTAACCTAATATCTTTTCAACCTTCAAAACATAATAAGAACAAGAACAAAAAACACATTTTCATTTTTGAGGGTAGAGGCATAAAAGCATTACTATAAACAAGACAAAGATAGGATGAGACAAACACAGTCTGCTACGTGCACAATTGATACCCTGCTGCATATACACACACGAAGGAGTGGGGGTTATACACTAGCAGGTATGCAGGCATGTGACTTGGGATATAAAATCACACATTATCTACCATACGGAACGTCCACCTGATCAAACTCGATACCATCTGACTTCATGTCCGAAGTTTATCCACTTGAACACTGTCGTCCAGTGTTAAAGATCTGCAAAATCGAGGTTTTGTCTGCGGAAATCTTTCATTAACTGTAATTCTTCTGCGTCTTGCGAAATATTTGTTTCCTCGTTTCCTTTACGTATCAATATGTGATTTAAAGTTTTCTTCTCAGCTCCCTTATGTCTTGTGGGGCTTTTCTCCTACTTTGGAAATTAATAGAAAAAAAAGAGAAAAATGAAAAATAGAAAAATAGAACAAAAAATATGTTCAATCTTCATTAACAAAAACTGTAACAAGAACAGGAACACATTTTCTTTTCAGAGGGTCGAGGCATAAAGACATTATTTTTCCTTTTACATTCAGCCCTCGCCCATGGATGGTATACACTAACTCTATACAGTACGAAAGAAACTTTCACCATCATAATCAGGTGGCCTGCAGCATGGCGTTGACGACCATGGACTTCCAACCACCTCTATCTCTCGTTGCCCCTAGCATCTCCCCCACCCTCATCATCCCAGCCACTCTGCAAGTCCGTCCAGCATTCTCTCCCAGGGTCTACCTGGTGCTCTCTTTCCCTCCAGCTTTCCCGTTGTGACCAGGTGCTCCAAATCCCCCTTGCTCATAAAATGGCCTATAAATGTTGCCTGTCTTTTAATAATCTTCCTTATGAGTGATCTACATCAAGACTGTCTCGTTTGTTTTCTTTGCTGTCCATGGAACTCTCAACATTCTTCTGAGAAACCACATCTCGGCTGCCTCAATCTTGCTCTGGCTTTGTTTGTTGACTGTCCACGCCTCGCATCCGTACAACAGTATTGGTTCTATATAACATTCAATGACTCTCTTTCTGATGTTAATTGATAGGCATTGGTAAGAATGCAAAAGAAACTTTATATAACATAATTCTGTTGAGAAAACTGACATTTGCATGTCGTCATGTTCAATTTTTATACATAACTTTAAATTTGAAAACAAGACCACCACAACCACCACCACCAACACCACCACTAGTACCAACACCACCACCAACGAATAAGACGGATTGGAGAGACTGAAATAGAAACAATCCTTGTCTGCGTGTGTTGTATCTGTAATGTGTCAGCTAGTTTGCCAACTATAATCAGTATTGTGTACGTTATTTATTTATTGTGTGTGTGTGTGTGTGCGCGCGCGCGCGCGCTTGTCTATGTGTACACGTGTGTGTATGTGTGTACGCGCGCGCGCGCGCGTGTGTGTGTGTGGAAACGTTTCACGTAATTTAGGTGACCTGTGACCTTTGTTGAATGACTTAGCTTGGATAGTCAAGGCCTTATCCTGCGAGAAATCACCGTGCCCCTTTAAGTGTTAAATGCAAATGACTACATCAGCTCTATTGTGTTCTACATTTTTTTTTCTTTCTGGCAAAACATGTGCACATCTTTTCTCCATTCAGTGTAGCTCGTTTCGATTCATGACACGTTATGAACCATCTACTGACCAGCGATAAATCATTGTTGACATATTTCTATTTTGACTTAAGACATACATAACCAAACCTTTGTGTCGACTTGAAATAGGTCCTCATCTACTACATATAAAGTGGAGACTCGAGCAAGACTGACATCTAAATCAATTTTCTATGTTGGCGGAAAGGCTTACAAAAAGGAAGGCCACAGAAGCATAGAGAAACCATTGATAACAAAACAGAACCAATACCTCCATGACTGTTCATGCTTTGTCAAGAATGGAGTACGTGATTTTCTAAAAGCCTCCCCAACGGAAGAAGATCACATTACAATCTAAATACGCCTGAGGGTTTTGAGCTAAAACTCGAAAGAGAGGGACACAGAGAGAGAGAGAGAGACAGAGACAGACAGAGAGACCGAGACAGACAGACAGAGAGAGAGAGAGAGAGATCAAAACAGAGAGAGAGACCAAAAGAGAGAGAGAACAAAAAAAACAAAACAAAAAAGCCAGCGTGCCAATCTCTTTCAAACGTATAGCACAAGGCGTTCTGTAAAGCAGCGTTTCCTAAGTCACTGTTGATTCTATATAATCAGACTTCTTGAAGGAGCACGGAGAACTCAAGGTCATAGGCAAGCTGACCCCTTTCCATTGTGTTGTTGCACCATTTGTGTTTTTGCTGGGCGTGAATGTTGAGAGCTTACTTGTGTCCATAAGCCAACCACTAGCGTATGTACAGGGCCTTTACAGCGTGAGTGTTTGATATTCAACAGCTATATACTCAAGAAGGGAGCTTAAACCTTTGACTCCCGCACCCTGCCCACTAGCATCCTGCATTGCCAATCATGCCACCAAACCAAAACGTAACTTTTTAATTCCCTCACCCCATCCACCAGCTTCCTTCAGGATAGGGTGAAGGAGTGAAAGGGTTAAGTTTTTGCAGTTGGTAGATGTGGTCCAGGAGTCAACTCATGTGGATTATTTTCCATGGTTAAGTCCTTGCAGGTTTGCAAATATGTTGACCTGGGAGATAGGAAAAGTCTCCACCATTTACCCACCGTGTAAATGTTCAAGTTGAACTAGTTCATCTTTAACAAAGTTGTAATTCCAAATTTAAAACCACACATATTGCTCTGATTAGCCCGCATGAACCTATTGGGGGTATACTGTCTACAGAAAGCTGTAACGTTATTGTTTTTAGTGTAACATTGGAGTGCTTAGTTTCGATCTAAGGCAAGGACAGGGCATCGTTTACGAGTTCGTTTGCGTTCTTCATAATCTTCTTCTTTTATATGTCCGCTCAGTGCTATCAGTGTGTCACAGACAGAAAATGCTGATGGTCAGAAGCGAGCTGGGAACCCAGAAGCAGAGAAATGCTCTTCGATGTCTGGGTTTCTTTCTTGCCTTCGATCCAGGTCTTCCTTAGTCTGCCTCTCACTTTAAATCTATGTGGCTTGCCATAGTTATCAACCCATGGAAAAATAATCCACATGAGTTGTTTCCCCTGTACAAAAACTCTAAGTATGCTAGATCAGCAATTCTGTTGTTTTAAAAGTCATTAACCACTGTTTCGACATTAGAAGAAAGATTGAATAATTTTGATGACTTTGATACTGATGTTAAGAATTTCTGAAAAGCATTCTCGTAAAATATTTTGATTAACTTGTATTTTTATCCAGTGCCTTGTTGCTGAAGTAAATAGTCCCACCGGCATGATTTAATCAAACTCCGTATATGCGCGCGTGCGCGCGCGCACACACACACACACACACACACACACACACACACACACACACACACACACACACACACACACACACACCACACAAAGGCCTATATATATACATATATATATATATATATAGTATATATATATATATATATATATATATATATATAGAGAGAGAGAGAGAGAGAGAGGAGAGAGAGAGAGAGAGAGAGAGAGAGAGAGAGAGGAGGAGAGAGATCGACAGATTGATAGAAAGATAGACAGATACATATATAGATTCTTTTCCTTTCTTTTTGACATGAACATATCCTATACGAATATGTATTTACCATGGTGATATTTTTCTGTCTTCTTTAGTTGTGTATACTGTCGTCCCTTATCTTTAAGTATGAATTCTTTTGCAGTATCTACCTTACTTTCTTTTCGTGTTTGTATTTGTAGATTAGTAAGCGCAGTCATGTAAGTTGGACTATGTGCACGTATCTATACTATTGAGAAAAAGAACTAATTTCGTTTGATTTCCTTTTCTTCTCCTGTTCTCCATTCCTTTTTTCTTACGCTTGAAGGAAATCTATACATTAAAATACCACTTCAAGACTTATTGAAAATACACCAACATTGTATGACGACCTGCAGGAAGTAAATGATGCTCGCAAGACTGCCGTCATCGACAGAGAACTGAGCAGACTGCAGATGGACATCGTCGCCCTTGAAGAAACCAGGCTCCCAGAAACAGGATCTGTGAGGGAGAGAGACTTCACCCTGTTCTGGCAGGGCAAACCATCAGACGAGGTCAGAGAACACGGCGGGGGATTCGCAGTTAGAAACAGATTTATTGGGATCCATAACCCCACCAGCAGAAGGAACAGAGCGAATTCTGTCTCTCCGACTCCAAACATCCTCAGGACCAGTCAGTCTAATCAGTGCCTACGCACCAACTTTGGCATCCACAGCGGAAGCAAAAGACAAGTTTTATGACGACCTCAGTGCTGCTATAGGGAGAATTCCTGACAGAGAACTACTGTTCATCGCCGGCGATTTCAACGCCAGAGTGGGTGTCGATTACAACTCCTGGCCCACCTGCTTGGTCAGTTCGGCACTGGGAAAATGAAAGAGAATGGCCAGCGCCTGCTAGAGCTCTGTTGTCATTATGGGTTGTGCGTCAGTAACACACTCTTCAACACGAAGCCTCAGCATCGAGTCTCCTGGAGACACCCGCGATCCAAACACGGCACCAGCTCGACCTGATCCTCACCAGACGTGTCAACCTTTCCAGCATCAAGATCACTCGCAGCTACCAGAGCGCCAATTGTGACACTGACCACTCTTTGGTGTGCAGCAATGTGAAGCTCCGCGCGAAGAGACTGCACCGTACGAGAAAGGAGGGCCGACCTCGCATCGACACCAGCAAAATACGCGATCAAAGAAAAGTGGAGGAGTTTGCGCGTGTGTTGGAGGATTCTCTCCCTGGCCCACCCACTGCAAATGCCCAAGACCGATGGTAACACTTCAGAGATGCTGTCTACAATGCCGCCATGTCTACATTTGGCAAAAAGACCAGCAAGTCAGCTGATTGGTTCGAAGCCCACTCAGAAGAAATGACACCAGTCATCGAGGCCAAGAGAAACGCCTTGACAGCATACAAAAGCAATCCCAGTGAGCAGAACCTCAGGTTCTCCGCGCTGCTCGCAGCAAAGTCCAGCAGTGTGCCAGACAATGCGCCAATGGCTATTGGCTTCAGCTTTGCTCCCAGATTCAGACTGCGGCTGACACAGGCAACATCAAGGCGATGTATGAAGGCATCAAGCAGGCATTGGGCCCACAGGGACTGTCATTCCCGAGTCGGACTGGCCAGCCACACCCGACGCTGCACCAGAATAAACACCCAGAGCGCAACTCCATAGTCTTCCGAGACTGAAGGACGCCTATGAATGTATGTTCTTCATCTTTCCTTTTCTTTCTCTTTGCCCTCTATTTCTCCTATTATTTGTGGGAGTTGAGAGATTTTGTTGGAGTTCTGAATTTGTTCAAATTGAATTTATTGCATTCGGACAATTCCATATGCACTCCATTCAAATCTGCCAACAGTTTTCTGGGAGATTTCTTGAGTCTGCGAAAAATCTTATGCGTTTTGGAATGGGGAGGTAAAGAGGGTTTTAAAAAATACTAAGCTGATACCACCAGAATGATGGAAACATTTAGATGGGCAGCGAGCTAGCCAGCTTTTAATGTTGCAGGCTGGGATCGAACTCGAGATATCAAAACTTGAGTCCACAGTTCTGACAAAAGAACCAGTAGACCCCAAAATGTAAAACAAGTCAATAAAGAGACAGGCAAAAAGAAAGAAAGAAAGAAAATGACAGAAAGAAAGGAACAAACAAAAGACTAATGTCTTACTTCAAATATCAAGGAAATCAGACGAGGTGGAAGTCCAACTGGCATCCTGTTTCGAAAAGCAGGACCAGACTATTGATCTATGGTCACAATTACCAGGGTCTGCAATTAATTAATGTGGCGCCTTCTACTTCTTTTCATTATCCTCTCTAGATTGCTGAGTTCTCCATGGTCAGTGGCGTTTTATTATTTTCTATGTGGCTGTGACGTATTCATGATTTTTTGTTTGTTGTTATTTTTTTCTCCTTATGGGTCCTGCATCGTAGTATTTAGTCGTTTTTCTGAAGATTAAATGCACACCCACACACACGCACATACATAGCTCCTCCATCCATTCAAACACAGTGCACACACACACACACACACACACACGCACACGCACGCACACACGCACACACGCACACACACGCACACACACTCACTCACACACACACATACACACACATACAAACATACACAAACCCGCGCGTACGCGCGCGCACACCACACACACACAACTGCACTCATACCACACACGCATGCATACATACGCTTATACATATCACACACACAATACATGCATGCACAAATACAGAGAGAGAGAAAGATAGAGAGAGAGAGAGAGAGAGAGAGAGGAGAGGTGGGGGGAATAGAAGAATATGAAAAATGTCCATTGCGATGTATAAAAAAATCAAAGGATAGGAATAAAGGGAATACATATGAGAAGACGGGTTGTAATGGTGGTGGTGGTAGTGATAAGCACAGGTTGGATGGGACGTGGTTGTGCTGCTGGTGATGTCAAATGTAA
This sequence comes from Monoplex corrugatus, assembly GCA_030674185.1. NCBI lineage: Eukaryota > Metazoa > Mollusca > Gastropoda > Littorinimorpha > Ranellidae > Monoplex > Monoplex corrugatus. Next base: position 83,526,251 of record CM060314.1, read on the forward strand.
GAAGAGATATTGGCCTTAGAGAGATGTTGGCCCTAAAGAGATATTGGCCTTAAGAGATATTGGCCTTAAAGAGATATCGCTAGAGAGATGTTGGCCCTAAAGAGATATTGTCTTAGAGAGATTTGGCCTTAAGAGATGTTGGCCCTAAAGAGATATTGTCTTAAAGAGATATGGTCCTAAAGAGATATCGGCCTTGAGAGATGTTGGCCCTAAAGAGATATTGGTCTTAAGAGATATCGCCTTAGAGAGATGTTGCCTAAAGAGATATTGGTCTAAAGAGATATCGGCTTAGGAGTTGCCTAAAGATATTGTCTTAAAGAGATATTGGCCTAGAGAGATGTTGGCCCTAAAGAGATATTGGTCTTAAAGAGATATTGCCTTGAGAGATTTGGCCTTAAAGAGATATTGGTCTTAAGGATATTGGCCTTGAGAGATGTTGGCCTAAGAGATATGGTCTTAAAGAGATATTGGCCTTAGAGAGATATGGCCTTAGAGAGATGTTTGGCCCTAGAGATATTGGTCTTAAAGAGAATTGGCCTTAGAGAGAGATTGGTCTTAAGAGAATGGCCTTAGAGAGATGCCGGTGATGAGTTCCAAAACCAGCACTTTCCTTTTCATTTCCTTCTACAAAATGGCTGGATTTCTTTAATCTTAATCAAAGTAACTGACCTTTTATTTTTTCTTCATCACAACTTAACGTCAGGAAAATGTTTTGGTTTCTATTTTAAGTTGTCTTTTGTGTGCGTTTGTGCAAGGCCAGTTAGATCAAACATTTGCATCGGTTCTGTTTTATGAATTAAACAAGCGTTGTTGTTTTTATCTTCGTGTGTCTCTGATTTGGAAATCTAAGCTGAAGGAACAAACAGTAACTATAAAAACACAGTAACAGCAATAATACCAGCAGCATCAACAACAACAAATCAACAAACACAGAAACACCAGCAAGTAGAACAAAACCATTTTAATCACAAACCACAATCTTCTCTTATGTCTCACACTTTGCTGTAGAAATCTCATTGATAGTTGCCTTCCAATCTGCCATGAAATGGCACCAGTGATAATTCTGCCTTCAAATGTGTGTGAATGTCACTGAGTGACAGGTTTGGACGAATGTGTGGGATAGGTACGAGTGTGTGTGTGTGTGTGTGTGTTGTGTGCGTGTGTGTGTGTGTGTGTGTGTGTGTGTGTGTGTGTGTGTGTGTGTGTGTGTGTGTGTGTGTGTGTGTGTTTGCGTATTTGCGAGCACGTGTTTGAATGTAGGCGTGCAAGAGTAAATGTGTGTGTGTGTGTCTTTGCATGTGTGTATGTTTGTTTCTTTGTGAGTGTATAAATGTATGCATACATGCATGATTGCATGCATGTCTTATGTGCGTATTAATGTGTGTGTGTGTGCGTGTGTGTGTGTGTGAGTGTGTTGTGTGTGTGTGTGTGCGCGCGCGCGCGTGTGTGTTTGTGTGTGTGTGTGTGTGTGTTTGAGGAAATTTACTATTCTCTCTGTATCTTCCTTTCTTTGGGTATGGCTCTCTGTCCCTGTATCTGTCTATCTCTCTGTCTCTCCTGTCTATCTCTGTTCTGCCTCTTTCTCTTCTCTCTTCTCTCTCTCTCTCTCTCTTCTCTCTCTCTGTTTCTCTTTCCCTTTCTCCCCGCCCTCTTCTCTCTCTCTTTCTCTCTTTCCCTTTCTCCACGCCCTCTTCTCGTTTCCATTATTTATCGTCCTATATCAAACGCCACATTTTTCTAATTTATTTCCGTTCCTCCTTCCTTCTCTTTGTCTGCCCGTCCGTCTCCAGGCAGTCTTTGTCTCTGTGTTTCATGGGTAACTTCATGGGGGCAAACACTTAGCATCCTATCCCAAATGCCATAGGGCACCCCCGGCTTGCTGGCAGGTGACCCTCTCCACAGGAGCGGGTCGCAGGTGGTGGATGGCTCTTAGACATGTGGCTCAGCACTGAAATGTGTAGGCTTGCATAGGACAAATCAGCATTCCCAAACCACTTAGAAAGATGGTTTCTATCAGAACAGGGCAAGTATGGCCTTTGGCAAAACTACATCTTGAAAATAGCCTGTAAAAACATGCCCTATGACAGAGCTATCAGACTGAGACAGGCCACCTAAACCCTAGCCCTCTGCGCTCATGGAGTAAGTCGTGTGGCCATCAGCTAAGGGCTGGGTAACCCATACAAAAAGGAAAAGAAAAAACAAAGAAAAAAAAAGACCTAAAGGGTTGAAAATCAGAGGTACCAGACCTGCTGTCACTTCCAATAAGTACTATCATCGAAAAATGTTTGCGACAGTCATTGATATCAGATAAGACTGCTGTTCACCCACTGGAGTTCCTTCAGGGTAGAACATTCCTGGGTTTTGAGCTCCAACTCCACGGCATCCAGAAGGAACTGAAAAACAAAGAAACAAAGAATCGAACACAATCAATAATAATAATAATAATGATATTAGAATAATAATAATAAAGACAACAATAAGATTGATAATGATATAACAATAACAAAACAATAATAATGATAATAACAATAACAAAATAATAATAATGATAATAATAATAATAATAATTATAAGAATGATGATAATAATAATAATAATCTACTACTACTACTAACTTTTTACTACTTACTACTACTACTATTACTACTATTATTACTACTACTACTAAAACAGCATCAATAACAACAAAATCTGGCTACATACATTGACAGACACGGTCTGACCATGAAGATGGTGAAGGACTGAAGGTGGGGTGGGGGTGGTGTGGGGGGTAGAAACAGATCCCTAATGCCAAGGAAGCCAGACTGAGATAGTGGCTAAGCTGGGAACCCATTTTCGGTAAGCAGGACAGGCAATTGAGTTATGGTAACAATTACCGGAGGCTGTAATTAATCAAGGCAGCACCTCCTAAATACTTCATTCCTCTCTGTGGGTCGTTCGTTGTTGTTTAGCTTGTGGCTGTGCTTGTTTTTTCCGGTTTTTTCCTCTTTTCTTTTTTTTCTTTTTTTTTTCTTTTTCTTTTTCCCTTGTTTCTGCTTGAGTGTGCTTGTGTTTGTTTGTGTTGTGTGTGTTGTGTGTGTTGTTGTGTGTTGTTGTGTGTGTGGTGTGGTGTGTGTGTGTGTGTGTGTGTGTGTGTGTGTGTGTGTGTGTGTGTGTGTGATTCTAATGTGTTCAGTTCTTTCTTTTTTGTTTCCTGCGGTATGTTATGTCTTTGGTTTGGATCTTTCCTGCGTTGAAAATAAGAAGGAACAAAAAGGCAACAATGCTGGACAATGTTGCCTTTGCCGTTTTCAATTCAGGCTGAAATGAGAAAGAAAAAGAGACAGACAGAGACAGAGAGAGAGATAGACAGAGAAACATAGAGAGAGAGAGGGAGACAGACAGACAGACAGACAGAGACAGATAGACAGACAGCGAGTGAGACACAGAGAGAGGAGAAACACAGGCAGAGTCTAAGAGAATGTGAATTGTCCTCGTAATTTGGCTCTATATGAATAGGTTTGTTCAATGGTTATATGACGCTAGTCATATTCACATAAGAGCTACAAACATAACAATAAGTTCGCCCTTTGATTTTTAAAGGCTTTGTTTAAAGGTTTTATTCAACAGAGCTCAGTATTAACAATATCTTAAATAGGTTATAAAAACAGGATTAGACTGAAAACACAATACATATGATAAAACACACGTTTAACATTGATTTAAATAGAAGACATAAAGAGGATCAGATTAAAAGCACAATACAGAAAATGATAAAACATGCTTGGAAAATGTTGTAGAGTCTAAGGTGATTATTTTCAGAACACACTTGTTTTTGTCTAATTTAAACAGAGGGAGCTGATGCGTTCAGTGTGTCCTGACATGAAATCTTAGATCATAGCCCCACACCCAAAAGACTAACACCTAAACAAACGCTTAAGTTCCTAGCGGGGGATATGGAAGATGTTGGGAGGAAAGGAAGAGAAAAAAAATCTCTCTGATTCCATGATTTGGACCCGAGTTTGTCGTGGCCTAGACGGGTGATATAACCACTACGCCTCACATCCAGTGAATGATTTTCCTCAAAATTAACGAATTGTTTTGTGGCATAAATGTATAGTTCGATACGTGACGCAGATGATACAGCCAGATGTGTGTCATAAGAAACTAGAGTGGAGGCAAGAGAAAGAAAGGGAGATGCGTTGTTCCGAATGTGCCCCCTGTACAGATATCGTTCTACCTGAAAAGACAATCTTGGTTGGTGTCAATGAAAATATGCGCGCAGACTGAATACGTGATCAAATAATCCTTCTGAAAACATTTATATCTATGAGTGCTGTCTTGAGAAAGCTCTACCAAACATCACTTCATTCAGTAAATATCTTACAATAAAGTTCCACATCAGAAGAATACGATGCAAAATTGACGTAAAACTGTTTTAGAGAAAGATGGTTGCTTTGTCTACGACTGTCTTCCAGATGATTATTTTTTGTTTATTCAAGACACATAACATGCTTATTTCCTTTATGAACTACCCGTTTATATCATATCTCTAGCATGTACATGGTTGATAGTGACTTTATGTCGAGCACATAATTTCATGTCGATCGTTTCATTGAAGATGTAAATGACTGTGTTTGCTTTAAGACTGTTGATGCATTTGATTCTACGTCGCTGATAATTATTACCATTTCTGTTGTAGTCTTCTTGAAAAATAAAAGAACGAAGAGAAGTTTGAGGGAAAACAAAGATAATGGGGACAATGACCTGAGAAAGGCGATGTGTTCAAGAGGGAAAGTAAGTGGAGACAATCAGGGGACCAAGGACGGAAAAGGTGTCTAGAAAAGGTGATGGAGAAGACATTGAGCAAGGCTTAAATGAGAAACGTACGGTCGTGATAATGGTAGCTGCAAGAGTGTGTAAGTGGCCGGTGATGAGGTGTCCAGTCCCAGTAGTGCCATTCCTATGTCCTTAACACCATGGGTGACTTTTAGGGCAACCAATCTTCTGTAACCTTAAGTCCAAATCCTCGGTTTACCGTAATTCGCTGTAGTGCAGTGGTCAGCACAAGCGAACTAACAGCTGAAGGGTTATTATTTTCGATCCCATTTTAACAAGAAACACCACGAGAACCAATGCCTCATCACTCTCCGGACACTCAGCTCCCTAGCTCCCGACGCCACTAAAAGGGAGGGCGGTTGTCAATTTTGTCAACAATCATTGTGAGATGTTTCAGTGTCTGTATTTCTCCTGCCTGGTTGTCGCGCAGATATGTCATGATAGTAAACGTACATACAACACCTTTTACGTAGTTTCAAACTTAGATTTGCAAAGCATCATGATACTTTTCCTTATGGAACTCCATAGCATTATGATAATCATCCTTACGGAACTCCACATCATGATAATCATTGCAAGTTCATGATACTTTTCCTTTATGGAATCCATAGCATATGATAAACATCTCTTACGGAACTCCACAATCATGATAATCATTGCAAAGCATCATGATACTTTTCCTTATGGAACTCCATAGCATTATGATAATCATCCTTATGGAACTCCACAACATCATGATAATCATCCTTATCGTCATCCTTATTATATCATTGTAAAGAAATTGTCGAAGATTTTGTTACCAGTAGGAAATGAGTAATAAAAAATCATGTTCTCCCCTCTCATTCTTCAATAATTAGGTTATCATGTGGCAGTTCCACGCTTTGGGTTGCAACAAGATGGTACATCAGTCTTTCAGCTCGCTAAAATTGGATGTCCGACCTCTCAGTAATTAGGAAGAGTGGCAACATCATTCACGCGCTTTGAATTGTAAATTGATGTCTCTAATTCGGTGACAAGTTTGCATGTGATGTATGTGACACTTGAGCTTGTGTATGCGCGCGCGCACACGTGTCTGTGTGTGCCTGTGCCTCTGTGTGTGTGTGTGTGTGGTGTGTGTGTGTGTGTGTGTGTGTGTGTGTGTGTGTTCAAAACAGCCCAGACTTTCTAGAGTTAGGGGTGTGGTCCTAGAAATTTTTTGTTTGTTTGAGATGATTGTATGCATAGAAATGAAATAAGAATTTCATCTGCTCTTGCCTTGCACGAAGAAGACTGCAATGTATTGTCAATTGTTCTACAGAAACCTAAAGTATGAGCTGTTAAAGGTAAATTGAAAACATTTTGTTGATGCATTTGTCCTTTACCAGTCTAAGTAAAATCACTAAAACGTCTACTTAAACACGGTGTCTGAACAACAATGGCATATAGTTTTTATTTAAGTTACATTGCTGTTTGAAAAAAGAAAAGAAAAAAAAAACTGTTTAAAATCTAAGCCATTTTTATACAGCGTTATTCTATAAATCAACTGAACTCACTGCAGATTACACATAATGAGATCTTACAGTGGAACATGAGGGGAATTCGAGCTGTTTAGCGAACTGACCACAATGCTTCAAGTTGCACTGTCTGCATCTATGGTGGGAGTGTGTGCTGGGTGTTCTCATTATTCCATAAGACACCATAAAATGACATGACCTATAAGATCTTTAACGCTCAGATGCACATCAAAATGGCCGGCAGAATCTGCCAAGCCAAAACAGAATTCAAGAAGATGACAAGCATTCTTACCAACAAATGCCTATCAATTAACATCAGGAAGAGAGTTCTTGAATGTTATATAGAACCAATACTGTTGTACGGATGTGAGGCTTGGACAGTCAACAAGCAAAGCCAGAACAAGATTGAGGCAGTCAAGATGTGGTTTCTCAGGAGAATGTTGAGAGTTCCATGGACAGCAAAGAAAACAAACGAGACAGTCTTGATGGAGGCAGACACAAGTAGATCACTAATAAGGAAGATTAGGAAAAGACAAGCAACATTTATAGGCCATTTTATGAGGAAGGGGAATTTGGAGCACCTGGTCACAACGGGAAAGCTGGAGGGGAAAGAGAGCACCAGGTAGGCCCAGGGAGAAAATGCTGGACGGACTTGCAGAGTGGCTGGGGACGAGGAGGGTGGGGGAGATGCTACGGACGGCGAGAGATAGAGACAGATGGAAGTCCATGATCGCCAACGCCATGCGGCAGGGCACCTGATGATAGTGATGAACGCTCATATTTGATATTCTGCACGCGATTAGTAAGCAATAGCAGTTTTGCACAGATGTTGATCCTGAAAATCGGGATATTCTCCATTCTTTACCCACCAGGCGGAAATATATTAACACAAATTGAACTCTGTATCTTCTGACTGGAAGTCGAAAGGTTTACCCACTTATTATGGTTATTGCTATATTTTTGTTTAAAACCTAGCCGACTGCATAGAACCAAATCATTTTTGTTGTTGTTTCACTTTTGTTTGTCACCTTGTCATTTAATTTTTTAACCTTAGTCGTCCTTTCTCGCCACATTAGTTTTCATTTGTTTGTTTGTTTTATATGTCTTCTGTCAAAAGACAACTGAAAAGTCGCTGTAGTCAAGTGGGTTAACTCCCCCTGTGGGAAAGATGTTTTTTTTCTTCAGTGTAGATAGTATCCCTACATAGCTATATCCGTTTCAAAACATGCACAATACTTAAACAGGAAAAAAGAAAAAAAAAATGAGTACACTTATCAATATATTTGCACACATAATCTAAGAAGCCCCTGGAGTTTACCAAATGTCGAATTCATCACACAGGAACTTTAGAAATGATATCTGGATACAATCTTAAACATAACTAAGGACACTAAACATAATTATATAAAACTGGACGTAAATTATCAGAAATTACTTCCGCATATCACATTTCCTCAGAGCCAAAGTGCTCTTAACACATGTACCCAATTATCAATCCTAAGAGAAAGTACGTAAGACTTTATCGAAAACATATAGTTGAATGAACCAGCAAAGCAGAAAATGATAAGAAGAAATGACAGAAAGCAAAGGAACAAGGCAGAAACAAAAAGATAATGACAGAAAAGAGGACATTTATGGCACAGAATTTCCATAAGGTGGGGATACTATTTATACTGGAAAAAAAAACTACGTCATCCCCACAGGAGTTGTTTACCTTTTTTTGTCAAAAAATCAAAACGCGTATTTAATACAAACAGAAAAGACAGGTGCAAACTTTCCGCCAATTGGCCTTTGTCAAGTGCAAACATAAGATCACAAACGAACAAACATTAAATACAAAAGTCAAGAGAAAAATGAGTAAAACTACCCTGCTGCATCGTCCAGTGGGAGAAAAGGACTAAAATAAAACCATAATGTATTTACCAACATAACCCCACACCCAAGAGTTTACCTGTTTGATAAAGGCATTTTTCAGTTGTCTTTTGACAGAAGACATACAAAACAAATGAACATTGGAAATATAACGTGATGAGAAAGGAAGACCAAATGCTAAAAAATAAACGCAAGAGTGATGAACAAGACTAAAAAAAAAGGAAGAGAAGACGCAGTGAAAGTGAGTGGAGTGTAAAAGGGAAAAAAAGAAGAAGAAAAAAAAAAAAAGACGGACGGTGGA
>CM060314.1:83542234-83559734 GCA_030674185.1 Monoplex corrugatus
CCATAAGACACCTGACACTGTCGATGACTTAACATGATCATTGACGTGCATATATGACTATGACGTTCTGCTTGTGTATACACAGGGAAGAGGTTTCGGCACTACCAGTTCTGCACACATATTGACGAAAGAGATCGAGGGAAAAAAAACAAACAAAAAACTCCACTCTTCACCCATGGAATCCCAAACAAGTGTGACTACCCGCGTTCAAGCAAAGAACTAAACTTCCCTGCTGCTTAGTCCTTTCCCCTCCCACTAGACGAAGCAGCAGGGACATTTTAGTCTTTTTCTCCTCATTTTTTGTATTTGGTGTTTGTTCGTTTGTGATCTTACGTTTACGCTTGACAAAGGCAAAGTTGGCCGAAAATTTGCACCTGTCTTCTCTGGTTGTATTATAACCGCGTTCTGATTCTATTTTCGTGGATTTTTTTTCTGGTTCCTGTTTATCCATGAGTCGGGAATTCCTCGGGCAGGATGGAACCCATGCCTTCTAACTGGAAAGCAAAAAGCTTACTCACTGGACTACTGCAACTTTCTGATTATTATTACTAGCACAACGGTCGATAATTAATCACGGCGGGAGCTTCCAAATTTTCCTCCTCCTGTGGTATGATGTTTTCTTTGTCCTAAACCTTTTGTGGTTTCTGTTGAACAAATCTCACGTAATCAGAGTCTCTGCAATCAGCTTGTTTGTCTTGTGTTTTAATCTGGTAGTATTTTGATAGACAGGACGAGATTGGAAACGAGAGAAAAAAAAAAAATTGTGTGTGTGTGTGTGTGTGTGTGTGTGTCTGTGTGTGTGTCTGTGTCTGTCTGTGTGTGTGTGTCTCTCTCTGTGTGTGTGTGTGTGTGTGTGTCTGTCCGTCTGTCTCCCTCCCTGCCTCTGTCTGTCTGCCTGTCTGTCCCCTCCCCCCCTTCTGTCTCTCTGTCTGTTTTATTCACTGCCTCTGTCTCTGTCTCTGTTTTTCTGTCTCTCTGTCTGTCTCTCTCTATGTGTGTGCCTGTGTGCGTGCGTGCGTGCATATATATATATATATGTATGTGTGTGTGTGTGTGTGTGTGTGTGTGTGTGTGTGTGTGTGTGTGTGTGTGTGTGTGTGCTTGTGCCTGTGTAGTTTGACCTTTTTTTCAATTACATTTAACAAAACAGTGTGTAGTCTGATTAGAGTAATCCTATTAGATTAGTTTTCTACAGAAGACAGAAATAATATAATGATGCAGGTTACGTTGCTCATCGGCTACTAGTTTATAGACGTCACAGCAACGTTTTGAAAATGGAAAAAAATACATTAAAAACAGCAAAAAAGAACAAATAAATAGATAAATAGAAACATAAATAAGTAAATAATAAAACATATTAAGGCTAAACGAAAGAGCAAAAAAAAAAAAAGAAAAAAAAAAGAATTTTTAAAAGATGCACTACATCATTTAAAAAAAAATTTCATATCGAATAACAAAGAAAGACAAATGTAAAGGTAGCCATTGTGTGAAAGAATCACACATTTATGTTGTTTATAGACCAACCGTCCCATAGGCTTAAAGATAATTACGAGGTTCGTCAGGAGGGAGGGTTTCCAGAGCAGATTGCGCAAATCCTCGCTAATTCTGAAGTTTCTAAACCACCGTGCGTGTACTCATCCGAAAATTTAAAGACACTTTTCTAATTAGATTTTTGTATTTCCTTTTCTCGACAAGATGGACACATCAGGCATGATTACTTTCCTTAGTGGTGGTTAGTTTCCGGAACAGTTCTTAGTTTTTCTTAGCATGCAGCCATAGACGGCATTTGGTTTTTAGATAGTCATTTTTAAGGGACATTTTGTTCATATCGACAGGAGGGGTGTGTGTGTGTTTGTGTGTGTGTGCGTGCGTGTGTGTGTGTGTGTATGTGTGTGTGTGTGTGTGTGTGTGTGTGTGTGTGTGTGTGTATGTATGTGTGTGTGTATATGTGTGTAAGTAAGTGTATGTGTATGTGTGTGTAAGTAAGTGTGTGTGTAAGTGTGTGTGTGTGTGTGTGTGTGTGTGTGTGTGTGTGTGTGTGTGTGTGTGTGTGTGTGTGTGTGAGTGAGTAAGTAAGTGTGTGTGTAAGTGTGTGTGTGTGTGTCCCCATCCGTCTGTCTCCCTCCCTGTCTGTCTGCATGTCTGTCTGTCTGTATCTGTCTCTCTGTTTCTCTCTGTCTCTCTCTGTGTTTCTCTCTGTCTCTCTCTCTGTGTCTGTCTCTTCTCTTTCTCCCTCTCTCTCTGTCCCTCTGTCTCTGTCTGTCTGCCTGTGTGTATGTGTGTGTGTGTGTGTGCGCGCGTGTGTATGTGTGTGTGTGTTTGTGCGCGTGTGCGTGCGTGCGTGAGTGCTTGAGTGCGTGTGTATGTATTGTGTTCGTGTGCGTGCGTGTGTGTGTGTGTGTGTGTGTGTGTGTGTGTGTGTGTGTGTGTGCGCGCGTGCGTGCGTGTGTGTGTGTGCGTGTGTGCGTGCATGCCTGTGTACTTTGACATTTCTTCGATCATATTTAACAAAACTGTGTGAAATCAGATTACATTAATCCTATTAGATTAGTTTTCTACAGAAGACAGAAATAGTATAATGATGCAGGTTACGTTGCACATCGGCTACTAGTTTACAGACGTCACAGAAACGTTTTGAATACGCAAAAAATCCGTGTTAAAACAGCAAAAAAGAAAAAAACAACAACAAATAAATGAATAAATAAATAATCAAATAAATAAAGAAATGAATAATAAAACATGTTAAGATTGAGCGAAAAAGCAAAAACAAAACAAAACAAAACAAAAAAAATTCAAAACAAACAAAAACCAAACAAAACAAACAAACAAAAAACAAAACAAAAACCCAAATAAAAACAATAAAGAAATTTTAAAAAGATGCACTACATCATTTTTAAACAAACTCCATATCGAATAACAAAGAGAGTCAAATAAAGAGGCCATTTTGTGAAAGAATAACACATTTACGTTGTTTATAGACCAACCGTCCAGGAAAGCCATCTTGTAGGCTTAGATACAGTTACGAGTTTGGTCAGGGAGGGTATCCACAGTAGATTAAGCAAATCCTCGCTAATTTTGAATAGTTTCTAAACCACCGTGCATGTAGTCCTACAAATATTTAAAGACACTTTTTCATTAGCTGTCATTCTTCCTTTTTCTCGAACTTGGAACGAAATCCTGACAAGATGGACACATCAGGCATGATTACTTTCCTTAGTTGTGGTTAGTGTCCAGAACATTTCTTAGTTTTCCTTAGCATGCAGCCATAGACGGCATTTGGTTTTTAGATAGTCATTTTTAAGGAACATTTTGTTCATATCGACCGGAAGGGTGTGTGTGTGTGTGTGTGTGTGTGTGTGTGTGTGTGTGTGTGTGTGTGTGTGTGTGTGTGTGTCTGCCAGTCTATATAAAAATGTTTTTTTGAGATTTTCTAAGCTCTTCATGGGTGGATGCTTACCAAATTTTAGTCAAAGCTGTAGGCTGTTGAGGAGTTGCAAAGCATCACTGCGGATCGCATGGACCTGAAAATGTGTGAAGAGAACTTTCTAAATAACCTTTGAAGATACTTACAATCTGTTTTCACTGTTGTGACAGTCTACCATTGTCCTCAACGGATGTCGATAGTCATTTCAACAGACGATTTTTCAAGGTTCCAGTGACACTGAGAAGTACAAACATTGGATTTTTTCATGTGACAATGCAGGTTTTATGAATATCTTGAAATGTTCACATATAATTTTTTTTCTTTTACAGACATTATCATATTAAACTGATCCAGCATTACACAGAAAAGGAAATTACAACCAGGGTCGGCAGTTTTGAGGACATAAATGGTCTTAACATCACGAGAGAGAAAACAAAGTATTGTCTGCCTTGCAATGGCAAGTAGAAACAGAAGCGCTTTGGCAGATCACCAAAAAAGTATTTGTGATCTCCCACCACGAAATCAGTCTTAACTAGCATTTTGGGCATATACATATCACTGGAAAGCGAACATTGCTGATTATTTTATTTGAATAAAGCTTGTACTCAAAAAAAATGTAGAAGTTATGTATGTTTAATAAGTTGTATGACGGCCATTCTGAGAAAACGGCCTCTAAGTTTTTGTGTGCTCTCCTACACATTTTCCTTAAATTTCTTTGACCCAGTTTGTTTCTAATTTTCGCTGTCATTATCTGAAAGGTGCACCAAAGAGCTTTCCATCAGTATAGTACATGTGCGGATACTGTACAGGTTACGGTTCATAAGAGACAAAAATAGGTACTTTTGGTAGGAAATTGCGTTCTTTCTGCTGCGATCAGTGCATTAAAATACCGATTTAAATTGATTAATATTTTTTTCAAGAAAAAAATTTCTGTGGTCTATAGAAATCAATTGTGAGAAAAATTTAAAATATCCCAGATAGACCTTCAGTCACCATTTCAACTCCTAGTGCTGTTCGACTGACTGCGAGTTCAGACTGATTTCGTAGTGGGAGGTCACAAATGGTCTTAACATCACGAGAGAGAAAATCAAGTATTGTCTGCCTTGCAATTGCAAGTAGAAACAGAAGCGTTTTGGAAGGTCACCTAAAAAATATTTTTTAAAGAATTATCGCGCTTGGGGAGATTTCCCTTGTGCTCATTTGTTTCCCTTGTTCCATTTCGTGCGACATTTTAATGGTACAGTTTTTACAGTTCAATGATTATGATAACAATGGGGATGATAATCATGATCCTATGGAGTTCCATCTACGCTTACTATCATAATATATCATGGCCTCAACCAGTCCCAAGAGATACACACACCTGCGGTGTTGGCCAGTAAAATTTAGCAAAACCCTGAATGATGCATCCGTGAAGTGATAGAGACTCGGCTGTCTGGTCCAAGTCTTCCCAACGAGTCGATAGCACTCTCCAGTGTGCGTAGGAGCCGGTTGGAGCCGAGAAATTTTATAATGCTTTTTGAAGGGACTGATGGGGATTCGAACCACAAACTTCTAGTTGGTAGTCGTTGCACTAGTCACTACGCCACGTCGACTCGTTATCTCCAAAGAATTTTTGTGTGTGTTTTTCTCCATCCTTTGTATTCTTGTTTTGGCAGCGTCACCATCAATCCTTTTGTGCTGGTTGAGGTTAGATAGTTAATCATGTAATAAAAGTGATGTGTTTTCCTTTGCTTGTTCTTACCATTCCAAAAGAGATGACTCTGCTTACCCACTCTTGATGCTGAATATAGCTTACCCACTCTTGATGCTGAATATAGCTTACCCACTCTTGATGCTGAATATAGCTTACCCACTCTTGATGCTGAAGATAGCTTACCCACTCTTGATGCTGAAGATAGCTTACCCACTCTTGATGCTGAAGATAGGTTACCCACTCTTGATGCTGAAGGTAGCTTACCCACTCTTGATGCTGAAGATAGGTTACCCACTCTTGATGCTGAAGGTAGCTTACCCACTGTTGATGCTGAAGGTAGCTTACCTACTCTTGATGCTGAAGATAGCTTACCTACTCTTGATGCTGAAGATAGCTTACCCACTCTTGATGCTGAAGGCAGCTTACCCACTCTTGATGCTGAAAGTAGCTTACCTACTCTTGATGCTGAAGATAGCTTACCCACTCTTGATGCTGAAGATAGCTTACCCACTCTTGATGCTGAAGATAGGTATCTTCATTTACTCTGGCTGGTGAGCAGTGTGTGACTATTCCATGGGGTCTGTCATCTCCCCACCTGTCCATTCGGCTTGTAAACGAAGTAAATAACGACTGGGTCCGAATGGGTCATGCAGCGCATGCCTCCCCGTTTGCTTGGCGAAATGGCAACAGTTTGATGTGAAGAGCTGGAAGATGATTGTTTCGCGAGTGATGAGGCATTCTGCTCTGTGTCCTGTCCAGCACTCTTAGGTGTCTCGTGTTACCTTTGTTTCGTTAAACCAGTATAGAGGTAATCACAAGTAGATCACTCATAAGGAAGATTAGGAAAAGACAGGCAACATTTATAGGCCATTTTATGAGGAAGGGGGATTTAGAGCACCTGGTCACAACGGGAAAGCTGGAGGGAAAGAGAGCACCAAGTAGACCCAGGGAGAGAATGCTGGACGGACTTGCAGAGTGGCTGGGGATGAGGAGGGTGGGGGAGATGCTAGGGGCAACGAGAGATAGAGATGGTTGGAAATCCATGGTCGCCAACGCGATGCGGCAGAGCACCTGATGATGATGATGATGATGATAGATATAATGTAGACAGGATACTTGGAAATATATACCCAAATAGTTAAACAACATGCGTTGATCTAAATGCTTATTCTCTTTTAATCAATACCAGATAACAGACAGAACATTTGAAAAAGAAAGCTTAAAGCAAAACCAAAAAAAAAAAAAAATGAATAAATAAATAAATAGATAAATGAATAAATAATTAAAAAAAAGATAAAAGACATAAGGCAAACAAAACAAAACAAAACAAACAAAACACCCCTCCCCCAAAAAAGAAATAACTGGAGAGGAAAATATATATTTTTTTTTCAAAACCATCCGAGAGTTTTTGTTTACCAACGTGATTTAAACCGAATAATGAAATAATTGGTCGATGGATAAGCGGATCAGGCTTTACAAAGAGATGGGGAGATTAATTTCACCCCCACACACGGAATTTCTCTATCTCTATCTCTGCGTCTCTGTGTTTGTATGTGTCTCTCTCCCTGTGTGTGTGTGTGTGTGTGTGTGTGTGTGTGTGTGTGTGTGTGTGGTGTGTGTGTGTGTGTGTGTGTGTGTGTGTGTGTGTGTGTGTGTGTGTGTGTGTGTGTGTGTGTGTGCGCGTGCGAGTGTGTGTGCGTGCGTGTGTGTGTGCATGTGCTAGTCGTGTGTGTGTGTGTGTGCGTGCGCGTGTGCTAGTCGCGCGCGCGCGTGTGTGTGTATGTGTGCGTATGTCTGTGTCTGTGTCTGTGTGTCTGTATTTGTTTGTGCTCTGTGTTGTATGTATGCGTATATATGTGCCTGACAAAGAGGAAGTACGAGTGTGTGTGTGTGTGTGTGTGTGTGTGTGTGTGTGTGTGTGTGTGTGTGTGTGTATGTGTGTGTTTGTGTGTGTGTTTGTGTGTGTGTGTGTATGAGAGAGAGAGAGAGAGAAAAAGAGACAGACAACGAGAGAGAGACAAAGAGACAGAAACAGAGTCTGCATGTGTGTGTGTGTGTGTGTGTGTGTGAGTTTGTGTGTGTGAGTTTGTGTATTAGGATTGCAGACGCTGGTAGTGTTCTTTAAATGTTGAAGTCAAACATGACAATGTTTTGGGATGTATTGTGTATTTTGTGGGACCATGAAGCTGGTACAGATGTGATATATGTGTAGATAATTTGTGACCCGTTTTCACGAAATGAGTCCTAACTCGCAGGCAGCGAAAAGCGTAAAAGCCCGGAAAAGGTGTAATGGGTCGATTTTGTCAATTTTTACTTTTTGTCAAAAATTGAATATTTAATCTTTAAATTACATGTACATGCACTCAGCACTTTATAATACAATCGGAAAATGTATTTAAAATGTGTTTTAACCAGATAATGGGATGCTTTTTTGTGTCAGAAAAAGGGATATATAAACTTAAATAACGAGACAATTACAGTAGATTTTCACACCAATTTTTGAGTGCTATTGTGGCATGATGTGTTTTACCATGGTAAAAAATTTGGTAAAGATTAGTGAAGTATAAATATTTGTTGCTAAGGTAAAACCTAACTGAAGTGGTGAAAATTTTAAAACTTGATTTTCTCAAAATGGCTGTTAGCTATGTTACACACTTCAAACACCCATAACTTCCTTATTTTTTAGGAGTAGAATAATAAATTTCATATGAAAAGAAAGTTAATAATCTGGACATTTTGAAAATCATAATATCCTAAAATCTGTTATTTTCACCTTCGGACTCATTTTGTTAAAACAGGTCACATTTAACAAACTATACTCTTTGAGGTCGAATCGATTGTTGTCAGGAGTCATTATACTTATATAATCTTGTTTGTATGATATGTTACCTGATAGGATATTGTACTATCGCATCTTTAAAAAAAACCCAGAACCTTCTTTATCCGGTAATAAAATGTATACCATGCGGGTACCTCAAAGACTCGTCAATATCATCATGTGCTCTGCCACACGGTGCGGGCGATCATTGCCTGTCATACGAGTCTATCCTTTGTCGTTGCAAGTACATCTCCTACCCTCTCTGTCTTCATCCGCTCTGCAAGTCTGTCCAATATTTTTTCTCAAAGAGTCACACCTGGAAATCAACCAGGGCGTACAGACAATGATATTACTTTGACCTGTTCTGCCCAAAACCCTCTACATACTTGAGTGTTTCCATACCGGTTCGAAGAAATTATATCCATGGCATTGTGGTTGTCAACTATGCACATAGTAAATATAGATATGGTTTATACATATTATTCTTTATAAAAAAAGTTGTTCTTGTGATTGTTTTTGTTCTTGCTTTTAGTTACATTTCTGCTTTGATTCGTTTGGCTGTCTGTCTGTCTGTGTGTCTGTTTGTTTGTTTAGTTGTTTGTTTGTTTGTTTGTTTGTTTGCTCTTTTTTTTTGCTTAATTGGTTTGCTCAGTCAATCCTTTCTCCTACCTGATGGGGACACTTCCTGTTGCATCTCGTCGTCACAGGTTGTACAAGTAGTACCATTATAACAATACTAATAGAAGCACATAATGTGAGCCGTCCGTGTAGAAGAAAAAATAAATCTTCAGAAAACTTCACACACAGAGACAGACAGACAGACAGACAGATAGACAGACAGACAGAGAGAGAGACAGACAGATAGGCAGACAGACAGAGAGACAGACAGAGAGAGAGACAGACAGACAGGCAGATAGACAGGCAGACAGAGAGAGAGACAGACAGACACAGAGAGAGACAGACAGATAGGCAGACAGACAGACAGGCAGACAGACAGAGAGACAGACAGACAGAGAGAGAGACAGACAGATAGGCAGACAGACAGATAGACAGACAGACAGACTGAGACAGAGAAAGAGAGGGAGAGAGAAAGACAGAGACAGAGGGAGAGATAGGTAAAGAAAGACAGAGACAGAGGGAGAGATAGGTAAAGAAAGACAGAGACAGAGGGAGAGATAGGTAAAGAAAGACAGAGGGAGAGAGAAAGACAGAGACAGAGGGAGAGATAGGTAAAGAAAGAGAGAGACAGAGGGAGAGATAGGTAAAGAAAGACAGAGACAGAGGGAGAGAGAAAGACAGAGACAGAGGGAGAGATAGGTAAAGAAAGACAGAGACAGAGGGAGAGAGAAAGACAGAGGGAGAGAGAAAGACAGAGGGAGAGAGAAAGACAGAGACAGAGGGAGAGAGAAAGACAGAGACAGAGGGAGAGATAGGTAAAGAAAGACAGAGACAGAGGGAAAGATAGGTAAAGAAAGACAGAGACAGAGGGAGAGATAGGTAAAGAAAGACAGAGACAGAGGGAGAGATAGGTAAAGAAAGACAGAGACAGAGGGAGAGATAGGTAAAGAAAGACAGAGACAGAAACACAGACAGACAGACAGACAGAGAGAGGGAGAGAGAGAGAGAAGGAGATAGACAAATTGACTGACATACTGACAAGCAGGGAGACAGACACAGACAGAGGGAGAGAGAGGGGGGAGGCAGACAGACAGATAGAAAGACACAGACAGATAGAGAGGGGGTGAGAGAAGGGAGAGGGAGAGACAACAGATAGAGAGACACACAGACAGACAGACAGAAAGACAAAAACAGAGACAGACAGACATGGAGGGAGAAAGAGAGGAAGGAGAGAGAAGGAGAGGTAGAGAGAGAGAGAGAGCTTACGGTTTTTGTGCTTTGTATCTGCTGCTATGCTAGCTGAATAGGTAGCGCAAGCTAGGTTAGATTTGAGAAGTTCCACAACATGGGAGATAATTCCTACGTGACTCTCAAGAGTTATGTCCTTTGCTTGATGTTATACAAATTCTCCCTGCTTCCCTCTTATTTCTTTGGTAAAATAAGGACTGTTTTATTTGTTTCATTTTAATGATTTTTTTTCTCTCTCCTTTCCGTTTACTCTTCCTTTGTCTTTCTGTCAGTTTTTTTTTCTTTTTTCTTTTCTGTCTGTTTTTTCTTACTTGTTGTCCCATGTTCTATTCTGTTTTCTATTACCTTATGTTTATTTGTATTTTACTTTTCTTTTCTTTTTGTTTCATACTTTTTCTCTCTCGGTTCTTCTTTTTTCCCCAGTCAGTTTGTTTTTCATTCGTCTCTTCTTTCGTTTTCTGTTTTTTTTCCTCCTTTATATTCTTTCTTATTTTCATCATTTGTTCGTTTTTGTTCTTGTTGTTGTTCTTGTTACAGTATTAATTAGTAATAGTTGTGGTTGTGGTGGTTGTATCGGTAGTAGTAGTAGTCGTAGGAGTAGTAGTAATTTTAGGAGTAGTAGTAGTAGTAGTAGCAGTAATAGTAGTAGTAGTACATCTTTTTGTTCTTCATTTTCGTCTTTATTCTACTCCCCTGTCTCTTTCTTGTATTCAGAGCAGAGATAGATAAGTTTACCTACATTGGTAAGTCACCTTTTAAACATGGCCCTTCAGATATCGAATTAGTGTGGTCTAGGGAAAGAAATTGCAGAGATGCAGGGAACTACGGAGCCAGTCTGATGACCAGGGCTTTCAGCCTGATGGAGACACCAAGTAGCAGGCATTGTTTCATTCCTTTCATTTGGGTATAGGAGGTGGCTGACTCGCACGCTGTGTTATCTAGTGCCTAACCTTGGTTTCTGACGTTTAATGAACTCTCTCTCTCTCTCTCTCTCTCTCTCTCTCTCTCTCTCTCTCTCTCTCTCTCTCTCTCTCTCTCTCCGTCTCTCTGCCTGTCTCTTTCATTCTGTCTCTCTCTGTCTTTGTCTCTCTTTTTCTCTGTCTCCTTCTTTCTCTGTCTCAGCCTCTGTCTTCTGTTTTTCTGTCTTTGTCTCTCTCTCCCTCTCTCCCCCCTCTCTCTCTGTCTGTCTCTTTCCCTCCCTCTCTCTCTCATCTCTCTCTCTCTCTCTCTCTCTCTCTCTCTATAGGGGGCACGAAAAAGATGGCGACGAGTAAGCAGCGAGTGTGAACCGCGCTGCAAAAAATATCACCAGTCCGAGCGTTACAGCGAGTGTATGGTTCCAATGGAGTTTTGTACTGAAAGTGACCGTCGTCTGCACTGTGAAAATGATTGACGTGTGTCTGTGGAGGGTCCGAATAGGTCAGTTCAGTGCAAAATTAGGTGTGTGTCGAGTGTGGAAAATAAAACAGGTGAGCACCGGAAAAGTGGACATTGATGTGACAGTCTACGATGTCATCGTGACCTACATGTGTGGCTGCTTCGTATCGTTTTTGTTCTGGAGCGGACTTGACAACTTCAGTAGGGTCTGCCTCGACGATAATGCTTCTCTGCCTTTCGACTCCGGGTTTTCTGCATTCATAGAGTACAGTGGGTTTCAGGCAACTGTGCCCACAACCGAGCTGGACAATTATGACGGTGAAAATATGTGTCAACACGCCACCTTGCATGTGCCTGTGCTTGTCGCACTGTGTGCAGTCAATGCTGTGTTTTCACTCTGGAGGCTGAAGTTAAGCAATGACGTGGAGCAAAACCCTGGCCGAAAGTGACTGAAGCACCGGAAGAAAAACAAGAAGCAAGTGAAAATGTGAAAGAAACAACAGAGAACAGTAGCAACCCACCAGACTGGGCTAAAGACATTCTAAAAGCATTACATGATCAAAGGCAGGAGCACAAACAACACAATGATGATATCAAGAAAGACCTGAATGTCATTAAGAAGGAGCACAAACAGCAAAATAATGAAATAAAGAAAGACCTGAGTGCCATTAAGAGCGAACTGTGTGAAGTTAAAGAAAAGTGTGAATGTATTAACCAGAGGTGTGATGGGCTTGAGAGAGAGAACGATCGACTAGCTGCAGCCATGGAAAACATCACAACAGATATGTCTTACCTGTTTGCTGACATCACACAGAGAAAGGAAGAGACAGGGAAGCTAACTATGACAGTGGATAATATGACTGAGGAGGTCAGGTCTCTGTCTTCTGAGATTGATAGATTAGAAGAATTCTCTCGTCGGGATAACCTCCGAATGTATGGTGTTACACAAAACAGTGAAGGTGAAGACTATGATTCGTGTGCTCGTGCAGTGACTGAGGTTTTAAACAGTGTGCAGGGCCCCAAAACATGGAAGGAGGAAGACATTAGTAGGGCACATCGTGTGGGTCAAACTAGAGGTGATCAGCCTAGGCCTATGATCATAAGATTCAGTCGGTGGCGGGATAAGATGACAGTGCTGACAGATCAAGACTACAGGGCAAAACTGAGAGACAAGGGGGTCAGAGTAGCAAATGATCTGACACGTAGGCAGGCCAGCATTGTGAGACAGGCAAGAGAGGAGGGGAAAGCAGCCTATTTTGTCAATGGAAAGCTAACTGTAGGGCCCAGACGTCCTGATTCCAGAAATTACTCTTACTCTCAGGGAGCAACGACATCTGCAGCTGTGACGGGAATGGATGAAACAGATACAGGCATAGCAGATGATCGCAGGCAGAGTGGGGGGCGTGTCACATCAGCTGATGGGGAAACCCGGCCTCCACAAAGTCAAAACAGTGGTCTGGTTATAGGGGATTCCCCTGGCACTCATCACGTGACGGGAGATCAAAGTCAGACGAACCAACGGCGAAACAGCGTGGCTGGTGCAGGCAGTGACGTCAGCAGGCCAAGAGGAGACCAAGAACGTAGAGGTGGGACACGAGGTGGCAGTAATGCACGTGGTGGGCGTGAGGCACGATTCACACGTGGAGGGGGGCAAGTGTCCAGCAGAGGAGGAAGGCAAACTGGGTCAACGCAAAACACGGAGCGTGTTAGTGCCAGGCAGCTTCGATCTAGTGCATCACAATAACAGATAGCAGACTGTCCAACACATAAATATATGTTCCTCAACTATAATATTGAAAATCTTTATAGTAAATTAAATGATGCAGACTTCATTAATTATGTAATTTCTTTTGACTTCATCTGCTTAACTGAAACATTTGTTGACAGAAATTTTGACTTTAACAACTTGTTTATAGACTTTGAGAAATTTAGTTCTCCTGCAAAAAAATTGTCAGCACGAGGAAGAAACTCAGGAGGAGTCCTGTTCATGATAAAGAAAACGTTAAGTTTACATGTAAAAGAAACTGTTAACATTGGAATTGACAACGTAATTGCTGTTAAAATTGATAAAGCTTTGTTTAATATTGATAAAGACATATTGTTGGTTGCCTGCTATGTTCCACCTGAAGCGAGTGCAGTGTATAATAATATGATGATTAAAAATGGTATTATTACTCTCGAAGAACGTTTGTTGCAATGTACTCAAGAAGAGGACTTGTATATGGTGATGTTTGGAGACTTTAATGCCAGAACAAGTGAAGAGCAGCCTACAGCACAAGACATACCCGTATATATTCCAGGTTTTGATCATGATGAGGATGAGTGCAAAGTGCGTCACTCAAAAGACTCTGTTATTAATACTTTTGGTTCATCTCTCCTTGATTTATGTTTGATGTTTGACTTAAATATTATTAATGGTACTTGTAAGGGAGATTACGATGGGGAGTTTACGTTTGTTGGACCTAATGGATCTAGTGTTGTTGATTACTTTATTGTATCAGCAAGTTTGGGTGGTAACTTTGATTTGTGTGTGAGCGACAGATTACACTCGTGGCATCTGCCTGTCGAACTATCGTGGGAGATTGGCAACTGTGACAGGGGAGATGATAATGCTACGGGTGTGGGTGAAAGAGTTGTGTGGTCGAATGAATTTGTGAATGTGTATAAGAATGAATTAGAGTCAAATGAATTTAAAGAGTGTTTAGAGAGAGCAAAAGAATGGATGATTGATGATGTTGATAAATCTGTTGATACATTTGTGAATGCATTGTATGGAGCAGCAGCGTGTATGGTTCGAGTGACTGGTAGAAAGAGGAAGAAAAGAAATGATTGGTTTGATGAAGAATGTGCAACGAAGAGAAGAGTTGTAAAGAGTTTATTGAGAGGTTTGAGAAGAGCCAAAACGGATCTGGCAGAACGTAAAGAATTATATGTTAAAGAAAGAAAGCTATATACTAAAATGATTAAACAGAAAAAGGATAAATATGATGAGAACAGACTACGAACACTGAAAGAATCAATTAATGATCCAAAGTTGTTCTGGTCAACAATTAGAACTGTCAATCGAAAAAGTGTAATATATAATGACATTAGCCTACAACATTGGCATGACCATTTTTATAGAGTATTTAATGCTGAGGACAGCGAAGATCAAAATGAGAATTTGATGGAAATAAATGGAGAAGAATATTTAGAAGAACCTATATTTAATGACCCGATTTACATGAGGGAAGTTATGGATGGGGTAAGGCATTTGAAAATAGGCAAAAGTGCCGGTATTGATAATGTAATCAGTGAAATGCTAAAACAGACAAATACAGCTGTTCTCAATTTCTTGCTTGATTTGTTTAACGTATTATTTGAGAAGGGATATTTCCCAATATCCTGGTCTAAATCTATTATAGTACCAATACATAAAAAGGGAGATAAGAATAATCCAGACAATTATAGAGGAATAGCACTCACAAGTATTGTAGGAAAGGTTTATACACACATATTGAATAAAAGACTAACTAAATGGGTAGAAAGGGAAAAAATTATTGTTGAGGAGCAAGCTGGATTTAGAGCAGGGTATAGTACTGTGGACCACATATTTACATTATATGCATTAGTACAGAAATATTTGAATAGAAATTCTAAATTATACATAGCATTCATTGACTTCAGAAAAGCGTTCGACTCTGTAAACAGGAATGCATTGTGGAATGTATTGCGAAAGTGTGGCGTGAATGGAAAACTGTATAGAGCGGTGAAAGGAATTTATGATACAGTATTAGCTTGTGTGAGAGATAAATGTTTGTACACAGAGTTTTTCAACTGTCCAAGAGGAGTGAAGCAAGGATGTTTATTAAGTCCTCAATTGTTTTCTTTTTTCATAAATGAATTAGCTATTGAATTGTCCAAAAATGGACGGCACGGTGTACAAATCATCCCTGGAGCTACTGAAGTTTTTTTGATGTTATTTGCGGATGATGTAGTACTTATCTCGGATACAGCCATTGGACTACAAAATCAGTTAAACATTCTAAAACAAGAAGCAGACAGATTATATTTAAGTGTTAATCTTGATAAAACTAATATACTTGTTTTCCGTAAGGGTGGGCACCTTTCAAAAAATGAAAATTGGCAGTATGGGGATTGTCAGCTTAAAGTGATCAATTCTTATAAATATCTTGGACTGATTTTTACTACGAAATTAAGCCTAACAGCAGCATGGACGGAAATGTGTACGAAAGCAAAAAGGGGTGTAATTGAAATATTGAGAGCGATGAAAAAATTAAATTCTGCTGACCCCTCTCTTTTTTGGAAACTTTTTGATACACAAATTGAACCAGTATTAACATACGCAGGAGAAGTTTGGGGTACTTTAGAAAATAAACACATGGAAATTGTACATACATTTGCAGTCAAACGTTTTCTCAGTGTGCCAATTCATTCTTCTAATAAAATGGCGTATGGAGAAAGTGGCAGATATCCGTTAAGTATTCGTACAAACGTTAAGTGTGTAAAGTACTGGCTGAGAATTTTGAAACTACCAACAACAAGATTATGTAGACAGGCTTATGATATGATACTACACGAACACGAAAGAGGAAAACATAATTGGATAAACAGTTTAAAAAACATTTTGACAAATAATGGGTTTGGAATAGTCTGGATTAGTCAGGGTGTAGGTAGTGAAATTGCATTTCTATCTGAATTCAAAGACCGTTTAATTAGCTCTTATAAACAAAGTTGGCATTACCAGGTAGAAGAAGATACAAAATATGCATGGTATTTCTCCTTTAAAAGCATTTTCCAGGCAGAAAAATATCTTTCAGTGGTTACAAATAGATGGCACCGGAGCCTGCTGGCACGTTTTAGAACAAGAACACTTGGTCTTGATAAGAGTCAAAGATGGTTTCAGCAAAGCAGTGATGATGGTTCACTTTGTAGATTATGCCACCAAAAAAACGAAGACGAAAATCATTTTATTTTGAATGTGAAGCTTATAGCACTGTTAGAAATAGATGCAATGTATTTTCCTCCCCAGCAGCGCTAAGACATGATCTAAGGTCAATTTTAGCATGTGAAAAAACAGAGAATTTACAGTCAATTTCCAAATATATCGCGGAAGCATATGGGATAAGAAAAAGAACATTGCTGCTTTAATTTCAATGTGAAAAAGTTTCTCGTGAAAACTGATAGCTTTTTCTATAACCAAAATAGTAAAATTCTATATTAGGCATAGTTGGATGGTCACGTATGTCCATTTCTATTGTTAAACTGTTATTTTATCTTGTAAATATTACTTTTTTGCTTTTTATTTGAATTTTCCATTTCGTATTTCCTTTATTTGTTTCCCTTTATTTACATTTGTTGCCAGCATGAGAGGGATGAGTTATACCCCTTGGCGCTAAACCAATGTATATGGTTACGTCAATAAATGGCGCGCTAAGCGCGTCAAGCGTCAAGCGTCAAGCGTCTCTCTCTCTCTATATATATATATATATTGTGTGTGTGTGTGTGTTCTGTTGAGTGACGCATGTATGTACACGTATGTATATAATTATGTATGTATGTGCATAGGTGCGTACTTACGTTGGTACGTAGGTATGTATGTTATGTATGTATAGACGTACATACATACGTAAGTGTGTGAGTATGTATGCAATCCTCTCTCTCTCCTCTCTCTCTCTCTCTCTCTCTCTCTCTCTCTCTCCTCTCTCTCTCTCCTCTCTCTCTCTGTATGTTTATTTCTGAGTCGATATGTGTGAAATGGCGACTTGATTTCATCTGATGTTATTATTGTTTTTTCTTTTTCTTTTACTGTGTGGGTGTGTAAAGAAGTATTGGTCTTCAGTAAATTGATTACTGTAAGCTAAGTGACAAAATAAATCAAATGCAGTTGGGAGGCAGCGGCTTGTGTCGTGAACACGGCTTTTAGTGTGTGATAGAGACACTCAACAGTAAGGGTTTTATCATCTCTTTCACTGTGGGGGGGGGGGGGGGGAGGGGGGGATAGAAGGTTGACACACACACACACGCTGTGTTGTCTTGAGTCTTAACTTGGTTACCGGTGTATATTTAACTCTCTCTCTGTGTCTCTGTCTGTCTGTCTGTCTCCCTCTCTCCACACACACACACACACATACATGTATATATATATATATAATATGTATATATGTATGTATATATACATATGCATATATAGATATACTGATATACTGATATATATATATATATATATATATAGAGAGAGAGAGGGGGGACAGAAAGAGAGAGAGAGAGAGAGTTTCAATTGTAGAAACTATTTCTCCTATAAAGTATAAATACACGA
>CM060314.1:83569734-83572234 GCA_030674185.1 Monoplex corrugatus
ACACACACACACACACACATACACACACACACACACACACACACACACACACACGCACACACATGCACACAATACAACAGACAACAACAGAAAACATATGTCAGCAGAACAGTAAAATTGAGGAGGTGGGTACTAATAACAGAAAGTCTTGGAAAAAAACGTTTTCAAATTAGATTTGAAGATAGGTGGCTGAGAACAGAGAGGGTGGGAGATGTACTTGCTGCGAGAGGGGTACATTCGTATGGAGGACAGTGACCGCCAACTCCATGCGGCAGGGCACATGATGATGATGATGATGATGATATATCAACTGTTGAACAGTGAAAGGCAATCCTGTTACTCTCTCCAAGCCGGGTGACCAGATTGCACCAGCCTCCTGGAGGAGACAATGTTCTGATATCTCTGGAACTACTGGAGTCATCCCTTCAGCTAAAGTTGTTCAGTCAAACAGAAATCAAGAACGATAGTGCTATATAATTCTGTGTGCGCTCTGACTAAATTGATCATGACACAAAACCTGTGGAGAAAGGCAGTGAGAAAGAGAGAGAAAACAGGCAATGAGAAGAGAGTGATGTTTAATTCAGGTCTACAGTAGGCTGTGCACATTATACTGCACTCTGGGGACCCGATATTCCTTGGAAAGAAAAGATAGATGTGAGATTGATCTGTGTGTAGTTGTGTGGGTGGTGGTGGTGGTGTTTATGTGCGTGTTTATGCGGTCATGAAAGAGACAGTGATCGCAACATATACACGCACAAATATATATATACATACACCTCTCTCTCTCTCACTCTCTCTCTCCCTCTCTCTCTCTCTGTATACATATATATATATAAACACATATATACACACACTACGCACAAAAAGTTAAGGATCACTATGAGAAAACAGGTGCGTAATAAACTCAGTTCGCTACTGTTATTTATTTCTCAGTCCAGCCAAATTGTTATGAATTCTTGTTCAGCTGTAAGTGGGCGATGTTGTGTTAGTGCGAAAATTGCACGGGATTCTCTACTACTGAGCTTGGCCGCAAACGGAAAAGCGGAAACTTGCGAAAAAGGACCTTGTTTTGGACCGTTCTGCCTGAACACATTGCACAAGCCAGATAGAAAAACCATTATGCACGTGCAAGCACTGCTGTTTATGTGTGAGATGCTGTCTCTTGCTTGGCTTTATAAGAAGACAGTCCACCAGTAGTAGGCCTGATCTGACAATGCCTCCACGACGAAAATTGAGCGAGTTTGAGAGGGGACGAGCTGTTGCATGATTCCAAGATGGTGTTCCCAAGCGAGAAGTGGCCAGGCGACTTCAGGTGTCCATCTCAGTCATTGTCAGACTGATTCAACGCTTCACAGCCACTGGGAGGGTCCATGAAAGACGCAGATCTGGTCGACCGAAGAAGACTAACCCACGTGAAGATCGTCTCATTGAACGACAAGCCCTGCAGACAAGAACAGCCTCTTCCAGCATCATTCGAAGGCAGCTGAGGGTGGCTACTAACATCAACATCAGCCAGCAGACCATACGGAACCGCCTTCATGGGTTTAACCTCCGTTCTCGTCGCCCAGCTGTACGGCCACGCTTAACTCCAGCCCATAGGGCAGCACGCCGCGCCTTCTGCAGACGTCACGTGAGGTGGACACGTCAGCAATGGTCCCAGGTCCTGTTCAGTGATGAATCACGCTTCACCATGAACCACAACGACGGCCGACTGAGGGTCTGGAGGCGCCCAGGGCAACGCTTTATTGACACCACTGTCCAAGAAAAGGTGGCCTTTGGTGGAGGTTCTGTAATGGTCTGGGGGGCCTTCAGCCTTCACCACAGAACACCCTTGTATCATGTACAGGGTAACCTGACTGGCCTCCGATACCGGGATGAGATCCTTCGACCGCTGGCTGTGCCTACACTGCAGCAGATGGGACCGACGGCTGTCTACCAGGATGACAACGCTCGCCCCCACAGGGCAAGGGTGGTCAACGACTTCCTGCAGCAGTCTGGAGTCAACAGAATGGAGTGGCCAGCATGCAGTCCCGATCTCAACCCGATTGAGAACCTCTGGGATGAGCTGGATCGCAAAGTGAGGAGCAACCACCCCCCTCCCAGGGATGCCCAACACCTCTACCAGATGCTGCAGGCTGAGTGGCAGGCGCTTCCACAGAGGATCTTCACCAACCTGGTCAACTCGATGAGGACTCGCTGCGTCGAGTGCCAGAACAGCCATGGCGGTTACACGCATTACTGAACTTTGGGGAGCATCAGAATGCCCTGTCTTGAGATTTCAATGACTTTGGGAAATCAAATTTCGAAACGTACCCACTTTGATCAAATGTACACACCAAACGATTGCTCGAAATTGAAGGCAATTGTGTATCGTTATCACTAAAGCATGGAATTAAATGTTTGCCAAACTTCAACGCATTGGCTTTCTTATTTTGAAAGTTATGAATTTTTGTGCAAGTGATCCTTAACTTTTTGTGCGTAGATTATATAAACATATGTA
>CM060314.1:83577234-83597234 GCA_030674185.1 Monoplex corrugatus
AAAACCGATCAAAAATCAATATCATGGCAAAAACAAAGTCCATCAAGTGAAAGATCACATCAAAAGCAACAGTTTTGTGTGAAAAAAGTGAAAATTGACAAAAAAGTGAGATACTGGGTTCTAGCTGTCAACCCTCGCAATGTGTTGTTGTTGTTTTTAGTCTACTTTAGGCCATTGGACGCCTCACCCACGTACACCCCCTTACAACACTATCATGAGAGGGTTGCTGATGTTTTTCAGTCTAATTAAGGCCATTGAACGTCCAGCCCCTTATTAACACCCCCTATCTCACAAGAGAGCTGCTGTTGTTTTTAGTCTATTCAAGGCCACTGAATGCCCAGCCCTTAACACCCCTTCAAGTCCATCATAAGTGAGTTTCTGATGTTTTCAGTCTAGTTTAAGCCACTGAACGCCCACCCCCTTAACACCACCACCCCCTCCCCATGATAAAAGAGATGCTGATGTTTTCAGTCTAATTTAGGTCATTGAATGCCTGCCTCTTACACCCCACCCCCTCTGTCATAAGAAAGCTGCTGGTGTTTTCAGTCTAGTTAAGGCCTTTGGACGCCCAACACCCGAACAGCCACCCCCCCCCCCCCCCCACCCGCAGCCCATCCCCCGGCCGTCATAGGAGAGTTGCAGATATTTTCTGTCCAGTTTAGGGCATTGGACGCCCTCCACATAACACCCCCCCCCCCCCCCACACACACACACTCCCTGGTCATAAGAGAGTTGCTGGTGTTTTCAGTCTAGTTTAGGCCATTGAACGTTTGCCCCCTTAACACCCCCCCCCCCCTCCCCGTCATAAGAAAGTTGCTGATGTTTTCAGTCTAGTTTGGGCCATTGAATGGGCACCACCCCCTTACACTCCCGCCCCCCTCCCCCCCGGTCATAAAAAAGTTGCTGATGTTTTCAGTCTAGTTTGGGCCATTGAATGGGCACCACCCCCTTAGACTCCCTCCCCCCCACACACACACACACTCCCTGGTCATAAGAGAGTCGCTGGTGTTTTCAGTCTAGTTTCGGCCATTAAACGCCCACCCCGTAATCCCATCCCAGCCTTCATCATAAGAGAGTTGCTGATGTTTACAGCCTACTTTAGGCTATTGAACGCCCACCCCCCTTATACACCCCCCTACCTTGTCATAAGAGAGCTGCTACTTTTTTAGTCTCCTATAGGCCATTGAACACCCACCCCCTTAGACACCCCCCCTACCTTGTCATAAGAGAGCTGCTGCTTTTTCAGTCTACATGTACTTTAGGCCATTGAACGCCCACCCCCCATTAGACACCCCCTATCTTGTCATAAGAGAGCTGCTACTTTTTCAGTCTACATAAGGCCATTGAACGCCCACCCCCCTTAGACACCCCCCTACCTTGTCATAAGAGAGCTGCTACTTTTTCAGTCTACTTTAGGTCATTGAACGCCCACCCCCTTACCCCCCACCCCCACCCCAACCTCTTCCAGGCCCACATTTGCCGCAATTTCACCCCCCCAGTCTGTATTAACTGTGGGCATAGTGTGGTACCCTGCTGTTGTTCTGTTTCTGTCTGTTGATTTATCTATTTTCAGCTACCGTGTTTTCGGCTCCACTACTTTGTGACTGCTTCTGCTCCATTTGATTCAGGTCCTGAATAATGAAGATAATAATAAAACAGTCACATCAGCAGTCAAATGTACGATAACAATAATGATTAAAAAAAAAAACGGTATAAACTGCAATCCTAATAACAATGATACCACCACCACCACCACCACCACCACCACCACCACCACCACCACCACCACCAATAACAAAAATCAGAAGAACTAGAATGACATTAACAATGATGATAATGGTTATAATAACACCAATAATAATAATAATAATAATAATGTCAATAATGACAATGATAACAATAATTACAACAATAATAGTAACAATAATAATATGTATCGTGCAAACAGTCCATGTCAAAGCACGTTCGTTGAACTTAGCATAACATCAACAATAACAACAACAACAACCGAAACCAACAACTAAAAATTGCCCATAGCATGTACAGCCATTCTTTCGGGACTTTTTTTTTCAGTGAGTTTAGATTTCAGTCTTCAGACACCAAAACACTTCATTACTCAAGAATAGTAGTATAAAGTCCCATTGGACATGTCTTACAGTTAGTCTTTGCTACTTTGTACACACAGTATTGGCATAAAAAGATAAGCCATAAACGCCTAAAATATGAATCAAGTTATGACAATATAAAAGTTGTGATAACATATTGACTTTCATATACATGCCAATGTCTCACGCGCTTTATAAAAAAGCATCAGAAATGAAGGCAGAAAATGTAAATAAATACATGCCAACCCTTATTGATAATAATAATAATAAGAGAACAACAACATGAGAGATAAATGCAGAAAAGTGTAAATAAACACACGTCAACCATTAACAACAATAACAAGAGAACAACAATGATATAGCAATATTGTTTGTAGTTGTATGAATATTCTATCAAAACAGTAAAGGTCTGACATAGAATCGAACAAAAAGAAGAAAGTGAAGGAAACATTAAGAACAAACCAAAACCAAAAACAAAAAAAAAGGAAAGGGGAGAGGGGGCAAGAGACGACAACTTTGTATTAAAGCAGTGATGAAAATGTAATAACTATACATTTTTGTCAAGTCATAGAAATTATAAGAAAAATAATGAAATATCAATTTTCAGATATAATATAATATTATATATATATATATATATATATATATATATATATATATATATATATAAAGTTTATTCAAGAGACGTTCATCGAAATCGAACAATTCAATACGCACTTCACCTACTCTGCCATTTAAACAACAACAACAACGAGAACAACAGGAACAACAACAGAAACACGGCAGAAATACAGCTTAATGAGTGTTATTCGTCTTTTTGTAGTGGAATTGGATAAGAAGATTTTTAAGGTATCTGGGACGAAAAGACACATTTATGTCCGGATGCCCGACTGTGGCAATGATGGGCAAGATGAAGCACTATGTTATTTAATAAGCTTTGGCGATCGAAGCCCAGCAGGTCTAGCCACGTGCCGTGCACGTGACGGTAACCCTGGTTATTTGATGTCACGTGCAGCGGCAATGGATGTGCAACACCCCAAACTATGTGAAACATCAAGAACAAACCACGCAGAAAAGACAGACACAAGTAGATCACTTATAAGGAAGATTAGGAAAAGACAAGCAACATTTATAGGCCATTTTATGAGGAAGGGGGATTTGGAGCACCTGGTCACAACGAGAAAGCTGGAGGGAAGGAGAGCACCGGGTAGACCCAGGGAAATAATGCTGGACGGACTTGCAGAGTGGCTGGGGATGAAGAGGGTGGGGGAGATGCTGGGGGCAACGAGAGATAGAGATGGTTGGAAGTCCATGGTCGCCAACGCCAAGCAGCAGGGCACCTGATGATGATGATGAATACGCAGACTGCCCGTGCACCACAGCTCTGATGCAATATGCACTCTACTCGTCTTTTGATGTACCCTTGATTTCGTTTTTTATTCAAAGTTTTACATCAACATGGTTAGCGTGTGTGTGTGTGTGTGTGTGTGTGCGTGTATGCGTGCGTATGTCTATGTGTGAGTGCGTGCATGCGTGTATGTGTGTGTGTGTGTGTATGTGTGTGCGTGGGTGCGTGCGTGCGTGCATGCGTGCGTATGTGTGTGTGTGGGTGCGTGTGTTTGTGTGTGTGTGTGTGTGTGTGTTGTCGCTTTTCTTATGACACATCGGTGTGTTCATAACCAATAACCTATAAAACCCGCGATGTTTTTCTTCAAATGGAAAAACTGCCAGGCTTATATATGTATATATCACACGCAACACACGTTTGCAGCAATAACATACACCTTACAGAACAAGCAAACTAATCATTAACTCAGTCATGTCGATACATCATATGTTCCTATGCATCACATACAATACTTGTTGCGGATATTATGCGTTTAGCTGACATACAAAACCTTAGCCTGACTACAGAAAGTGTAAACATGAATCAAAAAAATAAACGTAAGCAATGCACAGAATATTTTTCAGTTGATGCAATATGCGTGCTTGGTGCTGACATGGTTCCATAAGCCAGCCATTGTCATAATTTAGATGATCTTTAACATGCATAGTTGTTTTTATATTCTGCATGCATATAGGTTTAGGCACTGGGAGATCTGAAAACATGATGACCAAGGAGATTGGGAAAATCTCCACTCTTTATTCACCGACAGATCAAACCCAGGAATTTCCTATGGGAAATCCGTCGTTTTCCCGTTTGACTGCCGCGTTTATATACATTTCACATTAACGCCGCAGTAATCTCTCTTGCTAGTTGATTTTTTTTTTTTTGGTCAAAATTGTTTCTTTTTTCTTTTCTTTTTTTTCTTTTTCTTTTTTTTTTTTTTTTCGTGGGGGGGGGGGGGGGGGTATAATATATAATATCATTTGCATTGTCATTTCGCATACAATGTAGTTCACAGTTATCATGTGCAGTAACATTACATAAATGTAGTTCAATTGCTATCATGTATCTTGACATCATGTGTATTACATATAAACAATCAATAGAATAAAATTTCTTAATAATAGATAATAAACATATAAGCTATTCCGTTTTCCATAGAACAAATTTTGACAGCTTCTGTTGTTTGTTGGGTGATACTGTTGAGTTGCTGGGGATTTGTACTGAATTGTTCTCTGTAGTCTCTGTTAAGCTTTTGTACATTTAGGAGAAATGACATTCTCTCTCTATCTATCTCTCTGTCTTTGTCTCTGTCTCTCTTTGTCTGACTCTGCTTTTTATCTCTGTCACAGTCTCTCTCTGTCACTGTCTGTCTGTCTGTCTCTTTTTGTTTCTCTGTCACTGTCTCTGTCTGTCTGTCTGTTCTGTCTGTCTGTTCTGTTCTGTCTGTCTGTCTGTTCTGTCTGTCTGTCTGTTCTGTTCTGTCTGTCTGTCTCTCTCTGTCACTGTCTGTCTCTCTTTTTGTTTCTCTGTCACTGTGTCTGTCTGTCTGTTCTGTCTGTTTGTCTGTCTCTCTCTGTCACTGTCTGTCTCTCTCTCTCTCTCTCTCTCTCGTGTGTATGGGGTGTGTGTGTGTGTGTGTGTTGAAGAAAAAGGTAGAGGGGAGACTTAAGGGAAGCGAGGAAGGTAAATAACCAGTGTGTGGTGTGTGTGTGTGTGTGTGTGTGTGTGTGTGTGTGTGTGTGTGCCGCGCGCGTGTGTGTGCGCGCGTGCGTTGCATAAGGTTAATGTGCCAAATCACTTGGCATAAGATTTCGCACGTTTCTTGGCAGTGCCTAATCTGGCATTCGGATCACAGGGATAAAGCAATGAATGATTTCAGTGATGTGATCTCTAAGCTTACCTAAGACACATCTGTACTTCTAGATTTGACAGAATATAACACAATCACATAATTTTATGCAGGCTGGCATGCAAGATTCAAGTAGAAAGAAAATTCACACAATGAGCAGAATATTCCAACCACTGTACCTGCTGAATGGCAGAAGAACGAAAAATGTGTGCGGGGGTGGGGGTGAGGGTGATGGTGGGGGTGGATGAGGGTGGGGTGGGTGTTGTAGGGGATGGATGGTGTGGGGGAAGGATGGTGTGGGGGGAAGGCAATGTAATCTCTCAATTAGCCATTTCCTTCCTCTGATGATGGTACCTGTAGTTAACATGTTTCTGCAATTTGCCCTAACACGCAAAATGCCCACAAATCATGGTTGCCAGCCCCTCAAACAAGTGTGCACTGTTTCCCCACCCAATTTTCTCACTTGAAAATTACACCGCCCTGGATGAGGAAGAGGAAACACTGTGTGCTACCTTCACCACGCGCGTTGATCATAACGGATGATGTTTCGTCTTTATGTTCCATGCTGTGTTGCCTAAAAAAGCAAATAACGCTTTCAAGACTTTCACAGGCTGAAGGAAAGAGAAAGGAAAACAACTGCCTCTTGTTTTCGAGGAATACTGCACAATGACATACATTGTTATTACTATTGTTAATTTTGGTTAGACTGAAAGTTCCCTGCTGCTTCGTCCAATGGGAGAAAAGGACTAAAATGGACGAAGCAGCAGGGAACTCTCACTCTTTTTCTCCTATTTTTTTTTGTATTTGGTGTTTGTTTGTTTGTGATCTTACGTCTACGCTTGCGAAAGGCCAGTTGGCTGAAAATTTGGGCCTGTATTGTTTGAACTAAATACACGTTCTGATTTTTTTTTTTTTTACGTTTTTTTTTTCTGGTTCCTGTTTGCTTGAACGCGGGCAGTCTTGGATTCCTTCACGTGGTAAATAATTTGAAGCTACAAAGGTCACGGCTCTTCTGTACGTGGTAAACATTTCTAAAAATATTAAAGTTCACGGCACCTCGTTGGATGGTAAGCACTGTTCAAGTTAGCTATAGTAGGCACTGGTCTCTTTTGCACCAAAACCACTTCTTAAGATGAAAACAAAATACCCACTGCACTGGTTTCTTCGGTACACACTTCTCCTGTTAGCAATAAAAAAAGTCATTTGCACTCGTTTTTATGTTATCATTCAATCTGCCTCCTTCCGCCTCTGATAATGCTACCCGTGCGTGGTTAATGACTTGCTGTAATTTGCCCTATTTCTGTTTCTCTCTCACATACACGCGCCCGCATTACACATACACACATACACACACACACACACACACACACTCACACACACACACACACGCACGAGCATGATACACGCGCATGACGCACTTACACTCACAGACACGCACGCACGCTCAGGACACACATACTCACACACGCACGCGCATGACCTCCCCACACACACTCGCACACACGCGCATGACACACACACACGCACGCACCGCACGACACACACACACACACACACACACACACACACACACTCACATGCAGACACATACATATTCACACTCACATATGCACTATACAAAAAACACACACACACACACACACACACACAACACACACACACACTCGGCACAACACACACACTCGGCACAAACACACACACGCACACACACAACACAACACACACCACACACACACAACACACACACACACACACACACTATCATACACACCACACACACACACACACACACACACAACACACACACACACATACACACAAACACACACACAAACACACACACACACATCATCACACACAACACACAAACACACACACAACACACACACACACACACAAAACACACACACACACACACACACACACACACACACACCACACCACACATACAACACACTCACCTCCGCACAAACACATCCACAATAAACACACTTTTCCACCTTCCGCAACCTAAAAGCCTATTCCTCAGACATTACCACACTCCAACTCCATCTGCACTCAGATGCCCCTCCCTCCCTTCTATTGCTTCACAGGATGGCGTTGGGATGGCTAGATGATTGTCTGACCAGTGGCGAGGTGCTGCTGCTCTCGCGGTCCCACCCAGCACTCTTGAGTAGTTCTTGATAAGCCAACCCCAATCCCACAGTCTTTTCTGTTCTTAAAGCTTGTAAACTACACCACCCGGGATAACTGTGGAGGATTGCGGTACCTTTACCATTACCATGGCGGTCGTGATAGATTGTTTTCATTTCTCACTCTTTGATACAGCGTTGCTACCTGCACAGCGCCGCCAAGCATTTGACCTTTGGAAAGTGGAAAAAACCGGAGTGAAGAGGAAAATTCCTGCTGTGAAATTAATTACAATAAAATGAAATCTTTGTTACAGGCTTTTTTTTTTTTTTTTTTTTGGTGACGTGGAATAAGTGAATTTTCCAATGCGCATATATAAACAGAAAAAAAAACCCATAAATGCTTTAACCACTTATAACCAGTGAGGTTCAGTTTTGTAATAAATAATTCCGGGGTTATCCTCCAAAATTATCCTCCTATTACCTGTCAAGCCTACTTGAGATCTATGTTCCTTCACGTACCCTCCGCTCTGCCTCCGATCCTCTGACTTTTCGCTTTCCACGCACTAAGCTCAATACCTATGGTCCACATGCCTTCTCTGTTTCTGGTCCACTTTCCTGGAACAAACTTCCTCTCTCAGTCCGTCAGCAACCTACTTTTGTCTCCAAATCCGCTCTAAAAACTCACCTTTTCTCCTCTGCATAAAATCCTGACCTCACTCAATCCCCTCTGCAGCTTGTCTCCACTGGGAGCGGAATCACATTGTAATATATAATTGTATATAATATGCTCTCTGTAATTTTCCATTGCTTTTATTCTTTCTCCCCATTTATAGCCATGCGTGTGTGTGTGTGTGTATGTGTGTGTGCGTGCATGTGTGTGCGTGCGTGCGTGCGTGTGTGTCTGTTCAGCGCTTAGATTTGATTTTATCAAGATTTTGCGCTATATAAATATTGTAATTATTATTATTATTATTAAAAAATGAAGTACCATAAAAAGACAGAATCAGGCAGATGCACCATTCTGGCAGATGACCTTGGACTGAACAGGGGTCCAGCACTATACTACACATTTACCATCATGTTTACAGGGTTTAAAACTGAAACACTTATGGACCCACTCACAAAACCAAAGACTTATTTTGAGTAACAGTCGGTATGTGTAAAAGAAAGGTGAGGTGAGTTTGATCACCTACTCTCTCATCTCCCACTTAAGGTGTGGTTAATGATGGAGAATTAGTAAAATCATTGATGGAAGAGGGAGGAATTTAATCGCTCAATTGGCCATCTCCACTCTCACACACAGCCTCCTGTAGTAAAAACGGGCTTCTGTAATCTGTTTAAACACCACACACACACACACACCACTCACACACTCACACACACACACACACACACACCACACACACACACACACACACACACACACACACACACACACACACACACACACACACACACCACACAACACACACACACCACACACACACACACACACACACACCAACACACAAATCAAACCACACCTTCACCAGTTAACTGAGCATTTCCCCATCTGAGCCCTTCCCCATCTGAAATCGAACCACTTTAGGTGAGAAAGAAAAGCACAGGCTATCTTCACTGTAATGATCATGATGGATGAGATTTCGTTTTTCGTCCGATAAAGTGTTGCTCTTCTGCAAGGAAAATAATACCATCTTGATCTTTGGAACCTAGAAAATTGGGAGCGTTAAATAATTGCTTCGAAATGACTATGAGTAGGTCGTGGATGGTATGGATATTGTATTATCAAGAAGAGAATACATAAACAAAAACACAATTCAAATGCTGCGTTTAGCAACCAAAATGCAGGTTGTGAAACAAATAATTATTATGCTTTGAATGAATACTGTACAAGAAAAACAACGACGATGACGACGACAGAAACAACAACAGCAACAACAACAACATCAACAACAGATTTTGATTCTTCCCTTCGACTGAAATATGTTTGAACTCATATTATAAATGGCCTTGTCCATTGTAAAGAAAAAAAATGAATTAGAATAAAACGTTTATGAAAAAAATGTTCCAGGAACGAGAAAACGTCCATGAGAACAATAAACTAGACCATGCACAATTCCACATTTTAACAATAGAATATGGATGTATGAGAACAGTGACAATAAACTAGACCATGCACAATTACTCATTTTAACAATGACAGTAAATTAGACCATGCACAATTCCTCATTTTAACAGTGACATGAAACTAGACCATGCACAATTCCTCATTTTAACAATAGAATATGGATGTGTGAGAAGGTTACAATAAACTAGACCATGCAGTATTCCTCATTTTAACAATAGAATATGAATGTATGAGAAAGGTGACAAGAAACTAGACCATGCACAATTCCTCATTTTAACAGTGACAAGAAACTAGACCATGCACAATTCCTCATTTTAACAGTGACAAGAAACTAGACCATGCACAATTCCTCATTTTAACAGTGACATGAAACTAGACCATGCACAATTCCTCATTTTAACAGTGACAATAAACTAGACCATGCACAATTCCTCATTTTAACAGTGACATGAAACTAGACCATGCACAATTCCTCATTTTAACAATAGAATATGGATGTATGAGAAGGTGACAGAAACTAGACCATGCACAATCACTCATTTTAACAATAGAATATGGATGTATGAGAAAGGTGACAAGAAACTAGACCATGCACAATTCCTCATTTTAACAATAGAATATGGATGTATGAGAAAGGTGACAAGAAACTAGACATGCACAATTCCTCATTTTAACAATAGAATATGGATGTATGAGAAAGGTGACAAGAAACTAGACCATGCACAATCACTCATTTTAACAGTATAAGATGAATGTTTGCGAAAGGTGGGAGTAATTCAGCCATCTCATTCTGCAGATGTTGTTATCCTCTGATTCCTTATACCAGGCAAAAAAAACAGGAGGGGTTGGGGCAAGGGGAAGAATGGAAATCAATCAACCAACTTTTTTTCATTCATGACATGTTAACACGTTTGTGCAATTTGCCCTAACAAGCAAAACCGTTTGCCCACAAATCATTTTTCTTTTGCTCTCAAATAATGATACAATGTTTTCTCAGCTACACGTTCCGTCTCACCCTTACCTTCTTGAAATCCTGCCATCATGGCTAAGAAGGTTAAGCATGTATTACCTTAACTTGGGTGACCATGACGGATGGTGTTTCATTTTTCAATTTGATTTAATGTTGCTGCCAGCAAAGCAAACAGCAGTGCCTTGGAGCAGAAAGGAATGTTATGCGTGAATATAAAGTTTCACACACACACACACACACACACACACACACACACACACACACACACACACACACAACACACACACACACACAGATAGAGAGCTAGATAGCTAAATGGACAGACAGACAGACAGATAGATAGACAGACAGACAGACAGACAGAAAGATACGTGTGTGAGTGTGTGTGTGGTGATGTATACCAGACACAGGACTCTGATCTCACTCCAACAGTGTGCATGTGTCTGTGTGGAGAATGATGAAGAAACGCCTCTTGTCTTGAAGGAATGGTGCACAAAACTACGCAGTGTTCAGGATCAAGACAGCACTTGCAGACCAACAATCCACTCAAAATACTCATATGAAACAGTAGATGATGAATGCAGTAAAATGATGAGAGAATGATGATGATTTAACTGCTCAATCACTCGGGTGCAGAAAGAAGATGGCAGGATGATTTAACTGCTTAATCAGTCATATCCATCGTATGATGTTGCTACCTAGAAAGAAGATGGGAGAATAATTTCACGGCTTGATGAGTCATTGCCATCATACGATAACCGCTACCTACCGTGTGATGGCTGACAGGCCAAAAGGAAGTAAGGGAAGGAACAATATAACAACTCATTTGGCGAATTCTGTGCTGAAGATGGTGCCAGTTGTGGTAAACAGGCATCTGCAATTTTCCATAGCACGTGAGACGCACACAAATCTGCCCCTACCGCAACAAAGTATGCACTGTCCTCATCTCGCACTTCTCCACTCAAACCAACCCTACGCTGGATGACAAGGGGAAGCATGTGCCAGTTTCCTTCGTAATGGTGGTCGTGATGGGTGATGTTTCTTTTTTTTTAATTTTTATTATTCCATCTCCATGCCTTGTTCCCTAACTGCAAAACATATAAACGGCAACATGCAGCTGACCTTTGGGATCTGCAAAACTCTGGGGAGAAAAATAGCTGCTGTGAAATTACAAGAAGCATATTGCTGCTTCTGACATTCTCTCTCTCTTCTCTCTCTCTCTCTCTCTCTCTCTCTCTCTCTTTCTCTCTCTCTCTCTCTCTCTCTCTCTGTTCTCTCTTCTCTCTCTCTCTCTCTCTTTTCTCTTCTCTCTTCTCTTTCTCTTTCTCTCTCTCTCTCTCTTCTCTCTCTCTCTCTTGTGTCTCTTCTGTCTCTCTGTCTCTCTCTCTTCTCTCTGTTCTCTCTTGTCTCTCTCTCTTCTTCTGTCTCTCTCTGTTGTCTCTTCTCTCTCTGTCTCTCTCTGCTCTCTCTCTTACCGCCTAGCAAGATTGTAATTTCGTAATGATTTCAGCCTCGCTGGCTGCCTTCAGTGTGGTGTGTGGTGTTGTGTGTGTGTGTGTGTGTGTGTGTGTGTTGTGTTGGAAAGAGAGAGAGACACATACAGAGATATGAGCGAGAGAGAGAGCCAGAGAAAGAGAGAGACAGAGAGAAAGAGAAAGAAAGAGAGAGGGTGTGTGTGAGAGAGACAGAGACAGACAGACAGACAGAGAGACACAGACAGATGAACGAGAGAGAGAGA
Source organism: Monoplex corrugatus (assembly GCA_030674185.1). Lineage (NCBI taxonomy): Eukaryota > Metazoa > Mollusca > Gastropoda > Littorinimorpha > Ranellidae > Monoplex > Monoplex corrugatus. The sequence continues at coordinate 83,589,547 of CM060314.1, forward strand.
AACAGAGAGAGAGACAGAGTGTGTGTGTGTGCATATGTGAGTTGTATATGTGTGTTTGTGTGTGTGTGTGTGTGCGTGAATGCGTGTGTGATTGTGTGCGTGTGTGTGTGAATGCGTGTGTGATTGTGAGTGTGTGTGTGTGTGTGTGCGCGCTTGCTTGCGTTTGTGTGCATGTGTGTGTGTTCGTGTGTGCATGTGTGTGCATGCAAGTGTGTATGTGTGTGTGTGTGTGTGCATGCAGTGTGTATGTGTGGTGTGTGTGAGTGTGAACTGCGCTTGCATAGGTGTATTTGTTACTGCCATGGAAGCTTATGCTTTTTATTTTATCATAATTTTGCATTCGGTTTCCTCGTAGTTCATAACCCTAAGTGCACTTGTCCTCAAAGAATACGTTTGTTTGAGAGTTGTGTTTTGCTTTCATGTTTGCGCGCGCGCGCGCGAGAGAGAGAGAGAGAGAGAGAGAGAGAGACAGACAGAGAGAGAGAGAGAGAGAGATACAAAAAGAGAGAAGAGAAGTGATAAAACAATTCACATTTACCTCTCAATACCCACGCACAGACACACACACCCTCTCACAATATTAAAAGCAGCAATATGCTTCTCTCTATAATTTCGCAGAGTTATTTTTCTCCCCCAATATTACAGATCCCAAGGATCAGCTGCATGTTGGCGTTTATATGCTTTGCACTTAGGGAACAAGGCAAGAGACATGGGGAAAAAATAAACATCATCCGTCACGATCATCATTGAGAAGGAAGGTGATACATGCTTCCCCTTGTAAACCAGTGAGTGTGTGTATCTGAGTGTGCGTGTGCGCGCGCGCGCGTGTGTGTGAAGAGAGAGAGAGACAGACAGACAGACAGACAGAGAGAAAGAGAGAGTGTGTGTGTGTGTGTGTTTGTTTGTTTGTATGTGTGTGTGTGCTTGCGTGATTTTGTGTGTGAGAGAGAGAGAGAAAGTGTTTGTGAGTGCGTCTGTGATTGTTTGTGTGTGTGGTTGTGTATTGTGTGCATGTGTTTGTTTATGTGTGTGTGTGTGTGCGCGCGCGCGCGTGTGTGTGTGTGTGTGTGTGTGCGCGCGAGCTGCACATTGCATAGATGTATTTCTTACTGCCATGGAAACGTATGCTTTTTATTTTATCATAGTTTGGCTTTCGGTTTTCTCGTAGTTCATAAATCATAAGTGCACTTTCCTCAAAAGAATGTTTGTTTGTGGTTTGTGTTTTGCTTTCATGTTTGTGCAGAAGAGAGAGAGAGAAAGAAAGAGAGAGAGACAGGGAGAGAGAGAGGGGGACAGGGAGAGAAAGAGAAGGAGAGAGAGGAAGGGAGAGTGAGATGGAGAGAGAGGAAGGGAGAGAGAGAGATCTAGAGAGAGAGGAAGGGAGAGAGAGACAGAGAATGAGAGTAGGACAGAGAAAGAGAGGGAGAGAGAGAGAGAATCGATATTTCCAGCACAATAACTTCTGCTCACACACTCTGTTAATTGCTTCACGATCCATGTAAAACCATTTGTATCTTAGGCAATGCATGCCATCCGTTGATAGATTGTGAAGAGCTAGAATCCAAACGTTTTACAAATGCGATTTCAAAGCGAATTGCACATTAAATATCAAGAATAAGCTTGCAACTCTTTTTCGTTTATTTGTAATTTTGTCGTGTTTATTTTATTATAAATGATTTTGACTGTGACTGCTATTTAAAAAAAAAAAAGAATTATCATAGTTCATTTTCTTTTTCGTGATGATTGTATGGATCAATATGTTTTTGCTTGTACGTGTGTCTGGTATTTTCTCTCCTTCTTTTGTGAACCGCGTAGGTGTCTCGTGAAATGAGCCACATGTATAATGTCATTTTGATGATGATGATGATGATGATGATGATGGTGATGATTGTAATAATGACGACGACGATGATGATGATGGCAGTGATGCTTATACTGATGATGATGATGGCAATGACAACGACGACGACGACAACAACGATGATGAAGACGACGACGACGATGATGATGATGGTGATTATCATTTCTCTGCAGTCATAATAATTGAAAGAAACAATTGATCTCTTATCTTTCTGTCTTATCCAGAGACGAGACGCATACATGTAGCTATGGCTGCAATGCAAAAAAAGCGACGCTGTGGAAATAAATTGCCCACAACAATACCAAAAAAAAAAAAAAAAAAAAAAAAAAAAGTTTAGCTGAATTATGTTTGCTACGCAGTGAATCAAAATGAGTTTGGAGCATAGTGCTATAAAAACAAACAAACAAACAAACAAACAAACAAAGAAACAAAAAACCAGTGCATTATGACAATACAAGTTTATCATCACCATTGTACATGTAGTTTCCAGAAATACACAAACATGAATCAGAACGGTGCATTTGATATAAAAAGACAAGACAAAACAAGAGAAGACAAAGACACAATAAGACAAAACAAGACAAGGCAAGGCAAGGCAAAGCAAGCTCAACATTTCGGCCAACTAGCCCTTGTCAAAATGTTATAAAAAGCAATAAAGAATAATGGCATATTATTGTGCATTTAGTCTTAGCTGTCTTTTGTATAAACTTACAGAGTCTAGCTGGTTGAAATTTTGTACCTGTTTCGTCTGATGTGGTCTGGTCTAGTCTAGTTTAGTCTAGTCTAGTTTGGTCTAGTCTAGGAAGGCCTGGTCTTGTCCTGTCTGGTCTGACCTGGCCTGGTCTGGCCTTGCCGGGTCTGGGTTGGTCTTGTCTTGTCCTGTCTGGTCTGATCTGATCTGATGTGGTCTGGTCTGGTCTGATCTGATGTGGTCTGGTCTGGTCTTGTTAGGTCTTGTCTTATCTGATCTTGTATGGTCTTGTCTTGTCTGACCTGGTCTGGCGTGGCATGGCCTTGTCTTGTCTTGTCTTTTTTGTCTTGTCTGGTCTGGTCTGGCATGGTCTGGTCTTTGTCTTGTCTTGTCTGTCTTGTCTTTCCTGTCTTATCTTGTCTGGTCTGATCTTGTCTTGTGTTGTCTTCTGTCGTCTTCTTATATCAAACACGCCGATTCATTTTTCAGTATTTCTGATTTTCCTTTTTGCCTGAACACTGGAAGTCGCTTTGATACAGATTTCTTTTCCGTTGTAGTTTAGGCGCCAAGCACAGACCTCATCTGTTAAGGAACTTGCTAACACCATGCGAATGCATGTTAAGTCAGATCTGTGCTCCACATCACCGTCACTAGGGGCAACTGAACCTAATCTAGTCATGCGTTTTGGTTATCCTCCTGCTTCCCTGGCGAAAATCGTTAAGATCTGTCCTGCAATTACTCCAAGCTTTATTGCTGCTGTAACAGCTATGATGAAAAGATGATGAGGTACTTGCCAGTTGGGCAAAATGTTGCACCTGTTTGGTCTGATCTGATCAAGTCTCACCTGGCTTGGCTTGGCCTGGGCTGTGCCTGGTTAGGTTTGGACTAGTCTGATCTAGTCTGGTCTAGTCTGGTCTGGTGTGGTCTGGCCTGGCCTGGCTGGTCTCGTCTTGTGTTGTCTTATCTTGTCTTGTCTTGACTTGTCTTGTTTTTGCCTGTTATGGCCTGCCCTGGTCCAGCCTAGTCTGGCTAGGTTTAGTCTTGTCTTGTTTTGTCTTGTCTGGTCTGGTCTGGTCTGGTCTGGTCTGGTGTGATCAGATCTCATCTGATCTGATCGGGAGCTGAATCTGGATCTGGTCCTGGTCCTGTCCTGGTTTCGGTCCTTGTCTTGGTTGGCCTGGTCTTGTCTTGTGTTGTCCTAGTTTGTCTCGTATTGTCTCGTTCTGTTATATCAAATACGCTGATTTATTTTTGTGTACTTGTGGTAACTATTTGCTTAAACGCTGGCAATCAATTGTACGCAGATTTCTTTTCCACCGTAGTTCAGGTGCCAAGCACAGACCTCATCTGTTAAGAAGCTTACCAACACCATGCCGATGCATGCTAATTCAGATCTGTGCTACACACTACCGTCACTAGGGCAACTGAACCCAATTCAACCGTACGTTTAGGTTATCATCCTGCTTCCCTGGCAAATCATTAATATCTGTCCTGCAGTTATTCCAAGCTTATTGCTGCTATAACAGTCATGATTGAAAGGAGGTAAGGTATTTGCCCGATCATTTATATCCTCGCATAGCGCACACACAAACGCTGGCACTCGTGCACGCGTGCACACACATACACACATAAACATACATATACATACATGCACGCACACGCACAGACACACACACACACGCACCACACACACACACACACACACACACACACACGCACACACACACGCACACAAACACACAAATCCACACACACAAACACACACTTACATACACAAACACACACACACACAAACACACACACACACACACACACACACACACACACACACACACACACACACACACACACACACACTCGCTCAAATACTTACACACACAAACACGCACGTTTGTTCTTCCAGCAATACCTATAGTCAACGCCGCACATGTACATATCCAGAAACTCAAACTCAAAATTTGAGATACGAAGTGAGAGAGAGACAGACAGACAGAGACAGATAGACAGACACACAGACAGACACACAGACAGACAGCGAGACATAGAGATTATTTTCATGACTTAGCTAAAAATGAAATTTCTAGTAACTATGTCACATTATCTGTTACGTATCAGTAAAGTGTTTCAAATTTGAATCAAAACAAAACCAAATGAAACAAAAATTGAATAAAACAAGACAAGACAAAATAAATTAGAATAAAAAAAATGAAATAGATAAAATAAAAAAAATAAGATAAGATAAAACAAAATAAGATAAAATAGAATAAATAAAATAAATGAAATGGAATAAAACAAAATAAGATAGAACAAACTAGTATAAAATAAATTAAGATAAATGTGATAGATTGAATAAAATACAATGAAACAAAATACAATAAAACACAGAAGTGAGTCATGAACTAAAACACAGTAGTGCGAGAATAAAGTCTGAAATATAATAATACTATATGCAATTCGTTTTTAGCCGCTTCTGCTTCATTCAGTCACATTCTAAATTGCTGTGAGTAATGTGAGAAAAGATGTGGAAATACAACAGGCATAATTGGAGTTTTTTTTAAAAATTGAAATGACGTAAGGTGGGGTTTTGGAAATTTAAAAGCCATAAGTGGGGTTTAAGAAATTCAGCAACCATAAGCGAAGTTTTGGAAATTCAACAGGCATGAGTACAGTTGGGGAAATATAAAAAATACATAAGTGGCGTTGTGGGAATTTTGGAAATTTAACAGGCATTGTGGAGTTTTGGAAATTTAAAAGGCATAAAGGAAGTTTTGGAAAGTCAAGAGGCATATATGGAATTTGGGAAATTTTACAGGCATAAGTGGGGTTGTGTCAAACCCATTTTAGTTTGAAACCCAAGACAAGTATGACCACACGCGTTCAAGCAAACAGGAACCAGGAAAACGAAAATAGAATCATACCACCTTCTAATATAACATGACAAACCAAATACAATTTTTTGGCCAACTGGACTTTGTCAAGCATAAACATAGGACAACATAACAAAATTTGATTAAAAAAAAAAAAGCAATGGCAGAAAAAAAGAACAGCAAAACTTCCTGGCTTTATCGCCAGGGAGGAAATTAAAAAAGCATTATCAGCGGGTTTTTTTTACCTGATTTATATAACTATTACATAGTTATATAAATATAACCATGGCTGCTAAACGTTAAGACACAAATGTCACGATGATTACTGATATCATCAGGCATTTACTCGTATTCAATAGATTTAACTCGCATCACTACATGTACAAACATGAAGGAAACGACAGCCAAGTGACTTTGGACATCGAATCGGAAATTCGCCATGAATCCGTCTAGACACCTCGGTCTGGTGGGTAAATGGTGGGGATTTTTGTATCTCTCTCAGGTAAACATGCGTGCAGACATGCCAATGCCTAAACCCCCTTTCGTGTATATACGCGTGCAGAATATCAAATATGCACGTCTAGTCAGTGGATGGCTTATATGGAAAAATGAAAACACCCAGAATGCACGCCAGTCAAATATGTAGACTGTATAACGACATATAGTGGAATGTGGTCAGCTCGCCTACCTGCTTGGATTTTCTGTGTTCCATTTAAAAGTCTGATTATGTGTAATGCTCAGTGAGTCTAGTTGAGTTTGGAGAATTGTGCTTTACAAAAAAATGATTACAGGAAGCTGTTGACCTTATTGTGTGGGCTGGTTGGTTCTTATGATAGACCCGTGGATTCAATATCTGATATCTCGAGTTCAACCCCAACCCCCAAACATTACACGTTGGCCTGTTTGCTGCCCCATATTAATGTTTCCGTCATTCTGGTGGTGCCGGCTTTGTATTTATAAAGCCCCCCCCCCCATTCCCCACCCCCACGCCATACACACACACAGACCCCAATTACATGACCTTGCCAGCACATATGGTTTTGTGCAAGCTATGGGAGTCTGCCAGACAGTTGTTGGCAGATTTGGGTGGGGCACATATGGAAGTGTCCGTGTTCGATGAATCCCTCTTGAACAAACTCCAAATCCACACTTTCTTGTGCATTTAACCCTTTGACTCCCGCACCATATCTACAAACCGCAAAAACTTAACCTTTTGACTCCCTCACCCTGTCCACCAGCTTCCTGCAGGGAGGGCAAGGGAGTCAAAGAATTTAGTATTAGCTTTTCTAACACCGTTGGCTATGCAAGATGCTGGTGGACAGGGCAAGGGAGTCAAAGAGTTAAATTTTTGCTTTTCTATCATGGTTGACTATGCAAGAAGCTGGTGGACAGGGTGAGGGAGTCAACGAGTTAAATTGTTGCTTTTCTAGCATGGTTGACTGTAAAATGCTGGTGGACAGGATGAGGGAATCAAAGAGTTAAATTTTTGCTTTTCTGGCGTGGTTGACTATGTAAAATGCTGGTGGACAGGGTGAAGGAGTCAAAGAGTTTAATTTTTGCTTTTCTGGCATGGTTGACTCTGCAAAATGCTGGTGGACAGGGCAAGGGAGTCAAAGAGTTAAATTTTTGCTATTCTAACATGGTTGGCTGTGCAAGATGCTGGTGGACAGGGCAAGGGAGTCAAAGAGTTAAATTTTTGCTATTCTAACATGGTTGGCTGTGCAAGATGCTGGTGGACAGGGCAAGGGGGTCAAAGAGTTAAATTTTTGCTTTTCTAACATGGTTGGCTGTGCAAGATGCTGGTGGACAGGGTGAGAGAGTCAAAGAGTTAAATTTTTGCTTTTCTAACATGGTTGGCTGTGCAAGATGCTGGTGGACAGGGTGAGAGAGTCAAAGAGTTAAATTTTTGCTTTTCTAACATGGTTGACTATGTAAAATGCTGGTGGACAGGGTGAGGGAGTCAAAGAGTTAAAATGTTTGCTTTTCTAGCATGGTTGACTATGTAAAATGCTGGTGGACAGGGTGAGGGAGTCAAAAGGTTAAGGTTTTTGCTTTTCTAGCATGGTTAGTTATGTAAGATGCTGGTGGACAGGGTGCGGGAGTCAAAGGATCCATAGAGCTGGATGCTGGTGTACTCGCTGTGTGCTAGGGTGGAATATATATAAAACGCAGTGAGACTAAATGAGTTTGGAGAAGTGCGCTAAACAAGAACGATCATAACAAAGTGTGTGTGTGTGTGTGTGTGTGTGTGTGTGTGTGTGTGTGTGTG
>CM060314.1:83602234-83622234 GCA_030674185.1 Monoplex corrugatus
TCAGTGATAGCACCGCTTTTATTTAATATCCTTATACAGGATCTTCCTAAAGCACTCTCAAATCGTGTTGTTTTGGCACAGTATGCTGATGATATATGTATTTGGATGAATATTACTTTAAAAAAGACAACTCCACAGAGAGCACAGAATTACATTAGGAAATTGTATCAATCTGATCTTGATAATCTTGGAAACTATATGTTAGAAAATGGTCTGTCGTTGTCAGCGGAAAAAACTAACATGATGCTATTTAATTCTGGTGGTACTTTAAGTAACTTGCCTACTTTCAGATTGCTTGGTGAAGTGTTACATTACAAACAGGTTGTAAAATTTCTGGGAGTCTTTATGACATCGAAATTAAACTGGAATGTCCATTTTGATTATATTTCAACAAAAGCAAGAAAAGCCCTAAATTTTCTAAAGATAATAAGCCGATTACCTTGGGGAATGGATACGAACATACTAATTCATCTGTCAACAGCACTTGTACGATCTAAATTATCCTATGCGCAAGAAGTGTTCTTCAGTGCACCAAAATATTTATTAAAGAAGATACAAAGCTTAGACTGCAAAAGTATTAAAATTGCTCTAGGTGTCCCTACTCATGCCTCTAATCTGGAAACGTACAAAGTTGCTGGAATTCTGCCTCTGAACAACTATCGTGAGCTAGCGACAGCAAATTTGCAGTTAGAACTACTTCACAAACGGACAATTTTGTGAGTAAGGAAATTAAAATCAGGTCTGATGTTGACTTTCCAAAACGAGCAAAAAGCATTTCATCACAAATGACTGTTTCAACTTACATATCTGACTTGGTCAAACAGTCTAACATAAATATGGATGAAATAGCTGAGACACCATCAACAACGCCTATCCCTACATGTGAAATGCAAAAAGCCTCTTTTGTTATTGATTATACAGACGCTAAGAAATCTGAAAACGTCAACATTTCGATATCCACAGCAAGAGAACACATCGATGAAAAATACCGTACCCACCTTCACATTTTTACCGATGGATCAGTCTTAGAAAATAAATGTGCTGGAGCAGCTTTTTATGTTCCAAAATTTAAGATAAAAAAGTCATTTTTCGTTGGGGCAAACTTATCGATCTTTACAGCGGAATTAGTCGCTATTAATCAAGCATTGCATTATCTAGTAAATCTTAAAACCATGTCTTTCAAAGTAGTTCTCTTTGTTGACTCAAAATCTGTATTATATGCCTTACGGTCTTTTAATGCCGACACAAGACCTGATTTAATTACTGAGGCAAATCATCTTATACATCGTTTAAGGGTCAAAGGTACAGATATCAGTTTATGCTGGGTGCCTTCTCATGTTGGTCTTCACGGCAACGAAGTAGTTGACAGAGCAGCTAAGCAAGGCGCCCAGAATGCTGATAATGCTATAGAATTACATGTTCATACCTCCGTAAAAGAAGCTTGCAACTTGCTCGAATCAGCCTCATGGACTCGATTTCTTGAACATTCAGATGAACAGTTTGTGTCACAACAAATGATAAAACTTACCGTTCAAAATGTATGTAAAAAATTGCAGTATTCTTCTATGTATCATTTGAGATCGATTGTTGCTGTTTGTTTTCGTATTCAGCTAAACGCATTGAGAACAAAATATTGTAAAAATGTCAAGTGTATTTGCGGCGAACAGTTCACACTGTTTCACTGTTTATTCTACTGCAAAATGCTACGTTCTTTTTTACCGAAAATGTTTACTCAAGAAAAGTATTCTGAAAATCATTTCCAGAAAATTACATCAGATCAAACGTTGTTTAGTTAGAATTTCAGAATCATTAGTTCACAGTCCTGTTAATGCATTACTTTAACTTTATTCGGTTTGTATTTTAGTGTTACAATTTCCCTTCACGTTATTGAAGTTAATTGTTAGTGTTAAGTTCTCGTTCCATTTTACTGTTCCCCCACCTGCTAATGTCTTTTTCCTCTGTCTTCCCTCTGCCCAAATCCAACCCGTCCAACTATCGTTCTACATTTTATTTTGTTCACTTTTTTTTATATTTTTTTTTAATAATTTCCCCTCCCCCCCTCCCCCGTCTAATATCACTTATAGTGAAAAGACGTTAAATTAAAGAACGAACACACACACACACACACTCTCTCTCTCTCTCTCAGACACATACACACACACGCGCGCGCTCGCTACGTCAATATACCCTTTCATCTTGCATAAATCTTTCGTCAGGTGATGCATTGCAAAGGAAGCATATATGGCAGCAAACACAATGTCACAAAGACCGAGATCAAATCATCAATCAGAACCAGTCACCATACTGTAGTGGTTAACATAACGGATTACCGACTGGAAGGTTGTGGATTCGAATTCCCATCAGTTCTTTCAAAATCGTTGTTTTTTGTTTTGTTTTGTTTTGTTTTGTTTGATTTGTGTTGTTTGTTTTTGTTTTTTTGTTTTGTTTTGTTTTGTTTTGTTTTGTTTTGCTTATTTTGTTTATTTGTTTATTTGTTTGTTTGTTTTTTCTCTCTCTAACCGGCTCCTACCCAGAGTTATGTGTGCTATAGCCTCGTTGCGAAGACAGGGACCACACAGTGGCGTCTCTTCTACTCCACGGAGAAGTCACTGACGGTGTTGCGTAAATCTTCAGACCAACACCGCAGGAGTTTGTATCTCTCGGGTCTGGTTTTGGCCAGGATATAAATTATGGTGGTAAACGTAGAGCTAAGCCCTGTCACGCATTCTCAGTCCTAGATGGAAGTCCGTAGGATTTGCGATCATCATTTTCATCGTCCTCCTCGTCGTCATCATCCTCATCGTAATCATTCTCATCATTGCATCATAAAAACGGTCTCAGCTTCTGTGATTTTCAGTCGAAGATCAGTGAGGTTTGACACCATCACAGTGGATCCCGTGCAGGATGCCATGGAGATCAGTTTGGTTTAAAAATGATGAACACTGTGAGGCTCTTTTAGTAAAAACAGAGATGAGGATGCCCTTGGATCAACTTTGATTCTTGTTGTCTTCGCAAAGTTTTTCAATAATATACACTTCAATTTTCCAAGACAATCAACAAGAGCATTGATTGAGTATTTTCTCCAATATTTCGGCCCTTGGCCTTGCTCAGGGTAAAATGACAATAACATCTCATTTACATTAGAGAATTCATCTCACTTCCTTAAAAAAAAAAAAAAAAAAAAAAAAAAAAAAAATATATATATATATATATATATATATATATATATTATATATATATATATATATATATGTGTGTGTGTGTGTGTGTGTGTGTGCGCGCGCGCGCGCAAAATAAAAAACTAAAACGACCGAAAAATAAACAAAAAACAAACAAAAACGAAACAAACAAATAAAAACAAAGAAAACCTTGTTTCCCAGTGGTAAAGGTATTATATATAGGCTGACCTACATACTTGTTGTTTCTGATCTAATTGCATTGAAACAAAAGATGCCACTGTACTGAAAAAGAGGAATTATAATTCGAACAAATCGGAGAAAACAAAACAAAAGGGGAAAAAAAAAAAAGAAAACAAAAGAAAACATTTCACTATGAATACAAAAAGCTAAACCCACAAAATAATCAAATTCGTGCGTGGATGTACGTGAATATACATACTGTGTGTGTGTGTGTGTGTGTGTGTGTGTGTGTGTGTGTGTGTGTGTGTGTGATGCGGGGAGGGAGCGAGGGAGGGAGATAGACAGATATACATACATACAGACAGACAAAGTTAGACAGGGACAGACAGAAGAGACAGACAGACAGAGATAGAAAGACAAAAAGAGAGAACGGGAGAGAGAGTGAGTGTGTGAGAGAGAGAGAGAGGAATGTGTGTGTGAGAGAGACAGGGGGGGAGGGAGAGAAAGAGAGACATACATACATACAGACAGACAAAGACAGAGAGAGTGAGACGAGGACAGAGAGAGAGGCAGAAGAAAGAGACAGACAGACAGAGATAGAAAGAGAAAGACAGAAAAAAAGAGAACGAAAGAGGGAGAGAGAGAGAGAATGTGTGGGGGGGGGGGGGGGGCGTGTGTGTGTGTTTCGAGGGAAAGGATATGGTGTGATGTGGTGGTGGTGGTGGTGGTGTGTGTGTGTTCGTTCTTTTAACGTCTTTTCACATATGTGCTTTTAGATGATGATGATGATGATGTGTGTGAGAGAGAGAGAGAGAGAGAGAGAGAGATGTGTGTGTGTGTGTGTGTGTGTGTGTGAAAATGAGAGAGACAGGGGGCATCAGACAGACATAGACAGACAGACAGGCAGAGACAGACAGAAGCAAAGAGACAGAACAAAGACAAAGACGGCCGGGAACAGATTTCTCTTCTCGTTCTGGCAGCGCCACTCAATTACCAGGAAATGCCTTCCATCATCCAGCAAAATCTGGGTGCCACAACCGCGCGAGCCTCATTGTCCCCACCGTGCAGATGGTGACTAGTATGCACACAGGCACGTGCCTGACTTTGCACGTGCAGATATCCATGAAAAGCTCGTGCACAGCACGTGCGATGGTTGACCTCCTATTCTCTGGATTCCCAATTTGCTGTGTGGGTGGGTAGTTGAAGTGTGTGTGTGTGTGAAGGGGGGGGGGGTGTTGAGGTGGGGTGAAACATAGAGGGAGAGAGAGACAGACAGATAGAGCGTATGTGATGTGTGTGTGCGTGTGTGTTTGCACGTGCGCGCGCGTGTGTGTTTGTATCTGAGCGTGCGTGTGTGTATGTGAGATCATCATCATCATCATCATCACCAACAGCAACAGCAACAACAGCAACAACAGCAGCAGCAGTAGCAGTAACATGTTCATGATCTTTACCATTATCACATAATGTCGATAAAAAAAACAAAAACAAACAAATAAATAAATAAACAAATCAACAATGACACTAAAATCATCATCATCGTCATCATTATCATCATCTTCATCAAGATCATGGAATGGTAGTAATGATGATGACTATAATTATAAAAGTAACAATAACAAGGATTTATCATCATCGTCGTCATCATTACCGTCGTCGTCATCATCATCATCGCCATAATGACTACCAGGCTGAACCTGTCTCTCAGTGACAAAAAAGCTACTTATTGCGTAGCTTTCGTCGGCGATCCGGCCGACTTCTTCAGCGCAACTGCTGGCTTCAGTGCGCACCGCCGTGAGCGAACTCACGTCATCATCATCATCGTCGTCATCGTAATAAGGACTACTTGTACAGCACTTGTACACACAAGAGCCCAAAGCGTTCAATAGAAGCATAAGGGAGAAAGGCAGACACGTACAAAAGAAAACGTATGTGAAGACCTACCGCAACAATGACAAACAACTCTATTTTAATACATACAAACAACTCTATTTTAATACATACAAACAACTCTATTCTAATACATACAAACAACTCTATTTTAATACATACAAACAACTCTATTTTAATACATACAAACAACTCTATTTTAATACATACAAACAACTCTATTTTAATACATACAAACAACTCTATTTTAATACAGACAAACAACTCTATTTTAATACATACAAACAACTCTATTTTAATACAGACAAACAACTCTATTTTAATACATACAAACAACTCTATTTTAATACATACAAACAACTCTATTTTAATACATACAAACAACTCTATTTTAATACATACAAACAACTCTATTTTAATACATACAAACAACTCTATTTTAATACATACAAACAACTCTATTTTAATACATACAAACAACTCTATTTTAATACATACAAACAACTCTATTTTAATACATACAAACAACTCTATTTTAATACATACAAACAACTCTATTTTAATACATACAAACAAACTCTATTTTAATACATACAAACAACTCTATTTTAATACATACAAACAACTCTATTTTAATACATACAAACAACTCTATTTTAATACATACAAACAACTCTATTTTAATACATACAAACAAGTCTATTTTAATACATACAAACAACTCTATTTTAATACATACAAACAACTCTATTTTAATGCATACAAACAACTCTATTTTAATACATACAACATCAAAGAAAAAAAAAGTGACGTAGGAAAATCTGTACTCTGTGTTATTATGTCAACCAGTCATGCAATGACAGAAAAGTATTAAAAAAAAAAAAAAACAATGACTACCTACATCTCATTTAAATCACACACACACGTACACACACACACACACACACACACACACACACACACACACACACACACACACACACACACACACACACACGCACACACATATATACATACAAACACACGCACGCACACATACACACACACACACACACACACACACACACACACTTCGTCTTCCAGAATTTTTCCCTCACTCTGCGACAAGCTACATGTCGGTACATAAATCATTTCAGCAAAAGAAAATGACACTTGGAATTTGCAGCCAAAGTCTGTTTTTTAACTAATCATATCTGATATGAGGATATCATTTAACTGATATTTAAGCCTTTACGTCATACGTTTTGAGAATAATGTGTAGAATAATAGGGAAAAACCGTCAGAACATTGATTTCACTTTTTTTCTGTCTTACGTACATGTTTTCATGGAGGCTGTTTTCATGTATGCGTGTCTCATCTTTAAGTCTTGATGGAGGCAGACACAAGTAGATCACTCATAAGGAAGATTAGGAAAAGACAGGCAACCTTTATAGGCCAGTTTATGAGGACGGGGGATTTGGAGCACCTGGTCACAAAGGGAAAGCTGGAGGGAAAGAGAGCATTGGGTAGACCCAGGGAGAAAATGCTGGACGGACTTGCAGAGTGGCTGGGGACGAGGAGGGTGGGGGAGATGCTAGGGGCAACGAGAGATAGAGGCAGATGGAAGTCCATGATCGCCAACGCCATGCGGCAGGGCACCTGATGATGATGATGATGATCTTCCAGGGTTGCTTGGTTCTTTTGAAAGAACCGTGGACTGGAGATCTGTGATCTGGAGTTCAATCCCAGTCTACATCATTACATGTATGAAAAACCGGCGCGTTCGCTGTCAGTCTTAACCTTTTGACACCCCCACACTACCAACTAACTGCAAAAATCTCAACCCTTTGATTCTCTCACCCTATCCACCAGCTTCCTGCAGGAAGCTGGTGGATAGGGTGAGAGAGTCAAAGGGTTAAATGTTTGTTTTGCTAGCGCGGTTGGCAGTACAGAATGCTGGTGGACAGGGTACGGGAGTCAAAGGGTTAGTGTTTCTATCATTCTTGTGGTGTCGGTGTAATGTTTCATACGTCTTTCTCCCCGCCTCCCCTTTCTATTTTAAGACCTTGCCATCGCGTGAGATTTCCACGCTGACTCAAGGAGTCTGCCAGATATATAGCTGGCAGATTTGGGTGGAGCTCATACGGAATTATCCGAGTGTGATGAATCCCTATTGAGCACAAGAAAACTCCCAACAAAATCATGGGGATAAAGAGCGTGTATGCCTATCAATGAAAATCTTATGAGCACACGCACATGAACAGTATGAAAATCTTGCCGTCTACTCTAGCTGAGGACCAGATGTCTGAGAAACACAAATAAGCAATTGTCAGTGCTTATCTTGCTTTGGTCTTTACCATTTCAACAAATAGATTTTTTTTTTCCTGGGAAGAAAATATTTGAAATCTTCTTTATCTTTATCGCTATGCTCCCCCACCCCTCCCTGCCTAAGATTTCTAAAGCTCGCGAGCATGAAAATACATAAAAAATGTTCCTTAATTTACATATGTGACTATGTCACACATCACTCTTCTCTATCTTTTGAAATAGTTTGCATTAACATTCCAGCGCTGACATAATTACCAACATAACGATAAAACTGTCACTTGGTTGATCCCCCAAAACTAAACTGCAGCTTTTAATTAAGAAGCTTAACTGAAATCATGACAGTGAATGTTATGCAACTATACCGATCGATATCATCATAACCTGGGACAAAAGAATGCAGTTAAGCCATGTTTGGGGGTCGCGTCCCAGGTCTTTGCAAAAAGTCGTTAATATGCTTTGTTGCAATGATGCCAAAGTTATAGCGATATAACAGAGCAGACTGAGAGGAGAGGACGTATGCGTATAAACAAGTACATGTTCATTCCTTAGACAGTTGAGTTTGTGAGGTGCATCGATTGAGGTCTACGTTCTCCCAGCAGAACATTGCATCATTAAGGGGTTGCGACGGTCGTGAGCAGACTGGGACAATTAGTAATGAATTATGAGGTCTGTGATATGATTTTATCGGCTGGCTTCGTCTGCCATTGTTTCTTGTTGTCGTTTCTGTTTAGCAGTTGTGTTAGGTGCATTCAGTACTCTTTGAAGACTGGCTTATTCTCTTCAGCGATGTGCACGCTGAGCTTTCGCAACTATTTTGTACTACTTTGTATGACATGTCCTAAATGTATGTCACCGAGTGATGCAGTTATTTCTGTTTCAAAAATAAAGAAAAAAAAAGGAATGATGAAGAAATGAAAAAAAGCAAAACAAAACAAACAAAACAAAACAAAACAAACAAAACAAACAAAACAAAAGAAACAAAACCGCATGAACGAATGAATCAACTCGCCAAATAGCCAAGCAGACAAACCTCAAACATGTAATATCTAATAAGCAGCCAAGCTTAAACGTATCTAACCAACAAGCTGACAAACAGATAAATAAACAACACACACACACAAATATGTTCTCGCCACAAATACTTATCAGAAACAAGGATCCGTAGAACTTACTTTGACTCGGACAATACTGTCAGGAAAAAAACAGAAACTATATTTAAATGCAGTAACGCATAGACGCAGAAAGAAAACGATAAAAATTAACAGCCCAAACCATCATATTAAGACACACGTGTTTTGTACACAACTATTCATGATTTTTGGGTAGTATTGTAGTCCCCATAAAAGTGACAACGGTTGCTGTGAACAACATTATGATTATGCAAATAATAATGATTCCTTCAGGAAAAAATGGTTTACATGTTCCTGAATATTGTGACTGTGTTGTGTGTGTCTTTGTGTTTTGTATATGTTACCTTTTTGTGGGACTGCAATTTGTTCATGGAAAAAAAAAACGAGGATAATTATGTTGAAACTGCTGCAGTACACAAGAAGAATACCTTATCAGTTAGTACATCTGGGGTTTCTGTTAAATTCACTTGAAATGATTAAATAGATTGTTTTTATGTTTGTTTCGTTTGTTTGTTTCGTTTGTTTGTTTGATTGTTTGTTTGATTATTTGTTTGGATGGTTCCAAATCACTTGTTCTGTAACCACCATCTTGAGCAGTCATCTCTGGAACATGCATCAGCGGACCAGTTTGTTGTTCAGTGCCTGGGAACACGCCCCCCCCCCCCCTTCCCAATTTACCGCCGTAACTAAAAGACATGTAGCACTTTAACCAAACGGACGACTGACCAGAGGAGATCCTGCACGGGTACTGGGTCATTTTGATGAAGTTCAACACTGCTTTTTTCTGATCCAGCTCATTAAAAACACTACCTATAAAGTTTTCTATTAATGACAATAATCGCTCAATCGTAAAATCTGACCGAAGACCCCTATCCCCCCCTCCCCCCCCCCCCCCTCGGAGAGGAGATCATCACTGATACACAAAACTCCAACCTGAATATGCTTCAGGCGTGGAAGCAGGAAAGAAGATCAAAACCAAGATCACCACGAAATCAGGGTACGAAAGGCCACATTAGCTTGAGGACATTTTCACCACGCTATCATGATTGATGTTTTTATGATAATGGGGATGATGATCTAATACTATGGGCTTACATCTAGGGTTATTCCTGCGTGACAGGGCAGACCTATACGTGCACACGTTTACAATATATCCTGGTGTAAACCAGTTCTGCGCGAACTAAAACTTTAGGAAATCTAGAAAGCTAACTGGTCTTCAAGGAGAAGGACCGGGGAAATCAACCTATATCTAGCTCTCCAATGTTTCGTATTAAGGCAGCCGAGCAATGCCCTAATCTTCACGATTTCCTACTGCCGTGGAATCTTAAGCGTGCGCAGCCAGATGACACACGAGTCCGACTAGTTTTTCGTCCCCTTCCGTAGGACTAGACATTCAGTTCGATTTTCCGGTCAAACTGAGAAGAAAAGTCAAAGCCAGTTTTGAGAAATATAAAGAGTTACAGTGTTGGTCGGGATATTTCAGTAACGCTGTCAAAATGACGTATCCGTTTAAATATTGGAGATTGATTGAGATGGATTCATCGCACTCGAACAATTCCATATGCGCTTCATCCAAGTCCGCCAATAAATATCTGGAAGATTCTCTCTGCCTGACCAAAAACCCTATGCACTGACAGGTCTTGAAATGGGGATGGGGAAGCGATAAGGGAACTATGGAGCACTAAGCTGACACCACCAGAATCGTGGAAACATTCAGATGGGCATCAGCCAAAAGGCCAGATTTAAGGTTGAGGGCTAGGACTGAACCAGTGATATCAGATCTTTAGTCCTCAGTTTCTACCCAAAGAACCAATAAACTCAGAGCATGCTGAAACCTTGGTAGGAACGGTTACGGCAGAAAATTTACAGAGTGATTTTTTAACCAAGGATTCGAACCCACCACTTCCCTGTTAGCAGTCCATTGCCTAACCTATATAATACTAGCTACTGTGTGACCCTAACTATGAGCCAAGAGATTAATATGCCAGTTAAAAACATAAACTTTATAGCTCAACATTATATCTTTTGGCCAGCAAGCCCATGTAACTACTGGCTGCATCATGTTGACGCTAGCTTTTACCCCCACCGAATGCTTCGTTGACTTGAATTCTTAACATATAATGAAAAGCCAAAACTCAAGACAAATCACTGCTATAGAAGCCAGAACGGGGAACGATGACATTTAGACAAAATGTCAAACAGTGACACGTCAATTAATTGACTCTTGCGCTTAAACTGGTTGCATTTTACAGTGGGAACATAGGAGGATGAACAAATAGAATTTTTGGATGTTAACATTTCGGTATCATCACTCAGAACAATGGCTAAGATGGATATAGGGAGAGAAAAAGGCTTGCCGCTTGCATTGGTTTTTTGGAATATGTCCTTTGGAACTGTCTCTGCTTTTAATGCACTTGTCACTATTTCCTTCGAGTTGTACCATTCTTCAGTCCAACGTTAGGCATTTGATCAAACCAAATTTCTTTGCTATCTTTTTCTTCTAGTTTTGATCTGAGTAAAGCTGGTCACTCAAGGAATACGTGACATGGTTGTGAAAATTGTTATTAATTCACATCATTTCAAGGAAATTGGTGGTACACTATCTACGCACTGTGTATATTTTCTTTAAGTCTGCCTGCACTCACGTTTATTCTTCTATCTCGAAACAGTCGTGTTCTACTGAGAAGGAGACATTAGATTTTTTGATTTACAAAATGAAAGGCAGAAACAAAAAGAAACAAACAAAACAACCGAGCAAGACACCTGTAGAAAACTATTTTAAATCGGAACCAGAAGAACAAGCAAACCAAAGCAAGCGCGTATTCAACACAACAAGACAAGACAAGCACAAATTTTCGGCCAACCGGCCTTTGTCAAGCGCGAATGCACGATCACAAACAGACCACAAACAACACCCTCTTTTTATTATCCGTTGTTTGGTATTGTTTGTGACCGTGCATTTGCGCTTGACCAAGGCCGTTTGGCCGAAAATTTGCGGTTGTCTTGAATACGCGCTTGCTTTGGTTTGCTTGTTCTTCTGGTTCCTGTTTGCTTGGGCGCGGGCAGTCGCACTTGTTTTGGATCTATTCTAAATCGGAGAAAGAAAATAAAACAGTGTGGAAAAAAATTATCTGTGGGGCTTGATCTAGTCAAGCGATTTGAGATTGTGGGGGGGGGGGGGGGGGGGGGGTGGTCGGAGTGAGCAAACGACAAAAGTACACAAGAAAAGGCATTGCGTCAGAAAACCTGACTAAATTCAAAAGGAGAGAAATTCAGAAGGAATTTGATAAAACGAATAACGAGCAAACTTTCAGGGAAATAGAGGTTTTCGAATTGAATAATCTTTTATGAATGATTAGAAAAGGAACATACTTCTTTCAGGAACTAATCAAATAAGACTGATGAGAAACCACTTTTAAAATCTGTAGGGTAACATCCTAAGGCAAAACCAGGTGGTGAATGCATAAGGCAAATACGAAGCTGAACGAAACTTTAGGTCTAAATGTTGATATGAAAGATTTGGCAATATTTGATGGAAAAAGCTTAAGTCTCGTTCAAACTTCGGAAAAAAAAAGTATGAACAAATCTGGCAGAGACATTATGGTGCCAGATTGATCAGAAGAGTATAACACAACATTTGTAGACTATCAGGTAGAAGTGGGTGAACTAAAAAAGAATGATGAAACATTCATGAACTTGTGTGCTAGCGCACAAACACAGACAAATACACACGTACACACGCTCACAGACATACACAGACACAGACACACCAGCACACAGACACAGACACGCACAAAGAAACGTATACGGACAGATATAGACACAGAAAAAAACTCAGACATATAGACAATACTCACAAGCACACACACACACACGCGCACGCGCGCGCGCACTCACACGTATACACACACAGACACACACCACACACACACACACACACACACACACACACACACACACACACACACACACACACACCACGTTCACACGAGCGCTCACACACAACACCCACACCCACACACACCCACACACACAATACACACACACACACACGCACATTCACACACACACACACACACACTCACACACGCACACACACACACACGCACACACACACACACACACATACACACACACACACACACACACACACACACACACACACACACGCTCACACGAGAGCTCGCAAATACAATCTCACACAATGTCAGGACCCACCCCTGTGATAAACCTAACGGAGGTAATCGTCTGATACAAATGATGAAGAAACTAGAAGTACCGTCCCATTGGTTTACCTCCACAAATTCCCTCCACTTGGTTCACGCCCCCTCCCCCCCCTCCCCCCCAGTAAACACACACTGGTGAGACCCCCTCCACCCCCCCCCCCCACGGACTCGCCCATTGGTTCTCCCTCTCCAGATTCCTTCCTATTAGTTCTCCCCCACCAAGTGCCCTCCCACTGGTTCTCCTTCCCCAAGTTCCCACCCATTAGTTCTCCACTCCCCCCCCCCCCAATTCCCTTCCATTGTTTATCCCCCCCCCCCCCAAGTACCCTTCCACTGGTTCTCCTTTCCTAAGTTCTCACCCATTGATTTTCTTCCCACATAACCCCATAGGTTCTCCCGCCCCTCTCCCCCCCCCAAAAAAAATCCCACACACCTAAATTCCCTCCCATTGGCTCCCCCCCCCAAGTTCCCTCCCTCCCATCCCCAAATACCCTCCCATTGGTTCTTTCTCCTCAAGTTCTAATGCTAATGGTTGTGGTTCGAATCCCGGGGTGCGCTATATTAAAACTGGCCATCTCACTGACCCATCTTAACATCATTGTTGTTCTGGTGGTGTCAGTATAGTATTAGATAAGTCCCCTTCCCCTACTTCCCCGGGATAGTTATCCCCGTCGGCCATATCACCTGAGGTGACGTAAAAACTGATCAAATCAATCAAACCTCCTCGAGTTCCTTCCCATTGGTTCCCTCCTGAAGTAACTCTCCATTGGTTCTCCCACCCACCCAACCCGATGCCCTCCATTGTTTCTCCCAAGTACCCTCCCCTTGGTTCTCCCTATCTGTGTTCCTCCCCTTGGTTCTCCCTATCTGATGTCCCTCCACCCTTGGTTTCCCTATCTGAGTTCCCTCCCTTGGTTCTCACTATCTGAGGTTCCTCCCCTTGGTTCTCCCTATCTGAGTTCCCTCCCATTGGTTCTCCCTACCTGAGGTCCCTCCCATTGGTTCTCCCTATCTGAGGTCCCTCCCATTGGTTCTCCTACCTGAGGTCCCTCCCATTGGTTCTCCCTATCTGAGGTCCCTCCCATTGGTTCTCCCTATCTGAGGTCCCTCCCATTGGTTCTCCCTATCTGAGGTCCCTCCCATTGGTTCTCCCTACCTGAGGTCCCTCCCATTGGTTCTCCCTACCTGAGTTCCCTCCCATTGGTTCTCCCTATCTGAGGTCCCTCCCATTGGTTCTCCCTATCTGAGGTCCCTCCCATTGGTTCTCCCTATCTGAGGTCCCTCCCATTGGTTCTCCCACCCTAGTTCCCTCCCCTTGGTTCTCCCTATCTGAGGTCCCTCCCATTGGTTCTCCCACCCCTAGTTCCCTCCCTTGGTTCTCCCTATCTGAGGTCCCTCCCATTGGTTCTCCCTATCTGAGGTCCCTCCCCTTGGTTCTCCCTATCTGAGGTCCCTCCCCTTGGTTCTCCCTATCTGAGTCCCTCCCTTGGTTCCCTATCTGAGGTCCCTCCCTTGGTTCTCCCTATCTGAGGTCCCTCCCCTTGGTTCTCCCTATCTGAGGTCCCTCCCATTGGTTCTCCCTACCTGAGGTCCCTCCCATTGGTTCTCCTTATCTGAGGTCCCTCCCTTGGTTCTCCCTACCTGAGGTCCCTCCCATTGGTTCTCCCTATCTGAGGTCCCTCCCCTTGGTTCTCCTATCTGAGGTCCTCCCCTTGGTTCTCCCTACCTGAGGTCCCTCCCATTGGTTATCCCTATCTGAGGTCCCTCCCTTTGGTTCTCACTACCTGAGTTCGCTCCCCTTGGTTCTCCCTACCTGAGGTCCCTCCCATTGGTTATCCCTATCTGAGGTCCCTCCCATTGGTTCTCCCTACCTGAGTTCCCTCCCCTTGGTTCTCCCTACCTGAGATCCCTCCCCTTGGTTCTCCCTATCTGAGGTCCCTCCCCTTGGTTCTCCTATCTGAGGTCCCTCCCCTTGGTTCTCCCTACCTGAGTTCGCTCCCCTTGGTTCTCCCTATCTGAGGTCCCTCCCTTTGGTTCTCCCTATCTGAGGTCCCTCCCTTGGTTCTCCCTATCTGGGGTCCTCCCATTGGTTCTCCCTACCTGAGGTCCCTCCCATTGGTTCTCCCTATCTGAGGTCCCTCCCATTGGTTCCTCCCAAATATCCTCCCATTGGTTCTCCCTATCTGAGGTCCCTCCCCTTGGTTCTCCCTATCTGAGGTCCCTCCCCTTGGTTCTCCCTATCTGAGGTCCCTCCCATTGGTTCTCCCTACCTGAGGTCCCTCCCATTGGTTCTCCCTATCTGAGGTCCCTCCCTTGGTTCTCCCTATCTGAGGTCCCTCCCCTTGGTTCTCCTACCTGAGGTCCCTCCCATTGGTTCTCCCTATCTGAGGTCCCTCCCTTGGTTCTCCCTATCTGAGGTCCCTCCCCTTAGTTCTCCCTATCTGAGGTCCCTCCCTTGGTTCTCCCTATCTGAGGTCCCTCCCATTGGTTCTCCCTACCTGAGGTCCCTCCCTTGGTTCTCCCTATCTGAGGTCCTCCCCTTGGTTCTCCCTATCTGAGGTCCCTCCCATTGGTTCTCCCTATCTGAGGTCCCTCCCATTGGTTCTCCCTACTGAGGTCCCTCCCTTGGTCTCTCCCATATCCTCCCATTGGTTCTCCCTACCTGAGGTCCCTCCCATTGGTTCTCTCCTACTGAGGTCCCTCCCATTGGTTCTCCCCTAATATCCTCCCATTGGTTCTCCTACCTGAGGTCCCTCCCATTGGTTCCCTCCCATATCCTCCATGGTTCTCCCTACCTGAGGTCCTCCCATTGGTTCTCTCCCACAATATCCCTCCCATTGGTTCTCCCTACCTGAGGTCCCTCCCATTGGTTCCTCCCAAATAGGTCCTCCCATTGGTTCTCCCTACCTGAGGTCCCTCCCATTGGTTCCCTCCCCAGTTCCCTCCCATTGGTTCTCCCTACCTGAGGTCCTCCATTGGTTCCCTCCCCTAAATATCCTCCCATTGGTTCTCCCTACCTGAGGTCCCTCCCATTGGTTCCCTCCCAAATATCCTCCCATTGGTTCTCCCTACCTGAGGTCCCTCCCATTGGTTCTCTCCCCAAATATCCTCTCATTGGTTCTCCCTACCTGAGGTCCCTCCCATTGGTTCCCTCCCCAAATATCCTCCCATTGGTTCTCCCTACCTGAGGTCCCTCCCATTGGTTCTCTCCCCAAATATCCTCCCATTGGTTCTCCCTACCTGAGGTCCCTCCCATTGGTTCCCTCCCCAAATACCCTCCCATTGGTTCTCCCTACCTGAGGTCCCTCCCATTGGTTCCCTCCCCAAATATCCTCCCATTGGTTCTCCCTACCTGAGGTCCCTCCCATTGGTTCCCTCCCCAAATATCCTCCCATTGGTTCTCCCTACCTGAAGTCCCTCCCATTGGTTCCCTCCCCAAATATCCTCCCATTGGTTCTCCCGGCCCCACCCCCCAATTCCCTACCATTGATTCTCCCTTCCCAAGTTCCCTCCCACTTGTTCCCTTCCCAGGTACCCTGCCATTGGTTCTTCCCCCTCCCCAAGTCCCGTCCCATTGGTTCCCCTTCCCCCCCTAGTTCCTTCCCGTGGGTTCTCTCTCAACAATTTCCCTCCCAATGGTTCCCTTCCCAAATACACTCCCTTTGGTTCTCCCTCCCACTGGTTCTACCTCCCACCCACTCCACGTTGCCTCCCATTGTTTCTCACGCCCCCCGAAGTACCGTTCCATTGGTTTTCCCTACTTGAGTTCCCTCCCATTGGTTCCCTCACCAAGTTACTTCCCATTGGTTCTCCCGCCCCCCCCCCCCCCGCCCCCACATTTCCTTCCCATAGGTTCTCCCTCCCCATGTTCCCTCCCCTACTGATTCCCTCCCCAAATACCCTCACATTGGTTCTCCTGCTCCCCACCCCCGCCCCCAAATTCCTTACCATTGGTTCTCCTCCCCCCCCCCCCCTAAATACCCTCCCATGGGTTCTCCCTTCTCATGTACCCTCCCATGTGTTCTCCCTTCTCATGTACCCTCCTATGGGTTCTCCCTTCTCATGTACCCTCCTATGGGTTCTCCCTTCTCATGTACCCTCCTATGGGTTCTCCCTTCTCATGTACCCTCCTATGGGTTCTCCCTTCTCATGTACCCTCCTATGGGTTCTCCCTTCTCATGTACCCTCCTATGGGTTCTCCCTTCTCATGTACCCTCCTATGGGTTCTCCCTTCTCATGTACCCTCCCATGGGTTCTCCCTTCTCAGGTACTCTCCTATGGGTTCTCCCTCCGCTAGTTCCCTCCCATTGCTTCCCCCCCCCCCCTAAGTAACCTCCCCCAATTTCGCTCCCATTGGTTCCCTCCCTACGTAACCTCCCATTGGTTCTCGTGTTCCGCTTCCAAGTTCCCTCCCATTGGTTCTCCCTCCCCAAGTTCCCTCCCATTGGTTCTCCCTCCCCAAGTTCCCTCCCACTGGTTCCATTCCCAACTACCCTCCCATTGGTTTCCCCAGTCCCCATTCCTCCCTCCCTCCAGTCTAAGTTCCCTCCCACTGGTTCCATTCCCAACTACCCTCCCATTGGTTCTCCCTCCCCAAGTTCCCTCCCACTGGTTCCATTCCCAACTACCCTCCCATTGGTTCTCCCTCCCCAAGTTCCCTCCCACTGGTTCCATTCCCAACTACCCTCCCATTGGTTCTCCCTCCCTAAGTTCCCTCCCACTGGTTCCATTCCCAACTACCCTCCCATTGGTTTCTCCCTCCCTATGTTCCCTCCCACTGGTTCCATTCCCAACTACCCTCCCATTGGTTCTCCCTCCATATGTTCCCTTCCATTAGTTCCTCCAATACCTCCCATTGGTTCTCCTCCATAGTCCCTCCCTTAGCCCCACATTCCATTCCCATGTTCTTCTCCCATAAGCTCCAACCCAAGTACCCTCCCATTGGTTCTCCTTCCCCAAGTTCCCTCCCATTGGAGAGAGAGAGAGGGAAAGAGAGAGAGGGAGGGAAAGAGGGACGGGGAGAGAGAGCAAGACAGACAGACAAAAACAGAGCCAGAAAGATATAGAGGTGGAGTGACTCAGCGAGGCGACAGACAGACAGACAGACAGGCAGGCAGACAGACAGACAGACAAAGAGCGAGACAGAAAGAGAATTAAGTACTAATTCATTTGTCATAACTACCCAAATAAAGCCCTTAGACACATGTGTGTGCATTTGTGTTGTGTTGTGTTGTGGTGTGTGTGTGTGTGTGTGTGTGTGTGTGTGTGTGTGTGTGTGTGTGTGTGTGTGTGTGCGTACGTATGCGAGTGTGTATGCTGGTGTGTGCGTGTCTGTATTTCTGCGCATGCGTTTCTCTCCATGTGTGTGTGTGTGTGTGTGTATGTGTGTGTGTGTGTGTGTGTGTGTGTGTATTGTTTCTCGGTGCGTATGTGTGTCTGCGCATGTGAATATGTATGTAATATGTGTGTGCGTGCGTGCGTGTGTGTGTGTGTGTGTGTGTGTGTGTGTGTGTGTGTGTGCCTGTCTGTCTGTCTGTGTTCGTGTGTGTGTGCCTGTCCAGACCATATTCCTGAGATTGTCTTGTACTGTGCAGGTAATCCCAGCAATCAGCCAGAATGTCAGCACCACTCTGGCACACTGTCCACATTTGGTGCTGATAATGACCAGATCACTCCTGCACAAAGTCAAGGATTCCTCCAACACAACATGTGTCATGGATCACTTCCTATATTGTGTGTGTATGTGTGTGTGTGTGTGTGTGTGTGTGTGTGAGTGAGAGAGAGACAGAATGAGAGGAGAGGGAGGAAAAGAGAGAGACAGACAGTGAGAGAAAGAGAGAGTGAGAGGAGAGAGAAAGGGAGCCAGTTCTCAACCCAGCAGTTGCGCTGAAGAAGTCGGCCGGATCGCCGATGAAAGCTACGCAGTAAGTAGCTTTTTTGTCACTGAGAGACAGGTTCAGCCAGGTAGCCAGTATAAAATAACAATAATTACAATATTTATACAGCGCAAAAACTTGATAGAATCAAATCTAAGCGCTGAACATACACATACCCACGCATGCACACACGCGCGCGCGCGCACACACACACACACACACACACACACACACATGGCTATAAATGGGAAAAAGAAGAAAATTGTAGAGAACATAATATATCGTTTACAAATATATATTACAATGTGATTCCCCTCCGAGTGGAGACAGGCTGCAGTGGGGGTTGAGTGAGGTCAGGATTTTATGCCGAGGAGAAAAGGTGAGTTTTGAGAGCGGACTTGAAGGAGACAAAAGTAGGTTGCTGACGGACTGAGAGAGGAAGTTTGTTCCAGGAGAGTGGACCAGAAACAGAGAAGGCTCGTGGACCATAGGTATTGAGCTTAGTGCGTGGAAAGCGAAAAGTGAGGATGGAGAGTTTGAGAGGAATCAGACGCGTGTGTGTGTGTGTGTGTGTGTGTGTGTGTGTGTGTGTGTGTGTGTGTGTGTGCGTGCACGTGCTTGCATATGCGTTCGTACGCACACAAACATGTATTCGTGCGTGTGGAAATGTACTCTCGTGCCTGAAACAAACAGAAATTGATACGGATTTAACCAAACACACACACACACACACACACACACACACACACACACACACACACACACACAACACACACACACACACACACAAATACACGATATTGCATAAAATAGAAATACAAATAAACAGAGGTTCCATGCAAAAAGAGTCGAGGCGCAGGAATAAAAGCGAAGGACCAACAGAGATCGAATGTACACGGATGATACAGTAGAGCTGCCTCTCTGTACCCCCCTCGATTTTTAAATCCTTCTAAGATAAACTTCTGCTTCGTATCGTTAGTCCGTCGATACCCCAAGCGTCTTTGGAGTTACGACTAATGTAGAACATCATCATCATGTGCCATAGGCCTACCACACGGCGTTAGCGATCACGGCCCATCGT
Organism: Monoplex corrugatus; assembly: GCA_030674185.1. Lineage (NCBI taxonomy): Eukaryota > Metazoa > Mollusca > Gastropoda > Littorinimorpha > Ranellidae > Monoplex > Monoplex corrugatus. The sequence continues at coordinate 83,622,104 of CM060314.1, forward strand.
TGCAAGCACATCTCCCACACGCTCTGTTTTCATCCACGGCACAAGTCCGTCCATTATTTTTCTCCCTAGGTCTGTGTGTGTGTGTGTGTGTGTGTGTGTGTGTGTAAGTGTGTGTAAGAGAGAGAGAGAGA